>MU225623.1:3172853-3203984 GCA_018584345.1 Thuja plicata | reverse complement strand
AGTATAGTTCATTGTGGGTGCTAATTCCCACCGGGGTTTTTACCATTTGGTTTCCCCATAATCAAATTGTGTGTTGTGTACTGTGTTATCTGATTAAGCATTTACTTTGTTGTATTCTGAAGTTAAAAAATAAAAAAGAACTAAAGTTACTGATAATTGATTCACCCCCCCTCTCAGTTATCCTTTGGGACTATTCTAACAAACTATGCAAAACTGCTCCTAGACCTTGAAGAATACCACAAACAACAAAATCAGTTAGATAACATGTCTCACGTACAATTCACCAAATGAAGGACAAGTAAATGAGGAAAACATGCATAGAAGAGGAACCATGAGAATCTAAAGCATGTACAATTAACCTATCCAAACAAAAAATAAAATGAGACAAAGAAATGCAAATTAAAAGTAAAACTCCCTCATTTTGACAATTGCGCTCTTTCTTGCTTCTCCAAATATTGATGTAGCTCTCATATTGACATGATGCACTTAAAATATGTAATAAAAATGATGATAACGATGGTGAGAAGGTTCAAAATGTGATGGTTAACTTGATTGAGAAAATTGATCTTAATTTATAGGATTAGAGACCAAATTGCAGAATTAGCAATTAGGTGCACAATTGGAAGATTATCATAATTGAGGAGTGAAATTAGAAAATTTTAATATTATGACACATTATGAAAAATTGTAAGAGATCCAATTGGGAAAATTAGTGTGGAGAACGAAATTGAAATTTGTCATAAAATATGACAAATTATGACAAAGGAAAAGAAGAAAGTCTCATAAATTATGACAACTTATGACAAATGGGGGCTAATTAATAGGAGGGAATTTTGAATTATAAAAACTCATATTTCCCACAAAAATGAGAATTAGTAAATAGGAATTAACCAATTAATTAATTGTGGAGACATAGGAAAGAGGGAATAAATAAAGTCAATTTATTTATTCAATTAGGACATAGGGATAAACTATGGGTTATGCATCCTAAGAGGACAAATTCATGGATCATTGAATGAATTGAATGACAATGACACAAGATTGGCTTTGGTTTGACAACCTTGATGAGGATAAAAAATTATTTTGATGGTTCCAGAATGGCTTAGGTAAAAGATGAGACATCGATGATCTTTGACAACATACTCACATAATGATGAGAGAAAATTTAAATGATTTGAAAGGATTGGATTGAATTGGACTGATTTGGAAGATATGGTATGGTTTAGGAATGTTTAGGATCAAATAGGATCATGGTTTAGGAAGATTAGAATCATATAGGATTGGTTTGGGAAGATGATCAATTCAGCCAAAATGAGAGAAATGTTAGTAATTGATGACATGGAAGAATGACACAATATGAATGAATAGAAGACATGCTAATAGGGTGTGAACTATTTTTAGGTGTCTACATTTTGACCCTCTTTGATAGAATTTTATTGTGAGCATTCTATCAAATAATTTTGAAGGAAAATGCATTAAAACATGCCCCAATGACAATGGGATACATGGATTCCCGCTCAAGAATTTGACTGAAAAATGAAAGTGATAGGTTAATTTGTCGACAACGATGAGAAATATCCATAGCATTACACAGATCATAAATTGGATGTGAAATGCAAAAGTTTTGAGGCTCAAAGTGCAAAAAGCATCACAGGAAACATAAAAGGAAATGATTGCATGTCTATCTAGGCAACCAAGAGGCTATAAAAAGGATTGGAGAGGAGATTTGAGGTCATTTTCACTTCCACTTTTGGAAGAATTTGAGCTCTAGAACTAGGATAATGGATCGAGTGCCAAGGGAGAATTAGTGTAGGGAACAAGTGTGGAGCTACTGACAACCTGAGGATGCGGGACCATAGGTGAGTACATCTAAGCCTCTTAGTCATTCCAAGTTTTGCACTCATTTCTACAAGGCTAGGACTCAATAATGAGGTCAAAAGAGGGTCAAAAGGGTGGGTTTTTGGCTCACACATGCCAAGTGCATAGAAAATGCACCAAAGTGTGGTTATGACGGTACTTGTTTTGCAAAGTTGCACAGTTGGTTAGGCCTTCTGACAATTAGTCAAAAATAGAGTTTGGAGGGTCCTAAACCTTCATAAACTTCCCTAAAAAGGTAAAAACCCTAGGATAGGTGCAAAAATAGGTCAAAGTTGGTTAAAATGGTCAGAGTTTGTCAACACATAATCGAAAGTACAGAAATTTGACCAAAGTTGTATGGTAATTGCAGGAGGAGCTAGCATTACTGCAGACACGGGAGAGTAGGCCTACGTGCCTAAATATCTAACACAGGTTGAGTTATAATGAGAGGCATATCCTCACCTCATTAGGGTTGTAATATATCACCTACATACAGAGTACTGATCACAGTGCTAGCGAAGTGATGGCACAAAGAAGCTCTGATACCACGTAGAGATTTTTAACTCTCTCTAAAATATGAAAACTACCAAGAAAAATTCTCTGATACAAAACAACGAATAAAGTCCCCAAACTAGGGCAGACCACACACACATAGATTTCAATTTTTTTCTTTCCTAATCACTGGGAATGCACAACAAAATACTAAATTGAACGGAGACACGAAAAAGTATAACTGTTGCTGCTTCAAACTCTAAATCACACAGAGAACACAAAATATTAATTTTTGTTACTACAAACACTCATAGTAAAATATCGAAAAAAAATTCTCCCTTTTTGTCATTTGTTGTCCATAAAATTTCCCCCACAAATTTGAATTTTAAACTCGCCTATAAAATTAATTTTATTTGATTGTTGGGGCTGCACTTTCTCTTCTCATGTTAGGAGCCAACAAGGGATTGAAATATCAATGTCTGGACATTCCTCTAGGCTTCATTTACTTTCTGCTAGAAGCTACTGATAGGTAGGTGGAAACTTTAGAGGCTCAGGGACAATTCAAATTTATTTAAAATTCTAACATCTTCTCCATCAAATGGGGAGAATAATTTGAAAGGTAAAATCCTGATTGAAAATTTTTATTGAAGACATAAACTAAGTAAATATAGGTCATAATCTAGTGCCTCGTTCAGAAGAAACAAAATCATCAAATACATGCTACATGAGAAAGTATACAAGACTTAGTTTCATGCCCAGTGATTCCAATCTGCATGGCTTTCAGTTTCTCATTTATATTATTTTCCCAAGTTGCTGAATGAATTATCCTTCCGATTAGATGAAGATTTAAATAAAAAAATTAAGAAGACTGGTGTAAGTGAAGAGGTAGTATAAAAGTTGATTGATTGCATTATATAAGGGAAGAAGTGTCTTATTATTTTTGATGATGTGTGGAGGGCTACAAGAGAAGGTGAATTGTTAACTAAACTTGGTATCCTAGTTGGAGCTAATAGGCAATGAAAAGTTCTGGTTAGCACAAGAACCAAAGAGGTTTCAACAAATCTCAATGCTAAGATTTATGAGATGAAAAGTTTGATAGATGAAGAGAGTTGGAATCTATTTTGTTTTTATGCATTTCCAAACTTTGAGGAAAATAGAGTGCAAGAGTCCTTGAAGGAGGTATCTCTTAACATCGTAAAGGAAATGGAAATTTGCCACATGTCATTAGGTCCACAATACCATCTCTCATGAGCACCAAAGAATTAAGTGAGTGGAAGTCCAAGTTGAATAAGCTAAAAAAGGTAGGAACTCCTAGCGATCTTCTCATGGATACTTTGAAGTTGAGTTACAACTCGCCACCTACACATCTAAAGGCTTGTTTTGTTCATCTTTATTTCTTTATTGAGCATTAGGAAATAGAGTGTGAGTACGATACAGTCAAGGATTGAGAAACCACAAGGAGATAAGTACAATCCTTGCAGCCAATACAACACAAAGGAGATAATAAGCCAAGATGGATAGAAATGAGAGATCAACCTTCTATTATTGTCAGAAAATGATTTACAATAGATCTTCAACATGCAGTCTCACAGGCCAAGCACAAAGGCTTGATTATGATCAGAAATCCATTGCAAACCATATCCAATCAAAGCCAAATAATCTTATTAAAATCACCTTCCCCTTAGTGATGGAGGAGAACCTAGGGTTTCAAAGCCCTTCAATTGTTGTGTTCTCTCCTAGTTTCTTAGGAAAATTAGGAAATTTTAGGAAGATTTTGGATTGATTTAGGGTTTATTGTGTTTACTTTTGTATGAGATTTGTTCATTCACTCTTTGTAATGACCTAAAGGAAAAAATGGGTCAAAATGTTGAATGGACATCCTAAATGCTTAGGAAGATGTTTTTGGAGTTTTTTTATGTCTTAGATTTTTTTTAAGCTTTTACCAATCCAACCAAGGGATTGTAAACATGGAATAGTCAAAATGCCAGAAAAGATGAAAAGTTGCTAAGAGCAACATCTTTGCAACATTAAAAGTTGCTCAACAACTTTGCACAAAAGTTTCTTTTGTCCTAAAAGCAGTTATTGATCAGTTCCAACAGTTGTTTTGGATGGGGGAAGACTATTTTAAAACTCCCATGGAAAAGTTATGAGGTTGGATGACATTTTAATTGCATTTCCATTAAGTGTAAAGTTGCAGACTGAGACTGTAACTATGTTTTAGCATTTTGAATTAGAAAATCTTGTTAATGGATTAGATTATTGGAATTTCCATTGTCATTAGATCCTTATGAGTGTATATTACCTTTCTGTGGAAATATTTTGGTTAATATTTATCATTTTGTAGTTTCTTGTAAAATGTCTTTAAAGTTGTAGTTTTCTGGTCTAATTATAGACTTTATATAGAAAGTGACTCCTCGTGGTTTTTAGATCCAGGGAAATCAAAATGGACCTAGATGGAAAGAAAAAGGAGTCACTGTACATATATTTCTTTTTGGTTTTTTTGGTAGAGGAGCTAGGGTTGATTTTTGAGCGCTTTTCCTAGGCGAGTTTGGCTATAGCCCGGCTAGGGAAATAGAGTGACAGTAGGTCATAATTTGTAGGGTTGGATTGGTAGAAGAAATACAGTGGTTGGAGAGTGCTAAGGGAGATGTGATATGATCCTCTATGAAATAGTAGAAATGGGGGAGTTGATTTCAATGAGTAATAAAGACAAATGCAGAGGAAAGGCCTATTAGCCCTATTTTTAAGGATAGTGTCCCTCAAGGGTTTCAGGGGTTGTACAGAGGAATTCAAGAAAAATCACCTTGAAAATATTTAATTTTTTGAAAAATGGTATGTGAATCCTACGATAGATTTTGGGGTTATTTGGAGATTTTGTTAGAAAATCAAGAATTTGAGTCTAAATACGTCTACAAGCAGTCTCTAGGTCTAATCCTAGATTGTAGGAATTTGATGTTTGAAAGAATGTTTATTTGTTTAAAACCTTCAAGAAGGTCCTAAAATGAGCTAAGGAAGTAGAAATTCAATCCTAAGAATCTTTTAGAGTGAATAGGCTTAGTGTGATAGAATCTACCCTAGTAGGTTCAGTGAGCATTGAAAGAACTTGTTGATAGGATGGCTCTTCATTAGAAGGGTAAAGTTCTTGGTGGATTTCCTTAAAGATTAGGGTTGTGAGATCCCTAGAAGGTCTAGGAAAGAGACCTTAGATTAGAGTCAAGATGAATTTGGAATGAGAAGAACCACTCCTATCATATTGGTATCAGAGCCTAAAGATTGCGCTTGTGAAGTGTAGATGTTATCTTTGTCAGAAGTAGTGGCTTCATCTAAGATGGTGATTAATGTTGAGCTAGAAAATGTTGTAGAAGATAAGAGAGAGGAGAATATAATACTACAATAATAGTTGGCAAAGATGGAAGCTAAGTTAGAGGAAGTGCAACTTAGGAATGCAACAGTCAGTGAATTGGTAAGAGAGAGTGAAGGGAAAGGTAAATTGGTGGCCAAAGAATATACAATACCAGAGCCTGACCCTCTTCTTTAAGAAGAACCATTCTTGAAGGCTCTAAAAGGTATGAGTGGGAATTATTTGGAGGTTGTACCACTATTTATTGGCAAGATGGAACTAGAAGTAGTCATGGAGTGGATAGAAGGACTTGAAAACCACTTCGAATGTGACAGTGTCATAGAGGCACAAAAGGTAAGAGTAGCCAAGACAATATTGAGAGGGACTGCCCTCACTTGGTGGAATTTTTTTCAAGATGAAAGAATAAAAGAAGGAAATTATCCTACAACCAGTTGGAAAGGCATAGTGGCCAAGGTTAGTGATAATTACCTACCTGATGAATATGAGGTGCAGTTGTACAAGAAGAGGCAAAACTTGAGACAGAAAGACCTTGAAGTAAGTGTGTACACCGAAGAGATCCACAAGTTGTGTCTAAGATCACATGTAATGGAGGAGGAGAGCCTAAAAGTGGCCAGATATTTGAATGAATTAAGGTGGAATATCTAAGAGGAAATTAGCCTCTTGAGTCCAAAGGTTGTACACCAAAGTTATCAATTACCTCTTCATGCAGAGGCATCAATGAAACTTATCAAATCTGTATATTCACTTATCAACTTGGACATACTAACTCTGTTTAGAGGCAATACAATATCTTCATCCATATTTATAACCATGATGAGAACAACTAAATAAAAAATTCCATATCATTTTACTAAATGACTGAATATAAGGATTTCTCCACCAAAGCCCGAATTCCAAATGAACTATTATTAGCAAACTCAAAACTATCTGGATTTGGATCAACAAATGGAAGTAAAACTTATCTTATGTATAGACCCATACTCAGACTTGAATAAATTTTGAACCTAGCAACATTTATTTAATCGCTTTGGTCAGTATCTGTGTAATTAGATTTTCAAAAACATATCCAAAATATGGGGTAATATGACGGTTGGTTTGAAACGTATGCCCTTCACATTCAAGGATATTTTTTTGTTAAATTGAAACGGATTCAAGCATAAACATACCAAACCCAATGTTCAAAAATAATTCATTAGTGTCATGTAATGGTTCCTGCAAACCATCTCAACCTTAATGCATTTAAGAATTAACCCACGACTTCTCACTCAATACTGTGTCAAATAAAACGACTTTCATTATTCCATTCGGGATTGACATAACAACCCGATTCATATCAAAGCAACTCTATAATGTCGACTATGAACAAAACTAGATTCAATAAATGATTTAAATATCAATTATCATAGAACCTGATACATATCACTATAACATTCTTCCATAAAAAGAACTGAAACATAAACAAGACCCTTATTAATATCAATGTTACCTACTTCATAAGAGGAAACCGAACAAGAAATCAATTTGCATAAAACATATTTAAGGAATGACTCAACAAAATTTGAAAAACTCAAATGATAGACTCCATTCCAATATATTTCATTATAATCAATGAATACATAATGTTTAAGGCTCTCTAGCTAGAGGCCAGAGAGCTCGATTCTGTTCACAACTCTCTTCTTTTTCCAAACGTAACTTACTCTCCTCTCCTTGTTCGATTACAATCATGTCTATTTAAAGGCAACTCTTGATGGTTACAAACCATTCATCTACTCTATGACCATTCATATTCCTATTCACTCTTTTGATTACAAATGTCATATGATCCATTTTTTAATACATTACAATGAAAATAATAAATAAATCATTTCTTGACATCTTCCCAAGAAATTTTAAATGACTTAACAAAATAACCATTGCTCTACATTATTTAACTAGTATTAAATCTGAAGGTGGAGGTGCCCTTGCACCATACTCCTGAGCTTTAAAATTTTCCATGTCCCATGGAAATGCTTTGGCGAGACTTCTGGAAAAATCTTCGCCTCTTAATCTTCATCACCGGATCAATGCCTCTGTTTCTTCCTCTTTATCTACCAAATGACTCCCATCAATGGAGCTTATACTACTGCCTCAATGGTGCTTCTATCATTCCACAGTCCACTCCTCCATGTTGCATCACAACCGCTGTCCCTCACCTGGGAGTCCCTCGTGCCTCTCTCCCTAGTCTATCGGTGACACATAAGACCATCTCCTATGGTCCTTTCTGGTAGACCTTCCTATCCACCCATTTGCAGCTGAGTGAACTGACACCAAATCTGCAACCACAAACTACATAAAAAGAATCCAAAACAACCGCAACCACTACCCGGTGTAGATTATCCTCTACACGCTCAGAATATTTTGAGCTCTGATACCATTCTGATGTAGAGGCATCAACAAAACTTATCAAATCTGTATATTCACTTATCAACTTGGACATACTAATTCTGTTTAGAGGCAATATGATATCTTCATCCACATTTATCACCATGACGAGAACAACTGAATAAAAAATTCCATATCATTTTACCAAATGACTGAATATAAGGATTTCTCCACCAAAGCCCGAATTCCAAATGAACTATTATCAGCAAACTCAAAACTATTTGGATTTGGATCAACAAATGGAAGTAAATCTTATCTTATGTATAGACCCATACTCAAAATTTAATAACTTTCAAACCCAACAACATTTCTTTAATCGCACCGGTCAGTATCCGCAGAATTAGATTTTCAAAAACATATCCAAAATGCGGGGAAATCTAACGGTTGGTTTGAAACTTGTGCTCCTCGCATTAAAGGATATTTTTGTGCTAAATTGAAATGGATTCAAGAATAAACATACTGAACCCAATTTTCAAAATAAATTCATTACTTGCAATGTAACGGTTCCTGCAAACCGTCTCATCCTTAATGCATTTAAGAATTAACCCACGGCTTCTCACTCAATACTCTGTCAAATAAAACGACTTTCATTATTCTATTCGGCACTGACATAACAACCCGATTCGTGTCAAAGCAAGTCTATAATGTTGAATATGAACAAAACTAGATTCAATAAATGATTTAAATATAAATTATCTTAGAACCTGATACATATACTATAGCATTCTTCCATAAAACGAACCGAAACATAAACAAGACCCTTACTAATATCACTGTTACCTTCTTCATAAGAGGAAACCGAACAAGAAATTGACCTGCATAAAACATATTTAAGGAATGACTCAAAAAAATGTGAAAAACTCAAACGATAGACTCCATTCCAATACATTTCATTAAAATCAATGAATACATAATGTTGAAGGCTCTCTGGCTGGAGGCGAGAGAGCCCGATTCTATTCACAACTCTCTTTTATTCCAAACGTAACTTACTCTCCTCTCCTTGTTCGATTATAATTATGTCTATTTAAAGGAAACTCTTGATGGTTACAAACTGTTCATCTACTCTATGACCGTTCATATTCCTATTCAGTGTTTTGATTACAAATTTCATATGATCCATTTTTGAATACATTACAATGAAAATAATAAATAAATCATTTCTTGACATCTTCCCAATAAATTTTAAATGACTTAACAAAATAAACCATTTCTCTACATTATTTAACTAATATTAAATCCGAAGGTGGAGGTGCCCTTGCACCAGCTCTCAAGGTAGAAGAGAAGCTTAAGAAGAAACATGATTCAAGTAGTAGGGGAAGAGGTAGAGGAAGAGATAGCAGAGAGCAGATAGGAGCTTTGGAGGAAGAAACTTTGAAGAAATAAATCAGAGTGAGTCCAAACTCACTGAGAATGAGGGAGAGTCTAACAATTCAAGTGATGGTTATAACAAAGCAAGAGGCTCCAATAACAAGGCAAGAGGAAGATATCATAGCCAAGGAAGAGGATTCTATTTATCTTCCATGAAGTGTTATAATTGCCACTAGTATGGGCACCCTGCTTATAGATGTCCTAAGAAAAGTTCAACATCACAAGGAGGGGAGAAAAGGATAAATTATGTGAAAGAGGAGTCTTCTAGCAGCAAGACAACATAGGTAGCACTGGATTTAGAGATAGGGGTGAACTTGATGATCAGAAGAACACTCCTCAAGGAGCCCATCAAGGAAGAACCAATTCAAAGAAGATATCTATTCAGAGTCAAATGCAAGATTATAAGTAAGGTTTTCAAAGTTATCATAGATCCTGGTTCTACTGATAACATTATTTCTATGGAAGCTATTGAAAAGCTTAAGTTGAAAAAGATTCCTCACACTAACCCTTACAGATTTACTTGGTTGAATAAAGATCAACATGTGTTGGTTAATGAGAAAGATTGGGTGGAGTTCTCAATAGGGAGTTATAAAGACATAGTGTTGTGTGATGTCTTACCCATGGATTATTGACATCTATTATTGGGTAGACCTTGGCAGTTTGACAAAGATGCTATGCATGATGGAGCCAATAATTCTTATTCTTTTAGGAAAGATGGGGTAACATTAAAAATATAGTCAATCTTGGAAGAAGGAGAAGTGAAGAAATGGGGTCCTAACATACCTTTTATGGGAGAAAATGAATTTTTGAGGACATTAGAAGGAGAAGGAGTGGGCTTTGCCTTAGTATTGAAACCTAAGGATAAAAAGGCGAGTAAGAAAGAAGAGCTACATATATAAATCCAAGAATTGTTATGCCAATACCAAGATATAGTCAGTGATGGTAAACCAGCTACCCTACCACATGAGAGGTCTATTATTCATCAAATTGAATTTATCCTAGGAGCCTCACTCCCAAACAAAGCTACCTATAAGATGACCCCACAACAAAATGCAGAAATTGCTAAACAAATCAAAGAATTTCTTGACCAAGGACTGATTAGAAAGAGAATAAGCCCATGCATCATTCCCACTATCCTAGCCCCTAAGAAAGGAGGTACTTGGAGACTTTATACAGACTCTATATCCAGTACCATAATTACTAAAAGATATAGGTTCCCAATACCTAGAATAGAAGACTTGATGAACTGCTTAGGGGGAGCTAAGTATTTCTCAAAAATTAACTTAAAAATTGGTTACCACCATATTAGGGTGAAGGAAGGGGATGAATAGAAGATGGCCTTTAAGACCAAAGAAGGACCCTATGAGTGGATTTTTATGCCTTTTGGGTTTTCCAATGACCCAAGAACTTTTATGAGGCTAATGAATGAAGTATTGAAAGACTTCATAGTAAAATGGGTTGTGGTGTACCTAGATGATATCCTAGTGTTCAGTAAGACAAAGGATGATCACATTAAGAATCTACAGATGGTAATGTAGAGGTTACATGAAGAAAAGTTGATAGTCAACTTAGAAAAGAGTTTTTCATGAAGAAAGAGTTGGTGTACCTAGGCTTTGTTATCTCAGAAGGAAACTTGAAGATGGAAACAAGCAAGGTGGAAGCAATCTTAAATTTCCCTACACCTAAGTCAGCTATAGAGGTAAGTAGCTTCCATGGATTGGCATAATTATATAGAAAGTTTTATACACAATCTAGTGAAATATGTGCACCTATTTTGGATACCATTAAGGAGGCATGAAGACAAAATTCCAGTGGAATGAGTATGTTGATAGAGGATTTGAGACCTTGAAGAAGAGGATAGCCACCCAACCTATTCTGACACTTCCTAGTTTTGAGAAGTTTTTTACTGTGGAATGTGATTCTAGTAATATTGCCATAGGTGTAGTATTGAGTCAGGAGGGAAAGCCTATGGCATTCCATAGTGAAAAACTCAGTGATGAAAAGAAGAAATAATCTTCATATAATTTGGAGTTATATGCATTGGTACAATTACTAAGGAAGTGGAGGCATTATCTCCTTCCTAAATAATTTGTGGTCTTCATTGACAACCAAGCTTTAAAATTTTTGAGTTCACAAGATAAGTCAATTCATAGACATATGAAGTAGGTGGAGTATATCCAATCCTACACCTTCACCATCAAGCACAAGAAGGGACTCCAAAATAAGGTGGCAGATGCATTGAGCAAGAGATTGCTCATAGTTCAAGAAATCCAGTTAGGGAGCTTTCACATAGAGAGTTTCAAGGAATTGTATCCAGAGGATGACAAATTCTCAACAACTTACATGTGTGTAAGGATTTTTAAAATCAATTCCATGTTGAGTACTCAGATTTTACTCTTCAAGAAGGTATTTTATTTAGGGGAGGGAAACTTTGTGTGCCTAGAGGTTTAATGAGGGAGAAACTAATGTAGGAAGAACATAATGGTTCACCAAGTGGACATTTTGGTGTTCATATGACCTTAGAGTTGGTTAAAAGATACTACTATTGGTCAAGAATGAATAGGGATATCCAGAAGTATGTGGAGACTTGTATAGTATGTCAAAAGGCTAAGGGGACTTCATCAAATGAAGGATTGTATCAACCCCTTCCAATTCCAACTAGACCTTGGGAGTGTCTCAGTATGGATTTTGTTGTTGGATTTCCCAAGACATAACATGGATTGGAAAAAATCTATATGATTGTGGACATATTCAACAAGATGGATCACTTTGTGCCATGTAAGACCACCCATGATGTAAGCTATATATAAAATATCTTCTTTAGAGAAGAAATCATGATCCATGGGTTACCCCTAAGCATTGTATCAGACAGGGACTTTAAGTTTGTGAGTAATTTTTTAAAGAATTTATGGCAAAATCTTGGAACAAATCCTTCTTTTAGTTCTACATATCATCCACAAACGGATGGGAAGACTAAGGTGGTTAACAGGATATTAGGAAACCTTCTAAGGTGTCTTACAAAAGAATATAGAGAGTCGTGGGATCAGTTACTTTCTCAAGTAGAGTTTGCTTACAATGACACCATCAATAGATCCAGTGGTAAAAGCCCATTAGAAGTAGTTTATGGGATTCATCCTAGGGGTATATGTGAACTTAGGGACCTTGGAAGTCATGAAGAGAAGAGAGGCTATGCTGAGGACTTTTCTCTGTCCATGAAGGAGGTCCATAATATAGTGAAGCAAGCATTAGGGGAGAGTACAACACACAAAACAAAAGGTGGATGAAAAGAAAAGGGATGTTAAATTCCAAGTTGGAGATCTGGTCATGGTGCACCTAAGAAAAGAAATATTACCAAAAGTTTTTCCAAATAAGCTTTAGATGAGAAAGATAGGTCCTTGTCCCATTTTAGCCAAATATGGACCTAACGCTTGCAAAGTTGTGCTTTTCGCTGACATAGGATTATCTCATGTATTTAATGTTGCAGATTTGGTATCCTATGAAGGACCAATTCCAGAAGGAGAGCATAATAATTTAGAAGATGCAGAAGACCTCAAGACAATAAAGCTTCTGGTCATCCAAAGCCCAAAGCAGACAAGATTTTGAGCTCCAGAGTTTCTACAGAGACCAGAACCAAGGTATACATGGAGTGCCTAGTAAAGTGGAAAGAAAAAGTAGATTCAGAGGCTACATGTGTGTAAGAGAAAGAGTTTCATAAGTTAGGCATAGCCCCTGACTTGATTCCATCAATTGGAAGTTGATTTATTTTGAATGGAGAATGTTGCAGGAGCACCTAGGGTTTGAAAGCCTTTCAATTGTTTTGTTGTTTTCTCTCCTACTTTCTTAGGAAAATTAGGAAAGTTTAGGAATATTTTGGATTGATTTAGGGTTTATTGTGTTTACTTTTGTATGAATTTTGTTCATTCACTCTTTGTAATGACCTAAAGAACAAAAAGGGTCAAAATGTTGAATAGACATCCTAAATGCTTAGGAAGATGTTTTTGGAGTTCTTTTATGTATTATATGTTTTTTTTTTAAGATTTTAGAAATCCAACCAAGCGATTGAAAACATGGAAAATTCAAAATGCTAGAAAAGATGAAAAGCTACTAACAGAAACATTTTTGTAACTTTACAACTTGAAAAGTTGCTCGACAACTTTGCACAAAAGTTTTTTTTTTTCCTAAAAGAAGTTATTGATCGATTCCAGTGTTCTTTTGGATGGGGGAAGACTATTTAAGAACTCCCTTGGTGAAGTTATGAGGTTGGATGAAATTTTGATTTAATTTCCATTAAATGTAAAGAATCTGACAGAGACTGTAACTATTTTGAGCATTTTGAATTAGTTAAGCTTGTTAATGGATTAGATTATTGGAATATCCATTGTAATTATATCCTTATGACTTTCTATTAACTCTATGTGGAAAGATTTTGGTTAATATTTTTCATTTTTTAGTTTCTTGTTAAAAAAATTTAAAGTTGTAGTTTTCTGGTCCAATTGCAGACTGTATATAGAAAATGACTCGTGGTTTTTAGATCCATGGAAAAAAAATGGGCTTGGATGGAAAGACAAAGGATTCAGTATACATATGTTTCTTTTTTTTTGTCAGTAGAGGAGCTAGGGTTGATTTTTGAGCTCTTGCCCTCGATGAGCTTGGCTATAGCCTGGCTAGGGAAATAGAGTAACAATAGGTCATAACTTGCAGGGTTGGATTGGTAGAAGAAATCCAAGTGGTTGGAGAGTGCTAAGGGAGAGGTGATACAACCCTCTGTGAAATGATAGCAATTGGGGAGTTGATTTCAATTAGTAATGAAGGCAAATGCAGAGGAAAGGCCTATTAGCCCTATTTTTAAGGATAATGGTTCTCAAGGATTTCAAAGGTTGTACAGAGGACTTCAAGAAACCTCACCTTGAAAATATTTAATTTTTTAAAGAGGGAATATGGATCCTAAGATATATTTTGGGGTTATTTGGAGAGTTTTTTAGCAAATCAAGAATTTGAGTTTGAATAGGGCTACAAGCAGTCTCTAGGCCTAATCCTAGATTGTAGGAGTTCAATGTGTGAAAGAATGTTTGTTGGTTTAAAAAATTCAAGAAGGTCCAAAAATGAGCTAAGGAAGTGTAAATTCAATCCTGCAAAGCTTTTAGAGTGAGTTCTGTTAGTGTGCTAGAATCTGCCCTTGTAGCTTCAGTGAGCATTGAAAGAACTTGTTGATAGGATGACTCTTGATTAGAAGGGAAAATTTGTTGGTGAATCACCTTAAATATTATGGTTGTGAGATCCCTAGAAGGTATAGGAAAGAGACCTTAGATTAGGGTCAAGATGAGTCTAGAGTGAGAAGAACCACTCCTATCACTTAGGAACAAGTCCATAACCTTATAAAGAAATCACAACATCTGGTCAACCTAGAAAATATCACATTTCCCAATAATTGAGAAAATGTGTTACAACAAATAGGTTGGGACCCAAATCATTAGGTTCAACCTCCACTATATAAAATAAGAGATGTGATCATAAAAATAATTTGGCCTCAAACATATCAATAATCTGGCATGATCGCGCCTGTAGATTCCCATCAAAAGATCAAAAAATGATCGTAAAACACAACGAATGACTAGGAAAATGAAGAACATTACAGTCTGACAAATAATCCACAAAATATCATGAGTGATAAGTCCAAATGATGTGAAATCATAAGATAAGGTCCAAAATGAAGCCATGACCACATTGTAGAGATCACAACACAAAAGAACATGCAAAAATCTACTGCAAATAGAAACACTAGTCTAATCATACATGAAAAAAAATTTGGTTGATGAAGATTACCAAGATCCCAAGATGCTCTTGCATCAGACACCTAGGGTACCTTGAAAAGTGAGCCTCTCACTTTTTCAAAGCCAAAGGAAAACCAAAGTGGTCAACCTCAGCTTGAAAAATCCATGAAGAATCCTCCATTAGTATGTCCTTCCATTTGACAAGATGTTCCATATACCGCTTACCTCTTGTACTTCAACCAACTCTGTTGTCCAAAATCTTATCTATTCGATCCATCTACTTCTTAGGATATTTTTTCCCAACATCCAATCCTTCACTGCTACTACAATCTAATTCATGATACTCATACAAATCTTGAACATTGAATATTGGTGATATATCCATGTCCTCTGGTAATTCCAATTCATATGCATTTACTGAATCAATTCTCTTCAAGCTCTTACAAGGACCAAACTTCTTCATTCTCAACTTATGATAAGTACCAACAGGAAATCTACCTTTCTGCAAGTACACCATAAATTCATCTCCTACTTAAAATTATTTGTCTTGTCTTCATGTATTCTCTCCTCTTATAAAGTTTATTCATTTCCTCCAAATGATGTCTCACTCCTTCGTGTAATGATCTCATTACCTCAGAAGATTCCTCTCCTTCAACACTTTTCTTAACATTATGAATGATATCCCTTAATTCTACTACTCTCTTAGTACTAAACCCAGTAACCACTTTAAATGGCGCCTTCCTTGTGCTCCTATTTATTGAATTATTATAAGAAAACTCTGCTTGTGGTAAAACTAAATCCCAATTTTCTGCCTTATCTCTAATAAACACCTCAACAAGCTCTCTAAACTTGTATTCACAACCTCTTTCTGTACATCAGTTTGTGGATGAAAAGTAGCACTGAACTTCAAATCAACTTTCATGTTCTTCCAAATTGTCCTGCAAAAAAACCAACAAACCTATTATACCTGTCTAAAACAATGATTTTAGGTAATCCATGTAATCTTTCAATCTCCCTGAAAAATAAAATAGCTACATGCACTGCATTCATAGTCTTCTTACAAGGAATGAAATGTGTCATCTTAGAAAATATGTCTACAATTACCAAGATTGAATCATAGCCTCTTTGTGTTCTAGGAAAACCAAGTCTAAAATCGATACTAATCTCCTCCCAAGGTATGACGGGTACTGTCAAAGGTGTATACAACCCCATATTCTGACTACTACCTTTTGCAACTTGACATACCTTACAAATCTATACAAAATCCCTCACTTCCTTGTGAACTTGTGTCCGAAAGTAATTCTCACTTACCAAAGTTATTATCTTATCAATGCCAAAATTTCCTGCTAAACTATGACTATGTTTCTCCTTAATTAGATTATCTCTCATGAAGCTCCTAGGTATACATAATTGACTACCTCTGAATAAAATTCCATCCTAAATGAAATAATCCAACCATTTAATTTTTCCTACAACAATAAGTTCCTTGCAAGTCTTCCAAGGTTCACTGAAATCCAGATCTTCCCCATACAAGACCTTTAATTCATCAAATAATAATACTGCAATCTTTATAGAAGTTTGTGGTAATAACTATGGAAAGTTGGTACTCAGAGGGGAGGGGTGAATTAGTACCACTAAAATCTTTCTAACCATAGTCACTGTTTAAACCACGTATATTGGTGCATGTTGATTACTGAGTTCAGAACTTTGAAATAAAAGTAATTTCATGCTAATAAAACATAACATTAAAACATTAAACAACTGAAATCATAACACCATGATTTTGGTAAGGCACAAATCCTTGGTTAGAGGATAAAAAATATGGTGGGAATAACACCCATAACCTTCACCAAATGCAATATAAAGGACGCTCGGTTAGAGCTACAAAGTTTAGCTATTTATGATAGCTTACCTGGTTAAGAATATATATAAGACTTATTAGGTCTTCCTAGTTAAAATATTTTTACAAACTATACACTTAGAGATTTACCATGTTAAAGTATTTACAAATATAAGTTTGGTTAATATCTACCCAGTATTGGGATTTAAAGCTCTTAATGCAATAGTATGAATGACTTAACACTGTTTATTAAAATGCATCAAATGTAAATATTGTTTAGACTCTATGTGCTCTGATATGTGTTACCTCAATTCCCAAATTGTTACATTGTTCTGTTCTGCTCTACTGTAGCTAAATTTCTTCTCAGTGCTCTCTTCTCTGCTCTCTGTTCTTTAATAACTCCTTTAACAACAATAACAATAACATCTCTTTATCCTTCTTCTCTGTATATCCTCTTGTGTGTCTTACACAAAAATTTATCCAAGATATAGATGATTTATGCCTCTTAATCTTATGTGTTAGGTACACTATAAATTTATCTTGACTGTTAGATATTCCTTCCAGCTTGGTGACCATGTCACTTTTACCTTGGTGCTTGTTGTCTTTCTTGGAAATTAAAAATTTTCATTTTTCCATTGGATATCTTCCTTAGATCTTCACTCAGATTCATTTGAATCGTTGATTATGTAAAAAATTGTTATAAATACTTTTATACATGTAATTAATGCTCTGACAATCATTAAATATGATCTGATCATGTTTTGTATTAACTGTATAACTCAGTTAAATAGCTCCACAATACTCAATTAAATGTTCATCACTCGGTGTACTAAATGCGCTCGGTGTAGTGTGTCACTTAGTAAATATAAGTGTTCGGTACTCTATAAAAATCTCCCCTATTGGGATTAGTTGGGCATTTTTGACAAAAACTTCAAAGTCATCAAAATTAGTAACTCCCCTTCGGATTTCACTCTCTATACATATCTTTTTTTTTGTCTAAATAAGTAAGATATCTATCCTCCTTTATCTCCCTTTATCTGACAAAGATATCAATCCCCCTTTTTGATAAAAAGTGCCAAAAAGTAAAACTTATTAATCAAAAAGATGTTTATACCTTTGTTGTACTCTTGAAAAAATAGTCTCCCATGTATCTCAGAGATTTTGAAGTATAACAATGTATTCTGTATAAGTATCTGTAGATAAACCAATTATGGTGTCCAGTGTGCTGATATCTAGAAAACTTGATAGCTCTTTGGATTTCTTTAAGTGTATCTGCATCGATTGGATATGGGGAATTAACAATGATTTCAATTCAAGAAATTTTACTCTAATTTTTTCCTCCTCCTCTCTCAATGAAGATTGAACTCCCACGAGTTCTTGTATCTTTTAAGTCTGGAATGCTCGAGGCTTAGTAGTGAGTTTCTTAAGTCGCTCATTCAACTTTTTCTCAATATATGCTTCCTTCTTCTTGATTGTATGTCTCCATTCATTATTCTTAGGGATCTCCCCTTGATTATAAATTTGTTTGAATGCTTCTTTAATGCTTCAAGAATTTCAAATGGTGCAAGGTCAGGAATAGTGTGTACAAGAGATCTCTATCTCTCATTTCCTTTTCTGCATTTATTGCATACTTCCATCTTACATCTACTTTATTTAAAGATAGTTCCTTTGGTATCTTGTCTGGAGGCTCAATAGGTATCAATCTGTATCTCAATAAATTTACAACAAATTCTTCAATATTTTTCTTACCTTCTTCATTCCTTTTCTCATATTTTACTTGCCTGAAGGCTCCCAATCTTCCCAATTTCTTTAAACTTTCTAGATAATCATCAAGGATTTGTGGAACTCGTGAAATATCTACAACTAGTATAGATTTATTAGCCTCATCAGACTCTGTTTCACTCTAATTACACAGTATTGATATTCTCCTTGTTCTTGCAGGTTGTTTCATACTTCTAGTTCTCTCATAAGTCTTTCCTATCGGTTGAAATATCTTTGTGTTAGGGTCTATTTTGAGTGGCCATGGTAAAAGTGTCCTTGACCCTATTAAATTTTTAACCCTTGTCCGGTTTCCTCCTTATCACCAAGAGTTCATGATAAAAGAGTTTTCCAATGTTGGTTTTTACTCCTGAGTAAATCATTTTAATACTTCATGAACCTGTCTTGTAGAAGTCAGATCCTTTCGGTCAAGCGTAGAAGTTATTTCTTCCTTATGAACCACTTTGAACCTCGGTTCAAAGTAGTTCAAAGAAATTCATATAAATTTTTTGGGATAACATCGGTGATCCAAGGTGAGCCCTGTGCCACATAACCATTGCGGCAGTGAACCACTTTGAACCTCTTCGAACCTCAGTTCGAAGTAGTTCAAAGTAGTTTAAAGGTATAATCGGCTAGTTTAAAAGATTGATATGATAGCCAAAGTGACAGATGACATGACACATTAGAGCCGTATTCATTAGAATGATGGTATGATCAATCTTGATTTGATGATAAACATGGGGTAATTCTGAGCGCTCACAAAATAAGTTAAGACGGGCAATTTTTCAGCACGAGTGAAGTAGTGGTATTAAATGGAAAGTAATCATGACTTGGGTGATTTAGTGAAATGAAGCTTTCTAGATGTCACAGTGTCAAATTCATTTCACGTGAGCCTACATGTCACATTTAATATTTATCTCTTCGGTTATATTTCAGCTGGGTGAGCATCCTTTAAATACTATCTTCTAGCTTTTTCATTTTCAGAGCTAGGATTGAGGAGCCCCAGCTGTGAAGGACAAAAAAAATTGTTTTCCTAATTCTGTAGAAAATAGGTAACGCTGAAAAATCCCTCTCTTGCTTCCTATTTTTTGCGTGGTAGTGTGTTTTTGAAGGGTTTCAATTCTTTGTTTGTTTGGAAAATAAAAATGAAGTCTAGCATGCATTTTTTTGGGGATACTGTAAATTTAGAGTGTAAAGCTCCTATGATCACTGACATTAATCTGCTAGGAGTTGAGGTAGAGAAGTTAGTTGGAAATATGAAGGATATAGTAGAGAAGGAATATACCTTAGATCTCATGTCAAGCGGTCTGTTTCAAGCCGCCACTTTTCCCCCAGCTGTAGTCAATCTACAGCTAGTTCTACAGTGCATAAATCATCATGATGTTAAGTCCAAAAGTGTGTTGAATAACGAGGGTAAAAGTCTTTTGAATATAAACAGGGAAACAATAATGTTAGTTTTTAAGCTCCTAGACGAGGCTTTTGTCAATTTTACTCCAACCGAATCACTCGCTCAATTTCGAGAGAGAAGTGACAAGAAACTCAACAATATCGCTCGCAAGTGGTCTGTATCAAACTACAAAGGTGGTTCTAGATTACCCAAGTTTCTAACCAAGGACCATATGAAACCTCACATTCATGATATAATGGTTTTGTTGCATAGGGTAAATGGTTCAGAGTAGGTTCTCCTCTTCGAAGACTTGATGTACCATTTTATTGAGATTGTCTTAGAAGGAAAGCAAAGTCTAGACTGGGCTAAAATAATTGCGAGCTCACTAAGAGATCATCTCAAACAAGCATAGGCTATAAAGAAGGAATTTTATATGTAATCTTACTTAATATACTGCCTTGCATACACCCAAGACCTTGCCGAGATTCCCCACAAGCAATGGAGTGAAGACATAAGCATTTTTGAATATTGTCCTTTACTAAGCAAAGACTGAGTTCTTGAGGACTATATGAGAGTCCATAATGTTTTCCTCGGGAAATTATGTTATCAGTTAGCTGGAACCCCAAATTAGAGGATTTATTTAGAAGCACAAAAGCTGGATACACGGTTCAGCATTTTTTATATTCAATTTGCAAGGTTCACATATGTGAGAGTTGGGGGTTTTGACGAAGAACTTCTTAAGTTGTCGAGGTTCTGATTTGATTGTTTCATCTTGGTGGAGGTTTGTTCATGGTAGTTAAGAACAAACTTTTGGAACATAAATGGGACTCTATGTTTCCCATTAGCCTTGCAGCTATGACATGCAAGAGTATGCTTGATGCCTCTGTGATAGGCAGTAATTTGGTGGGTTTTCACATGCATTTCTATGAGCCGAGAAGAGGGTTTGACAACAAAGGATTTTCAATGTAGGCTTTTGATTTGAATTTCCAGTCTAAGTTGAACCCACATATTGAAGATTTGTGGGAGGATATTGGAGACGAAGGAGAAATTAGAAAGAGAGATCACTCTAGGCTATTGATTCCCCAAATCAAAGAATTACAGCTGAAGTTTAACACTGCTGGCATGAAGGAAGATCATTCTGAAGTCATTGAACCCAGTTTCGATGGTCCAAACACAACTGATTTGTTAGAAGCGGACAGGAAAGGAGAAGAACAAGAACATATCAAATTAATGGCTAGGTTCATTTTAGCCTACACTGATGACTAGCTAAAAAAGAGGAAACAAATCAGAGAAAAGATAACATCTCCTAAAAAGTCTAATACAAGTCCAGTCTCAGTTGAAGTGTTTCTTATACCCTCTAACGTTTCCCTCTTGGTCACTCATGTAGGTAATACTCTTCCATATAAGAGAAAAGCCACTTCTTGTGCACATCCCAGTGCACCCCAAACGAGGTCAAGAACTAGGTATGAAGGATGAATACAAATGGCATCCCCAAATTTTAGTTATATTGATATTCATATCAATTATGAGGACATATATTTCTCACCAAAGCATGATAAGAAAGACCAGGAGATTTTTACGGACAAGCCTGAAGTTCAACAAGAGGATGTCATGCCCGCAAAGACAACAGATAATAGGCTGGTGACTAGCTCAATTCCCCCTTGGTTGACAGATTAAGTGAATAAGAAGCACAACTTTAAAATCGTCTCCTTACCAGTTAAGGAGATAGTTACCAAGTATGCTACTCACACGCTCCAAAGGAAAATAAATGGGTTAAGAGAAATGCGAGGCTAACTACTGATCCTACTACAGGAAAAGTGACCGTCGATATTGAAACCTTTAAGCAAAAGGAAGGAGTCCATGAACCCACTACAGAAGATTTTGAGGTTACAAAGATGGAGTTTGGTGTGTTAAAAAGGGATACCAGGGACCATTTATTCAAATTTTCTACAGATCACATGCTTGGTCAATCCCAAAATAATGGTAAGGAAAAGCATGAACTCAAGTAGCTCATGATCACAATGGTCGAATTTTTCAGTTCACTTAGCGAGGTTGGAGCATTACCCTTGGCTCAATCCCTATAAGATTTTGATCCTAATTCTGCAGATAATAAACAATTATTAAAATAGATGCAACAAGGTAGGGTCCTCATGGAAGCAATGAAAAGCTAGATTGGTGGTATTTTTGTGGAAGGAAGGAAGTTTATTCAGGAATTATTTACCACATATGTGGAGGGAAAGCATTGATTGGGGAAATTCACACCCTAATTCCAAGATGGGAATCAGATGAAGAAAAGTGTGCGGCTATCGTATCTCAGGTTACTGAGATAGAGGAATATGGAGTCAGGAAATTCTTAAAGGAAAACCCAATGAAGATGGTGGATGCCTGTATGCTATTTATATTAGAAAATAATGTAGGTTGGAAAGTTAATCTATTCAGAGCTATGGTCTCCAGCATGCATACTATGGAAAAATAAACAAAAGAAATGCACACCAATGCATTAAAGGACATAAAAGTGGTAAATCCGTCCGACATTCTCCAGCTAGAAGAAGGAAGCACAAACACAGAAGCCATTATTAAGAGCTTTGAAGATACTATGAATAATATCAAGGAAAAGGAGGAGATAATAGCTGAAGAATTCACCAGGATCGCTAACGTAGAGTCCATATTGTTCCTAAATAGGGGGATAGTTACCCACGCAGTTAGCGAAAATTTGGGATTTTAGGTGGGATAAGAATGCATGCTATGCAAAGTTGATTGGATTGAAGAACTTGCACTGTCATATGATCCAGGAGCTGCTGAGTACATTCTGGAGTTGGAAGCTGGTTCATGAAGCCACATCAGAGGACAAGTAGCTGAAATCATGCAAGGCTCTTTTGCTTTAATTTATTGTTAGTTATGGGAAAACTGTTTCTAAAAATTGTTTATCTTTTAAGCTACTGGTTTGTAACTGTTTATTTTTGGTTATCCTGGGTGGCCAAGTTTTTAGGGAGGCTCCTGGGATTGCTAAACTATTTATGCTGGTGCATAGAACTCTGCAGGGGTTAGATTTTTTTTTGGATTTAAAAAGCTAAGGTTTCATAGTTGGCTTAGATCGTATTAGTTTGTTTTCTTTTTGAAAGGAATTGAAGAGAAAGATATAGAAATCTGCATTGATCTCAGACTTTGCTCTATGTAATCCTAATACAAAGCTCGATTTGAATATGTGAATTTAAATTTGTGATATGATAATTACTGTGTGAATTAATATATTTCTTGCTTTGCGTTATTCATATATGTGTGATGGTTGTCTATCTTTCTTGAAAATTTTCCATTTTTCCTTCATTATGAGTTTATTTCTAGATAGTTAAAGGATCTATGTGCCCTTTAATTTTAAGTTTCCTTTCCACATTTGAAATATCTAAAAATACCTCAATGCCCAGGAGTATTTGACTGATCCTTACATGCTTTCAGGTTAAAAGTACTTTGGTTAGTTGTTAAGTTGGGAATTTATTGAATATTTCTTAGAGGGAGCTGCACCTCACATAATTCTGAGGGAAGCAATTATCTCATGCTTGCCCAACTTTTGTAGAATTGTTTATCTTCAAAGAGGCATAGGGTTAACATAAATTGTGATTAAAGTGGAGACAAATCTGTTCACCAACAAATTTTTGGCGAGTCTACTGGGGAGTGTTGTTCTTAAGAAGGCTAGTAACAATTATAAATTTTATGAATGAATAAATCATGGTATTACCCACTATTGTAATCCCAGGTCAAGAAGAAGTTCCTCTAGTTTTGCAACCAGATTTGCATTTCTTGGACACTGAAGAAGACATCATAGCCGATCTCAATACTTTGGCTTGGAAGTTAAGGACAAATGACCAGCAATACCAACACGTCCGTTTGGTTATAGAAGAAGAAGAAGAAGAAGAAATTGGAGAGTGGTTGAGGGGACTTCCCATTGCTCAAGAAGCTACTGTTGTGGATAGAGCAGCTCAAGGTCCTTGAAAGAAACTAGAAATTAGTTTGCACGACCAAGCTGGCTGAGCTAAGATATAGAAGAGGTGACCGAAGTAAAGGGCTGGCTGATGAAGATTTCAAAGCTTTAAGAAATTTGAGTTTTTTCCCTGATTTTAATACTCCCAAAAAGAAAAAGACTCAGACTTGTAGTAGACCCTCTTCGCCTCCTACTGGCCCCACTATATCACCAATTATTCAAGTTGTTATTCCCCCAGGTACTGTAATACCCTCAGTTTTCAACACTCAATCTCTAAACTTTTGATACCCACTCATGGCCGCTAATCAGCCGTGGGGTCAAAACATAGGCCCTTTGAATATAGGAGTCGACACTCCCGCTGCCCTTCCTAAAGGGGCTAATCAATTCTTACCCAAGTTCAATGGGGATGGTAAGACAACAACAGAAGATCACCTAAGTGATTTTCACATAGCATGTGGTATTCTCAGTGTCCCTACTCAGGAAGTTTTAATTAGGATTTTTGTAAGAATATTAACTGATGCAGCAGCTGATTGGTTCAACCACTTGCCTCATGGATCCATTACTAGTTGGGATGATATGAAAGATGTTTTTGAGGAAAGATTCAAAATGCATGATAATGAAATTTCACTACTATTCCAGTTAAGTCAACTAAAAAAAGAGATACATGAACCTACGCGGGAATTTGTGGCCAAGTACAATAGGATTTTTCAAAGAATCCCCGTGAATGTAGCACCCAATGATGAAAACAATAAGATTTTTTTTCTAAACGCGGTCCCACCCGACATAAGTTTCCACCTACTAAAAGATGGGGTAGCTAATCTAAATGCTGCAAAAGGATAAGATATTCAACTCGAGGATACTCTTATCACAGCAGGAAAGTGGAAGAGAGAAATTCCATCCTTGGGTGTCTCTTTGTCTACTTCAATGGAGCCCCTGGTACAAAGGTTGATGATTGACATAGAAATGCTTAAAAGGAAATAGAATAGAGCTAGTTCTACGTATCAATCTCCCTACCAAGATATTGGTCGTAAGAAGTTTAATTATCCCCATGGGAAGACCCCCGTGTTGATGAGTTCACAACCTAGGTTACAGATTGAATCAACCCCTAAAGAAACTATGTTCTCTTTCCATTTGACAACAAATCATGATGGTGAAACATGTCCAGATTGGCTAAGATGCCTTCAGATAAATGCAACTAAGGACACCACTGGGATAGAAGAATACCGGGAAGAAAAGGATCCTTTTGATATCAGACATTCAAGCTTATTTTACCTGGAATATGAGTCTGACTCTGAAAGAGGCAGAAAGATATTCGTGACTCTGCAAGATCCTTCATGTGCCTTCTTGATAAGAAATCAAAGGAACCAGAAGTTCTCCCATGGTGCTGGAACATCTGATAATTAACCAAAGAGAAAATAAACATGGAGTGGTGATGTCTCATCAAGTTTGAAGAAGTCAGGAGTTAAGATCCTATAAAAAGGTAACACAGCTTTTGTCCCCCTATTTTTGATTTTGTTGAGTTCTACAAAACTACCTCTATATCCATCTCCCCAGCTGAATATTTGAAGATGAACCCAAAAGAGTTTGATAAATTGGTGAAATATGTAAAAGGGGAATCAAATTCAAACATCCAATCGAATAAACCCTTGATAAGAGAGACAACCACAATTGAAGAACCCCATGTCTTCATTTTTGAATATACTCCACAGATACCCGATGACATCCCTTATGTCAATTATGTAGAAAATGAAATAGAGGAGAACAATCCAAATCCTTTTTACATCTCCTTGTTGTTAAATGGGCAGAAACTTATTAACTGTATTATTGATTTCGGTGCTTCTGATAATATAATGCCTGCCCCAGTTGCTAAATCCCTTGGCCTTACCTTAACCCAGATATTCGGCCATTGTTATTCCATGGATGGGAAGCAAGTTCCTTTAATGGGTCAGGTCAGAGATGCACAAGTTTTTCCTGCTGCATGCCCACATAAACGTCTGAAATTGACAATCCTAGTGGCATATATCCAAGCAAGTTACGGTATGTTTCTTAGTAGAACCTTTTGTAAAGATAAGGGAGATGATATTAAAATGGATTGGTCTGAAGAAATTATCCTAGTGGGTAAGAAGAAAATAAAGATTGAACCAGAACCCAAAAACAAATATATGGTAGTTCCCTCAGATAATCCTAAAGCCCAGATCCTTTATGAAGAATGCCATTTTGGAAATTATGTGGTTTTGTCTGATAATGAATCTAAATTTGTTGTCGAGGATCTAGAGGATGAAGCCCTGTGGAGAATGGAATTTGATGGTAGCTGTTCAAACTCAGGATCAGGAGCAAGAGTGGTATTATTTCCCCATGTTGGGGAGTGTAGTCCTTTGTCTTTTACACTGGATTTCAAGAATAGCAATAATACTGCCGAATATGAAGCATTGTTGTTGGGACTGGAAGAAGAAAGGCTCAGAGGAGTTAAGAAGTTGATTTCCAAAGGTGATGCTAACCTGATTGTGAAACAAGTAAGAGGTCAATTTCTGGTCAAGAATGAAAAGTTAAAACACTACAGAAATCTAGTGTGGGATGAACTTGAGTCCTTTGATGCTTTTTCTATCGAGTTCATACCTAGGAGCCTAAACACTAGAGAAGATTCTTTAGCACTTTTAGCTTCACTTCTTTTTCCACATCCAGATTTCAAAACACAGAGCTACCGAATAAAAATGATTCTCAGCTTAGTGATTTCTTGGGATGTATTAATAATTTTACAAATATTTATTTTGAAGTTTCTGAAAATGAGTGCAAGGAAACCTATGAAGATTCTTTAGAGGAGGATGGGATCATTCAGCTAAAAGGAAATAAAATTCCAAAGGGACTGATCTCTTTGGAACATCTATTTTGAAGAAAATATGACAGTACAATCAAAGAAAAGATATCGCATGCCCATAATTCCAAGGAATATGATAAGATTAATATAGGTGATGAAGATGACCCTAAATGGGTTTTAATAGGTAAAACATGTTCTTAGTAGCAGAAATAAAGCCTCAAGAAACTACTACCAGAGTTTAAGGATGTTTTTTCTTGGGGGTACAAAGATCTTAAAAATTTCAGAGGTGGTTAGTTCAGACATCATATCCCTTTGAAGCCAGAAGCCACGCCTTTTCGCCAAAAATTAAGGAATTACAATCCAAAGGTGTCAGAGGTCATACTAAAAGAAGTAGAAAAAATGCTGCAAGCTAGGATTATCTACCTGATCCACCATTCCACCTGGATTGCCAATATAGTTACTGTGAGAAAAAAATGGTGAAATCTGAGTCTGCATAGATTTCTAGAATTTGAATCAAGCCAGTCTCAAGGATAACTATGCACTACCAGAGAGCGATGAATTCCTCATTCAGGGATCTTTCCAATAATATCATTGTAATTTATCTAGATGACTTGACTGTCTATTCAAAGAGGAGACATCATTTGAGTAATTTTGAAACAATTTTGCAAAGATGCAGAATTCAAGATATCTCCTTAAATTAAAAAAAGTTAGTGTTCTTTGTTGAGGAGGGTAAATTGTTAGGACATATTGTTTTGAAATAAGGCATAAAAATTGATCCTAAGAGGGTCATAGCGATTCAAAAACTTAACTTACCCTCTAGCAGAAGTGTCTTGAAGTCTTTCTTCGGGCAGGTGAACTTTTTAAGGGCCTTTATTCTAGAATTTTCATAAACTACCAAGCATATGGTAGCCATGCTAAGTGAGAAATTTCCTTTCAAATGGAATGAAGAAGGCCAAAAATCTTTTAATGATATTAAAATAGAAATATCCCAGGCTCCTATCTTGACAAGTCCAGATTTCAAAAAGGATTTCATTATTTATTGCTATGTGTCAGGACATACCTTGTCTGGCATTTTGACACAAAAAGATGAGAAAGGGTACGAGGCACCCATATCTTTCATGAGAATTCCCATGAAGAAGCATGAACTTAAGTAATCTTAGATTGAGAAGTGTGCATTTGCTATAGTTAAAGCGGTAAAACAATTTAGGTATTATATCTTACACTCTCAAGCTATAGTATATGTCCTAGAAACAATATAGTAAAAAGCGTCTTGACTCAAAAGGAGATAAGGATGAATAAAAGAGAAATGTGGATAGGTAAAATCTAGGAATATGATTTGACTATTGAGCTAACCAATTTGGTGAGAGGATGAGGTTTGTGTAAACTGATAGTAGAAAATGGTTAATTAGTGGAGGAAATAAATGAAGCCCCCATGGTGTTAGTAAGTTTAACTGATCCTTGGTTTTCAGACGTGACATACTTCCTCACCTATGGAGAATGCCCTGGAAACTTGAATCCCCGAGAAAGGCGTAATCTGAAATTGAAAGCCTCCAAGTATGTAATCTCTCAAGATGTGTTATACAAAAGGGGTATTGATGGAACCTTCCTGAGATGTGTTGATGTTGTTCAGAAGAAATAATTACTGAGAGATTTCCACGATGAAGGTTGTGGAGGGAATTACTCCTCTACCATCACGGCATTTAAAATTCTCCAGAACTATTTTTACTGGCCAGGAATGTTCAAGGATGCATATCATTACATCAAAAACTATGAAAAATGTCAATTATTTACTGGGCTTCCACAACTTACAGTGCTACTTCTCAAGCTAGTGGTAGTTGATAAACCCTTCAAACAATGGGGGATAGATTTTTTTGGGCCTTTGAATCCCCTATCCAGTGTAGGACATATATTTATTTTGACCTCCACCGACTACTTCACCAAGTGGGTAGAAGCAGTTCTGACCAAAAAAGCAAATTCACAAGTTGTCTGTGATTTCTTGATGAACCATAGTTTTATCAAGTTCAGGATACCAGTCAAGGTGGTAGCAGATAATGCTACGTATTTTTTGTCAAAAGATATTTTGGCCTTTTGTTATGAACATGGGATATCTTTAGCTCATTCATCCAACTACTTCCCACAAGGGAATTGCCAGGCAGAGTCTAGTAATAAGAACCTGATAGCTATAATAAAGAAATTACTAGATAATAATCATCGTGATTGGCTAAGAAGTTTCATGAAGCCTTGTGGGCCGATAGGACTACTCCCAAAAGAGCCATTGGATTGGCTCCTTTTGAGCTTATATATGGGATTGGAGATCATGTATCCTTACCACTAGAATTATCAATGACCAAGCTTCAGTCAGTGATCAAAGATCAATATTTTCAAAGCTCTCTGAAAAAATGCATATGGTACATGAATAAGTTGGAGGAAAAAAGAAATGACTTAGTGGATCATATCACAAGGCACCAGTTGAAAGTCAAGAAATTTTTTGATATGAAAGCCCGTGCACAAAATTTTATGAAAGGAGTTGAGGTCCTATTGTGGGATAAGAGAAGGCAACCTAAGGGATCTCATGGGAAATTTGAGTCCTTGTGGAAAGGCCCGTTTATCATATCAGAAGAAATTGCTTCTAATTCTTTCCGTCTGTCCTACTCGGATGGTATTGATCTCCCTTTCACTTACAACGGGCATGACCTCAAGTTGTTCAAGCTATAATTTTTGTTCTCAGTCCTTCCCCATACATAATAGTTAGTTTTCTCACTTTCCTTAGGTGTGGTTGCGTGTGTCGCTTCTTTCCCTTGTTGTTTTTGCGAAACCAGTAATCTAGAGTTCTCTGCATTTTGGCAACATGCAGTCCCCCAGTCAAAGCTAGTGTTAGGGTCTATTTTGAGTCACCATTGTACAAGTTTCCTTGACCCTATTAAATTTTTAACTCTTATTTGGTTTCCTCCTTATCACCAACATTTCATGATAAAAGAGTTTTCCAATGTCATTTTTTACTCCTGAGTAAATCATTTTAATACTTCATGAACGCGTCTTGTAGAAGTCGGCTCCTTTCGGTCAAGCGTAGAAGTTATTTCTTCCTTATGAAACACTTTGAACCTCTTTGAACCTTAGTTCAAAGTAGTTCAAAGCAGTTCAAATAAATTTTTTGGGATAACATCGATGATCACAGGTGGGACCCGTGTCACATCAGCATTGCGGCAGAGAACCCCTTTGAAACTCTTAGAACCTTGGTTCAAAGTACTTCAAAGAAGTTCAAAGGTATACTCAGCGGGTTTAAAAGATTAATATGACAGCCAAAGTGATAGATGAAATGACATGTCAAAGCCGTATTGATTAGAATGATGGTAGGATCAGTCTTGATTTGATGATAAACACGGGGTATTCTGAGCTGGAAAAATAAGTTAAGACAGGCAATTTTTCAACAGGAGTGAAGTAGTGGTATTAAATGGAAAGTAATCATGACTTGGGTGATTTAATTAAATGAAGATTGCCAGAGGTCACAGTGTCAGATTCATTTCACACGAGCGTACATGTCACATTTAATATTCTTCTCTTCAATTATATTTCAGCTGGGTGAGCATTCTTTAAATACTATCTTCTAGATTTTTCATTTTCAAAGCTAGGATTGAGGAGCCTTGGCTGCGAAGGACAGAAGTTTTTGTTTTCCCGAGTCTGCAGAAAATAGGTAAAACCAAAAAATCCGTCTCTTGCTTCCTATTTTTTGTGTGGTAGTGTGTTTTCAAAGGGTTTCAATTCTTTGTTTGTCTGGAAAAGCAAACTGAAGTCTAGCATTGTGAGGCCTACCCCAGTCTGACTTAATCTTAACACTATTTCTCATTTATATGCTCTCCAGTCAATACTAATTTTTCTATAGTCAGACTTTTGGGACACATGTATTACTTTATGGATTGTTGAAACCTTTACTTGTAAAAAAACACCTGATTATGTAATCAGGGAATCTATTAGATACTTTGTGTGAGTGATGCAGATTTCCCTTCAGAACTTAAGTTTTGATGGTTTTGTATATCGGATTAGTATGTGGATGTTAGATATAATCAAGATGCAAATTTATTAAATGT
>MU225623.1:3141085-3161858 GCA_018584345.1 Thuja plicata | reverse complement strand
AAATATCAGAAGAAGATATAATGGATAAGTTGTTAACTACTTTGACATCAGACTATGAAAACAAGATTAGTATTCTAGAGGAAACTATGCAATTCTCACAAAACTTCAAGAGAGAGACTCTAATTAGTAAAATCTCTACATTTGAGATATCAAGATTGAAAAATGAACCTAAAAGTGAAACAGCCTTCAAAGCCACAGTCCATGGTAAGAAATCCTTACACACATCCAGTCACAATGAGAAAGAAGAACTTGATGAAGAAATTGAAGAAATCATAGCTATGATTGCTAGAAGAGAAAAGAAAGGAAAAGGTAAATATGAAGGACAACTTCCATTCAAATATTTTTCATGTAATAAGATAGGTCACTTTGCATCTAAATGTCCCACAAGAGTCAAGAAGTTCAAATCTGATTACAAACCCAAATATAAGGAGGAATGTTATCATGCTAAAGAAGGTGTAACCGATGAAGATTCAGGAGAAGATGAAATTGGATTCGTTGCCCTTAGAGATATGGAAAGGTTGCTTGAGGAAATGGACATTGCATATGAAATGGAAGAACAAGAACTAGCCCTAATCTCCAAAGCAGACATCAGAATTGATTGGATCATTGATGGTGGATGCTCTCATCATATGATAGGTGACAAAGATAGATTTGTTCAGTTAGATAGGTACAAAGGTGGTATGGTTAGATTTGGAGATAATACTCCCAAACCTATCATAGGCAGAGGTTCTATCACTTTGGATGGAAAGACTAAGACAGATGATGTTCTATATGTTGATGGATTACATCATAACTTGCTGAGTCTTGGACAACTACTTGACAAAGGCTATCATTTGGAGTTCAAAGACAACAAGTGCATCATTAACAAAAATGATGGAGACATGATTGCATCAGGCTCCAAAACAAAAGGTAATGTTTTTCAGCTTAATTCTGATGTAAATTGTTTTGTTGCAAAGGTGGATGACAGTTGGTTATGGCACAAGAGACTTTGTCATATCAACTTTGATAATATAGTAAAGATCAGTAATGTTAAGGCAGTTAGAGGCCTACCAAGTATTGCAAGACCAATAGACACAATATGCAGGGAATGTGTTATGGGAAAGCATGTAAGGAGTTCATTCAGAAGCAAGAAGAACTCAGCTGAGAACAAATTGGACCTAGTGCATACAGATTTATGTGGTCCTACTCAAACAAGATCATACTACATAGAATGGTATTTCATTTTGTTTGTTGATGATTTTCTAGGATGATGTGGGTTGCATTCTTAAAGGAGAAGTCTGAAGCCTTTGAGAAGTTCAAAATGTTCAAAGCTAAAGTTGAGAATGAATCCAGATTGAAACTGAAATGTCTGAGATAGGATAGAGGAGGAGAGTTCACCTCTGATTAGTTTTATGACTATTGTGAAGAGCATGGTATTAAAAGACAGTTGAGTGTACCTAGAACCCCTCAGCAGAATGGGATTGCTGAAAAGAGGAACAAGATCATACTTGATACAGCGCGGACTATGATGATTGAAGGAAAAGTTGTGCACACCTATTGGAGAGATGGAGTGAACACAATAGTATATACTATCAACAGAACCTAGTTAAGGCCAGACGTGGATAAGACTTCCTATGAACTTTGGTTTGGCAATGTACCTACACTAAAGTACTTCAGAATCTTTGGCAACAAGTGCTACATCAAAAGAGATGATGATGTTGGTAAGTTTGATGCTAGAAGTGATGAAGGTATTTTCCTTGGTTATTCTACTAAAAGCAAAGCATATAGATGTTTCAATTTGAGATTAAAGAAGATAACTGAAAGCATGCATGTTAAGATTGATGAAAAGTTTATGGTTCAAGAAAGATACTATGAATATGCACCTATGATTGAGGATGTATCCAGACCTAGCAACAAAGATATTGTTATTGAAGAAATGTTTGATTGCATTGATGTCTCATGCAATGACCCTGAATAAAGTAGAGAATAATAATAAACTATAGAAGAAGAAGACACGCCTAAGGTTCCTAAATTCACATCTAGATACCACTATAAAAATGAAATCATTGGATATCAGAGTAGCAGTGTTTTGACTAGATCAAAAATAGAAAGCCTAGTAGTGGATTAAGAGGTATGTTTAATTTCATAGATTGAACCCTTAAGTGTTGAAGATGCTTGTAATGATTCTGATTGGAAGAATGCAATGAAACAAGAATTAGATCAGATAATTAGAAATGAGACATGGGAATTGGTCCCCATACCTAGTGACAAAAATGTGATTGGAACAAAGTGGGTATTCAAAAACAAAATGAATGAAGATGGTACAGTAGTTAGAAACAAATCAAGATTGGTATGCAAGGGATATGTGCAAAGAGAAGGAATAGACTACACTGATACATTTTCCCCTGTGAACAGACTGGAAGCCATAAAGTTGTTCTTGGCATACGCAACAATAAAATACTTTAAAGTATATCAAATGGATGTAAAATCAACTATTCTAAATGGTGATTTGAATGAAGAAGTCTACATTGAATAGCCTGAAGGATTTAGTCTTTCAGATGAACCAGACATGGTATGCAAATTGAAGAAAGCACTCTATGGTCTTAAACATGCTCTAAGAGCTTGGTATGAGAGACTTGATGGTTATCTTACCAAGATTGGATTCAAGAAAGGAGCAACAGATTATAACCTATTCACAAGAGAAACACCTGATGGATTATTGTTAGTTGCTATATTTGTTGATGACATTATATTTGGGGGTAATGATAAGCTTAGTAAAGCATTTGCAAAAGAAATGCAGAATGAATTTGAAATGAGTATGATTGGTCTTATAAAATACTTTTTGGAATTAAATGTAAAACAAACAGATAAAGGTATATTCATTAATTAGTCTAAATATGTGAAATAAATACTGAAGACCTTTCAGATGGATGATTGCAAACTAGTATGCACTCCCATGATAATAGGAAGCAAGCTTTCAAAAGATGATGACTCCGCAGCAGTTGATAAGACATTGTACAAATCTATGATTGGTAAACTCATTTATCTAACTCAATCCAGACCTGACATATCTAATACAGTTGGCATTGTTGGAAGATTTGTATTTGAACCCAAGCAAAATCACTTAATGGTAGTAAAAAGGATATTTAGATATCTAAAGGGAACTATAGACTATAGTTTATGGTATCCTAAATTAGAGAATGTAAAGATTCATGTTTATATAGATGCAGATTGGGCAGGTTGTATTGATGACAGAAAGAACAATTCAGGAGGAGCAGTATTCCTTGGAGACAGGTTGGTTTCTTGGATAAGCAAGAAGCAAAACTGTATTTCTTAGTCAACAGCAGAAGCTGAATATGTTGCAGCAGCACTGAATTGTTCAACCATGGTTTGGATCAAGCAGATGGTTAAAGAATTTTGCATTCAGGTTGATTATCCTATTGTCATTCATTGTGATAATACTAGCACTATCAACATGTCTAAGAACCTTGTGATGCATGCAAAGACAAACACATAGAGATCAAATACCATTTCTTAAGAGAAAAAGTTGCAGGCAAAGAAGTTAAATTGGACTATGTGAACACCAAATAATAGTTGGTAGATATTTTCACAAAGCCCTTATCAAAGGATACTTTTGAGTATCTCAGGGAGAAGTTGGGAGTAATTCCCTCTCCTAAGTCTGTTTAGAAGAAGCAGCAAAGACATCAGTCATCATGTGACTGATGAATGGTTGACTACTCTACTTCTGGAGTAGTACTTGTGCCTAAACAACTATGGTTCCCTATGCCATTGATGTCAAAGGGGAGTATATAGTAAGGAGGAGAATGTATTAAGGGGAAGCATATACTCTGGGGGAGTATATAGATGGAACAAAAACTCAGATAAAGGAACTGCAACAGTATAGAGGAATCTTTGATGAGTATATTGAGAAGATTGTAAAAGAAAGAGGAAACCATGAACAGAGGATTTTTTTGATATCATATGTTTCCATCAATGTCAAAGGGGGAGATTGTTGGAGATTTGATTTTGAGCAGTTGATTGTTTGTATGTTTGTCATTGATGACAACATATAATACATAGTAGTAATTCTGTATGAACTTATCTGAATGATGACATGAAGACTTGCATGGATAGATACATGTTGTTGACATGTTTATTATGTTATGTTCATAAACACAGACCCATATATGATGTTTCAGTAAAGTTATCCAATTCTGTTATTAGTAGTTACAGTTCTTGAAGCATAACTGTTTAGGGCCGACGTATATAACATGTTACATGAGTTACGCCTATCTTAAAGATATGCGTGTGTATATTCATGTTTAGCTATGAGTTGATGATGCAAATCCAAAGGCCCCAAACATGTTTCAAGAGTATTGCAAAGTTATGGTTAATTTGGTGAGGCCGACTCAGTGAAGCGTCGCGTTTGTTTAGTATTGACTTGCGCGGACTTAATATTGTTTGTGTGCTTAGTTAAGCAAACTAAGATATTGATGAAGTGTTTCTAAGAGATGACATGACCTTCTAATTTGGAGAAGATACTTATAGTAGTTCAATTGTGGTACGCCAAGTGTGAATGATACGAAATGTGAAGAAAGATGTACAGAGCAGATTATCAGAGTTGGTTCATTCATCAAGGGTCTATGTGAAGAAGAAGTAAAAGATTGTAATACACTGGAACTGATCAAGAAAGTAGGTCTACTCTATAGTTCATCATCAGATATAGTGCATATCTGTTATTCAGAAGGTTGTAGCCTTCACCATCAAGCAGTGAGCTTTTGGACAGTGAGTCCACCACCCCTAACAGGGTTACTTGTAAAAGACTCCTAACAGGGTCTGACCCTTAACCAGGTCACTATACTTATTACATTGTATTGTACAACTCCTAACAGGGTTGAAATATCTTCTAACATGGATTACTACAAACAAGTATAGTTTATTGTGGGTGCTAATTTCCACCGGGGTTTTTACCATTTGGTTTCCACGTAATCAAATTGTGTGTTGAGTACTGTGTTATCTAATTATGCATTTACTTTGTTGTACACTAATGTTAAAGAAGTAAAAAGAGACTGAAGTAACTGATAACTGATTCACCCCCCCTCTCACTTATCCTTTGGGACTATTCTAACAACATCTCCTAAAAAGTCTAATACAAGTCCCATCTCAATTAAAGTGTTGAATGTACCCTCTAACGTTTCCCTCTTGGTCACTCGTGCAGATAATAATCTTCCATCTAAGAGAAAAGAGACTTCCTATACACATCCCACTGCACCCCAAACGAGGTAGAGAACTAGGTATGAAGGATAAATATAAATGGCTTCCCCAGATTCTGGTTATATTGATATTGATATCAATGATGAGGACATCTCTTTCTCACTAGAGCATGATAAGAAAGACCAAGAGATGTTTACGGACAAGCCTGAAGTTCAATAGGAGAATGTCAGGCCCACAAAGACACTAGATAATAGGCTGGTGACTAGTTTAATTACCCCTTGGTTGACAGATTTAGTGAATAAGAAGCACAACTTTAAACTTGTCTCCTTACCAATTAAGGAAATAGTTACCAAGTATGCTACTCATGCTCCAAAGGAAAAAATGGTTAAGAGAAATGCGAGTCTGACTACTGATCCTACTACAGGAAAAGTGACCTTCAAGATTGCAGCATTCAAACAAAAGGAAGGAGTCCATGAACCCGCTGTAGAAGATTTTGAGGTTACAAAGATGGAGTTCAGTGTGTTAAACAGGGATACCAGGGATGATTTATTCAAATTCTATGCAGACCACATGCTTGGTCAATCTCAAAAGGATGGTAAGGAAAAGTGTGAACTCAAGCAACTTGTGATCACAATGGCCAAATTCCTTAGTTCACTTAGCGAGGTTGGAGCATTACCCTTGGATCAATCCCCAAAAGATTTTTATCCTTATTCTGCAGATAATAAATAGTTATTAAAACAGATCAGCAAGGTAGGGTCCTCATGGAAGAAATGAAAATTTGGATTGGTGGTATTGTCATGGAAGGAAGGAAGTTTATTCAGGAATTATTTACCATATATGTGGAGGGGGAAGCGCTAATTGGGGAAATTCACACCCTAATTCCAGGATGGGATTCAGATGAAGAAAAGTGTGCGGCTATCGTATCTCAGGTTACTGAGATAAAGGAATGTGGAGTTGAGAAATTCTTAAAGGAAAATCCAATGAAGATGGTGGACGATTGTATGTTTTTTATATTAAAAAATAATCTAGGTTGGAAAGGTAATCTATTCAGAGCTACGGTATCTAGCACACATGCTATGGAAAAAGAAATAAAAGAAATGCACACTAATGCATTAAAAGACATAAAAGTGGTAAATCCGTCTTGCATTCTCTAGCTAGAAGAATGAAGCACAAGCACATAAGCTGTGATTAAGAGATTTGAATATACTATGAACAGTATCAAGGAAAAGGAGGAGATAATAGTCGAAGAATTCACTAGGATTTCTAACATAGAGTCCATGTTGTTCTTAAATAGGGGACAGTTACCTAGGCAATTAGCAAAAATTCAAGATTTTAGGTGAGAAAAGAATGCATGTCGTGCAAAGCTGACCACATTGAAGAACCTACACTCTTATCTGATCTAGGAGCTGGTGAGTACATTCTGAAGCTGGAAGCTAGTTCATGAAGCCACATCAGAGGACAAGTAGCCAAAATCATGCAAGGCTCTTTTTCTTTAGGTTATTGTTAGTTATGGGACAACTGTTTCTAAAAAAAATTTCTCTTTTGAGCTACTAGTTTGTAACCATTTATTTTTTGTTATCCCGGATGGCCTAGTTTTCAAGGAGGCTCCCGGGATTGCTAAACTATTTATGCTGGTGCATAGAAATTTGCAGGGGTTAGATTTTTTTTGGATTTAAAAAGCTAAGTTTTGATAGTTTTCTTAGATCATATTAGTTTGTTTTCTTTTTGAAAGGAATTGAAGAGAAAGATATAGAAATCTACATTGATCTCAAACTTTTCTCTATGTAACCGTGATACTCTAATACAAAGCTCGATTTGAATTTGTGAATTTAAATTTGTGATATGTTAATTACTATGTGAATTAATATATATCTTGCTTTGGGTTATTCATATATGTGTGATGGTTGTCTATCTTTCTTGAAAATTATCCATTTTTCCTTCATTCTGAGTTTTTTTTTTCAGATAGTTAAAGGATCTCCGTGTCCTTTAATTTTAAGTTTCCTTTCCACATTTTAAATATCTAAAAATACCTCAATACCTAGGAGTATTTGAGTTCTCCTTATGTTCTTTTGGGTTAAAAGTACTTTGGTTAGTTGTTAAGTTGGAAATTTATTGAATATTTTTGAGAGGGAGTTGTACCTCACATAATTTAGAGGGAAGAAATTATCTCATGTTTTCCCAAATTTTTTAGAATTGTATGTCTTTAAATAGGCATATAGGGTTAACATAAATTGTGATTAAATTGGAGAAAAATCTGTTCACCAACACTTTGTAACTTTCTTTTCTTTCATTTGTATCGAAGATATAGTATTCCCTCCAATACCTCTCTTAATCGGTGATGCCAATTGTAGATTTTTCTTTTCAACCACTATAATTGCTTGCTCATTCTAAATGATCTCATCCTATGTATCATCAACTCCAAGAGTATTTGATAAAGAAACAATCATTTTACTTATTTTCTTGATTGACCTAGGTACCAAAATACCTTGGTTGATTTTATATTTGACCTCCTGATAAGTGCCATACCTTTTATCATTAGGATCTTTTGCTTTAGCTAATAAAGATTCTATCTATTTTGATCCAATATCTATATCCATCTCATATCCCATCGATTGAATCCATTCAACTCTTAGTTCTATAGCCTTAATTATACAATCATCAGTATCAACCTCAAAAAAAATGTTATCCCAATACTTAGCAATTAGTTGAGGTGGAACTCTGTATCTCTTATGCATTCCAGCTTGAAATTTCAAAAAGTAATTAGACATGATTTCATTAAAGTTGTCTCCTAGACTTTGTATATACTCATGTATTTGATATATGACTAGCTTATCAGTCTTCCATACTACATCTCTAATGGAGGGAAATGAATTCTCGTAGTAAAATAAAATATATACCAATGGTGATCCAAATTTCAATGTGTTGGTCTTCGCCTTCCTGATTATGTTCATATTTTCATCTATCTTCTTCAAAAAATCTTCACAGAGATCTATCTAAATTCCTTTCTTTACTATCTTATATGTCAGTTCTACTGCTTAAAATGGTACACTACCCACTCGGGAAAATTGAAACACTTGGTAAGATATGATATTGCATGCATACCTTAACTCGGGATCCACAACAGTAGATATTCTGATTCCTTTGTCATCCCATTATGCCTTGGTTAGCTCAGTGAGCTTACCCTTGTCAATTTTATTGATTACCTTTGGTCGGTCTCCAATAGGAAATCCATTGATAATGCGCAAAATATCCTTAGTTATCTTGATCAGTTCATCCAACCACATAAAATAGTCATGTACTCAACTGAGTACTATCCTCACCCATTCAAGATTAAATTCCCTTGGTAGATGAATTGGATGTGTTAATCCTTTCATTTCCAAATGTGTGTTCTCATCATTTAATCTTCTATTCACGCATAGCTTACTGATTGAAGCATCAATCTTAGCTTCACACAGATCTTCAATTTTGTAGCGAATAAATGTGGAGATGTCTTCAATCAACATAACTCACGGTGGTATTGAAGATAATAATCCTGTCATATCAATTTATGTAGCTATATCTGGGGAAACTTGTATTTAGGGTTTAGGGGTTCAACATTCTTCACTAATATTGGTCTTTGTATCCTCAGTGCCATGATAATCTCCAAATGTGTCAAAATAAAAAACTAGGGCACACTCGATAAAATACGGCTTTAAAAACACAACTCAGTAAACCAAATATCTCATAAATATAACTCAATTCTCTTGTAAAGATTTATAAATACCTTGTAATCACTTTGAATGCTTGACAGAGTGATCACTCTGCAAAGTTCTCAAATTCTCTTTCAATATGTTAGGTAAAAAATGAGTAACATATTGACCTATTTATAGCTTTTCCTCAATCAAGGTTTCCAATGGCTCTAATTATTTGCATTAAATGTACTTGTCAAGTCCCTTTTACCTTTATACTAATAAAACAATCACTTTGTTTAATCGACTAAACAAAATAACCATACATTACAACTTTCAATCAAAATTTCCACAGCTTATCCAAATACATCTTAATATGCTGATATGGATCTTAACTCTATTTTTTAGGAACTAATGTAAGATTTATAATAAGTATGTAGTTCCTACATACCTCTCACCATTTAGGTGGAGCTCAGTCAGTGCACCAGACTCGGTAGAGATGGTGTTGTCTATAGTTCCAAGGGAACTTCCATCTTCCTAAGTCTTTCTCCTCCATGTTGGTTATTGTTGGTTATTGTTGGGGGTAGAAGATGAGGATGGGTGGTCTCTTCTAGACCTGCCCCATGGCCCCAATATTTGGGGAAATTTGGATGACAGAGATCCTCCTCCCCTGGCTTCTACTTCTTTGGTTTCCTGAGGACTTTCTTTGTTGATGATTAGTTGATGTTTTCAGCTTTGTCCGTGTGAACCTTTCGCAAGGTGATCTTGTATCCCCAACCTCTTTTTTGTAAATAGTGTACTCTATCTATTTGTATCTATCTTTTAGGGTTTTGTCACACCTTGTTAGATACCTCTTTGTTATAATGGTACTAGAGCCAAGCCTTATTATTTGGGAGAAAGGCTCAGTGTGTAGACAAAAGGTATTGAGGAAAAGTAAACACAATGCCTCCAAAAGTTGTAACCATTGCAGTCACTAGGGATTTGAAAGCCATAAGGGATGAGATAGCATCAATGAAGGATAGAGAACGGAGACCCTCAAGAAGAAGAGATACCTACAAAGGAGAGGAGGTTGATTAATGCTATCAAATCACTGAAGGGATTAACTTCAAAGGCAAGAATGAAGCTTCATGTGTATGGTGGTAAGATGGATTTTGAGGAGGTTATTGAGTGGGTATATTCCCTTAACAATTACTTTGAGCAAAAAATAAGTACCTAATGAAAAGAAGGTAATATTTTAAAAAACCAAGTTGAAAGGGGTTGCTTTAACTTGGTGGAACTATACTCAAGGGGAGAGAGTGAAGATGGGAAGGCCTATGATCACCTCGTGGGAAAGAATAGTGAATAAATTAAAGGATCAATTCTTAAAAGAATATAATGAGATTTAGGTCTATAAGAGGTTACGAAACTTGAAGAAAGGGGATTTATATGTGGCTTCCTATAGAGATGGGTTCCAAAAATTGAGTCTCAGATAAGGGCATGTTGAAGATGAGAGAGATAAGGTGGAAAGATACTTGAATGGTCTAAAACTTAGAATTCAAGATGAAATCAATCTCATGACCCTAATAATAGTGGATAAGGGCTAAAGAGAAGTTGAGGAGGAAGAATAAGTAGCATGGAAGAGGTAAAGGAAAAAGCTTCATAGGAAGATGGCATTTTTGGGGCAGAAATTAGTTTGAAAGACAACAGAGTGAGTCTATCCAAAATGAACAAAGTGGAGACTCAAGTAGTAGAGAGAGTTTTACGGGAAGAAGACTAAATGAGAGAGGAATATTTGGTGGTCCAGGAAGGGGCTCAAATACCTTCACTAGAAGCTTTTATAATAGTAATAAAGTTTGACATCCAGCCTTGAAATTCTAAGAGAAGAAAACATCTACTTCTCATAGAGGAGATAGGAGGAACCAACTAGTGCAATAAGAGGAATGGGAGAATTTTAACACACCACCTAGACCTACAAATCTATAGTATGGAGAGATTCTAATGATGCAAAGAAATCTCTTGAAGGTGCCAAGTACCCAAGAACCACCCCAAAGGAATTCATTATTCATAACGTCTTGTAAGTCCAATGGGAAGGTATGTAATGCCATAATTGATTTGAGGTCTAAAAATAACTTCGTGTCATTAGAAATGGTGGATAAGTTAAGTTTTAAAAGAGTTCCTCATCGTAATCCTTATTGGGTTTCTTGGTTAAATAAGGGCTAACAAGTTCTTGTGAATGAGAAATCTTGGGTAGAATTTGAGATTGGAGGGTACAAGGATAGAATACTTTGTGATAAAATTCCCATGGATACTTTTAATCTTATCATAGGAAATTCATGTAAATATGATCTGAAGGCTTGACATGATGGATATGAAAATACCTATACAATAACCAAAATGGTGAGTCTTTTACCTTAAATCCTTTGCCTAATGAGGGTGCATGATGTAAGTGCTATGTTAGATGAAAGTAATTAGGACAATTTGTCCTCCAAAACATTCTATAGGGGGGATTCAAGAGACCAACCCTCTGGGGCCTATACTTACACCTTCAAAACATCATACAACACATCTTCAAACTACCATCCATCACCTTGAAGAAAAGGCACAACAACTAGTTCAAGATGGTTGTCACACTGCTTCATGCTATCTCTTAAGGATGCATACCAAACTATTGTCAAGTGATCAATTTTATGTAAATGTGATTTAATTTTTGGTTTTCATTTATGGAAACACATCTGGGTTTCAGATCGATTCCTATAAAGATAAGTTTTCCTAATTCATAAATTGACTAAGTACAGAAGAAGAGATACAGAAGTATTTTGGATATCAAAGATCGAGATCGATGAATTAGGGAAAGATATCTTAGAGGAAGACATTATGGGGTATGTATGACCTCCACCCAAGATCCATTTGTTTTTGGTAAAGTATACAACAAGTTAGAGATAATTGAAGATAGACAGACTGCAACAGAACAACAATATAGAGCAGTTGGACAGTAGCAAAGATTGAGAGAGTATGACATGGATTCCAGGGAATCAAAGTTGGATTTTAGTTGTTGATAACCTACACATTTCCTATGCAAGAGCACCGACTATGCATTTGATATTTACTATATTAAATGTATTTGTACTAAGAGCTGACTTTGTAATATTTGTAATATTCATATTGAGAGCTGAATTTGTAAAGTTGTGAGATATATATGTAAGATATTTTTGATAAAGATGTGTGGATAAGTTTATGGTTAGTTGGATGAGTTGTTAAGAGAATAGACGAGTAGAGAATAAAAGAGATCATTGAAGAACTATAAAGGAACTATCCAAGCACTAATGTTGCTTGTTTTGTTCATGATTGAGAACACTTTGTAAACATAATTACTTTGTAAGAGCTGTAAGCTCAGTTGGCCCCTAATAGGGTGTTGTGAACCTTTAACATGGTTGTAATTCCTTTAACAAGGAAATGTTCTATGTAATATTCATCTCCTAACAGGGCTAGGTCTCCTAATAGGGACATTATACTTTAGTACATGCTTGTGGGTACCATCCCCACTAGGGCTTTCCCTTGGCCAGGGTTTCCTTGAAAACAAAATATGGTGTTATCAGTACTATGTCATTTTATTATGTTCTTTTCTTTACTGAAAGTTTATGGTTAATGTTTAAATGGTTAAATAATTTAATTAAGTGCTATAATACTAATTCACCCCCTCTCAGTATTATCCAATCCTAATAATTGGTATCAGAGCTTCTGGCCCTTGGAGAGAAAGTCTAATAAATTGAGGGATATCATAATGGATTTGGATAGTTTGCAAGAAAAATTTGATGCTACACTCGAAGACCTTAGAAAAGAAAAAGAAGAAAATGGAGAGTTGAGATTCAACATGTGAAGAGCTGAGAAATTTATAAAGAAACTCAAAGAACAACTTGAGATTTCCAGAAGTCAAAGATAAGATCTTATGGTTTAGGTAAAAGAGGATTCAGATGAAGACAATTCAGATCAAGTGAGGCAACTAAAAGAAGAGAATGAGACTTTGAAACTTGAGAATGAGACCATGGCTAAAGAAAAATAGATACAGAAGGATGCTAAGAAGAAATTGGAAGAAGCTTTAAACAGTGCATTAGATCAAATAAATGAGGCTGAAAACTACAAGAATAAATATCTAGAAATGGAGAAATACAATCAGATTATAAAAGGTTAACTTGTTGAAGCAAAGAAACACATTGATAAAATTCACACCAGTAGTGATTTGATTGATGAACAGAGAGACAAATAGGAACTTAAAGGTGATATGATTGGTATTGGCTTCAATGAAGCTGAATGTTCAAAGAATCAGGAAGACAAATCCAATGAGAAGATTGATGCTGAGAAACCTTCTACTGAAGAACCTAAAGAGCAGATCAGACCCTTCAGAGGTAGATTCTTTGGTTGCAACAAATTCGAACACATAAAGAGAGACTGTAGAGGTAATGCCCCTTTTAGAACTTTTTCTGGCTATTATTTTAATTGTAATGGATATGGGCACAAGAAAGCATAATGCAAAAAACCTAATCAATAAGGATATAGACAAGACAATGAAAGAGAATATATAGTGAAACCTACATGTTACAAATGCAATAATCTAGGACATATATCAAATTTTTACAGGTATAATGGTTCAGACAATAGAAGAGTACCATCTCCTATGAACTCACAAAAGAATGAAAATGATACTGGTAAGAGTGTTACAGATTTGAAGAGTGATTTTGAAAGTTTTTTTAAGAAAGAATAAGTTAGCAATAGTGGTAAGATTTGGAAGATCAAAGAAACAAGTGAGACATCAGTTCAGGGAGAGTCAATAGATGCTACTGGATCTTCGCATGATGGTAGTAAAATAGAATCGACCTAATTGGCCGATCAAGGCCTTAGGGGGAGCATTGGATGCAAACATCAAAATATATCCTTCCTTGAAATTTATGGATTGAGCTCAAGAGAGCTTGGGTATGAACTTAGCTGACATCATGGAATGTACATCTAAGAGTGCAACATCATCCAACACATATATTTTATTTACGAGATCTATTAGCCGACTACACAGTATTGAGTAGAAGTGAAATTTATGACTTAAACTTGTATAAAGCACCATTTGATGACCTATCTCTTTACCATTTGATGAAGATAAAGCTAAGGAGATCAGAGACCAGAGAAATTTAGTCTATTCTATAGTTTTCGTGCGTGATCAATTGAAGCATAAACGCAAAATTCAGTAGAAGAAAGGTATTTACATCATCTAGATATGGATGCACCTCTTATTTTTGATGTTGTAGATCAACCTAGGTACAAATTTAAGATACATCCATTTAGGTCATGTGAAGAGGATCCATAAGGTGCATTTTCCCAAACCCCATATGGCGTATTTCATGTAGAAGATATTAGGGCTTACATACATTGTAAGTATGATATACGGGGAATTGATGAGATATCAACTGAGATGGAGCATATGACTGATAATGGAATCATGAAAGAAGAATACAAACATATTGATCAGCTGAGCATAATGAAAATTTTGGACTTATGCAAATTTGATGAAGATGAAGGGTTTACGATACTGTTGAGAAGGGTTCATGATCAATTTATTTGGATAAGAGATCAACCTGTGAAAATTTGTAGTGACCTAATTCATGAAATCACTAGACTGGACAACACCGGAGTCATTCCTATTGTAGAGAAACATGTAAAGAAATAATTTGAAGCCCTAACTCATTCTAAGTGGGACAAATAGGAAATGACAGTAAGTTACATCTTTTAGCAAGATGTGAGATTGATTTCTATGAAACTTGGATACAAATTCTACTACAGTAACAGACCTAACTCAGTATCTACAAGAGTAATCATGATGGCATGGAGAATGGTGAAGGATAATGTGAAATATAACCTATGCAAAGTTCTGGCACAATAATTTCTTGAAAATGTGAAGCTAGTGAAGAAGGACAGAACTAAGACCTTCAGATTTGGTTCATTGTTGATGCATATGTTTATTCATATTGAGCACAAATTTCCTAGCTTACATCCTAGTGGTTGGAAATTCAGGATACATACTAGTATTTTAATCTCACAGAGCTACAAGATACATAATACTACTTGGGTAGATGGAGAATTGTTTGCTATGATCAAGATCCTTCAGAGACAAATGAAAACATGATACAGGATACATGAGGACATTGTTGAAAAATAAAAGGATACAATCTATTTCATGGTTGAAACTGATTGTGTATGTTTTGAAGTAGTCACACCTAGAAAGAAATGGTTTTATCCCATGGGTTATGAAGTAATTTCTGAGGTACTTACCATGCAAGTAGAACATGTTCTTGCATCAAAAGTTGATCCCTCAAAAGAAAGTGTTAGAATAGTCCCAAAGGATAACTGAGAGGGGGGGTGAATCAGTTATCAACTAATTTAATTCTTTCCTTTTATTAACTCCAGAATATGATAAATTAAATGCACATTCAAATAAAACAATAGACAACACCACAATTTAGTTACGGAGAAATCAAATGGTAAAAACCCCGGTGGGAATTAACACCCACAGTGAAATATAATCGTTTATAATAATCCCTGTTAGAAGATCTTGTAACCTTGTTAGAATTTGTTCTTTACAATGCAATAAGTATAGATACTTGGTTAAGGGTTTGAACCTATTAGGAGTCTTTTACAAATAACCATGTTAAGGGTGAGGAATTACTATCCAAAAGCTCACTGCTTCAATGGTGAAGGCTACAACCTTCTGTAGAAAAGATATGCACTATATCTGATGATGAACTATAGAGTAGACCTATTGTCTTGATCAATTCCAATGTATTGTAATATTTCACTTCTTCTTCACATAGATCCTTGATGAATGAAACACAACTGATATTCTGCTCTGTACTTTTTTTGTCTCTTATCTTCTCATTCACACTTAGCATTCCATAAATGAACTACTATAAGTATCTTCCTCAAAGTATGAGATCATGGGACCTGTTAGGAAACTCTTCATAAAATCCTTGTCAGCTTAACTAACCACACATGCATAATTACAACCGCACAATATAAACTAAATAGACACGACGCTTGACAAACTCAACCTCATCAAATTAACTCTAACATTGCAATCTTGTTGAAACATGTTTGGTGCTTTTAGATAACTATCTTCAACTCATAACTAAAATTGAATATACACACACATATCCCAAATATAAGTGCAACTCAAGAACCAATGCAATACCTCGACTCTGTATAAACAAACTCCAAAAACTATAACTATTGTTAACAAAATTACACAACACAACTAAAACTTCATATCTGAGTCTGCGTGTATAAAAAAAACATAAACAACATGAATATAACCGTGAAAGGCTTGATAAAATCATTCTAATAAGTACATACAAAACACTACTATATATTATATGTTGTCATCAATGACAAACATACAATCAACTAGCTGCCATAAGTAAATCTCCAACAATCTCCCCTTTTGACATTGATGGCAACATATGATATTAAAAATATCTTCAGCACATGGTGTCTTCTTTCTTTTTACAATCTTCTCAATATCCTCATCAAAGATTCCTCTACACTACTTCAGCTCCTTTGTCTATGTTTATACTCCCCTAGAGTATATGCTCCCCCTTACTATATACTCCCACTTTGACATCAATGGCAAAGGGTACCATAAACAATTAGGCATAGGTACTACTCCATAAGTAGAGTAGTCAACCATTCATCAGTCACTATGGACTGATGTTCTTGCTTCTTTATCTAATCAGACTCAGGAGAGGGAATTACTCTCAACTTCTCCCTGAGATACTCAAAAGTATCTTTTGATAAAGGCTTTGTGAAAATATCTTCCAACTGTTCTTTGGTGCTCACATAGTCCAATTTTACTTCATTATCTGCAACTTTTTCTCTAAAAAAATGGTATTTAATCTCAATGTTCTTTGTCTTTGCATGCATCACAGGGTTCTTGGACATGTTGATAGTATTGGTGTTATCACAGTGAATAACAATAGGATAATCAACCTATATACCAAAATCTTTAACCATCTGCTTGATCCAAACCATTGTTGAACAATTCAATGCTGCTGCAACATATTCATTTTCTGCTGTTGACTGAGAGATACAATTCTACTTCTTGCTTTCCCAAGAAACCAACCTATCTCCAAGAAATACTGCTCCTCCAGAAGTACTCTTCCTGCCATCAATACAACCTGCCTAATCTGCATCTATATACACATGAATTTGTACATTCTCTGATTTAGGATACCATAAACCATAATCTATAGTTCCCTTTAGATATCTAAATATTCTCTTTATTTCCATTAGGTGATTCTATTTTGGTTCTGCTGCAAATCTACCAACAATGCCAACTGCATTAGATATGTCTTGTCATCTGCTGCAGAATCATCTTCTTTTGAAAGCTTGCTTCCTGTTATCATAGGAGTGCATATTGGCTTATAGTCTTCCATCTTAAAAGTCTTCAATATTTCCTTCACATATTCAGATTGATTTATAAATATTCCATATCTGTCTGCTTTACATTTAATCCCAAAAAATATTTTATAGGGCCAATCATGCTCATTTCAAATTCATTCTATATTTCTTTTGCAAATTTTGCACTAAGCTTGTCATTACCTCCAAAGATAATGTCATCAACAAATATGGCAACAAATAATAATCCATCAGGTGTCTCTCTTATGAATAGGTTATAGTATGCTACTCTTTCTTAAATCCAATCTTGGTAAGATAACCATCTAGTCTCTCATACCAAGCTCTTGGGGCCTGTTTAAGTCCATATAGTGCTTTCTTCAATCTGCATACCATGTCTAGTTTATCTAATAGATTAAATCCTTCAGGCTATTCTATGTAGACTTCTTCCTTCAAGTCACCATCTAGAAAGGCTGAATTGACATCCATTTGATATACTTTGAAGTCTTTCAATATTGCATAGGCAAAGAATAACTTAATGGCTTCTAATCTGCTCACAGGGGCAAATGTGTTAGTGTAATCTATCCCTTCCCTCTCCGCATATCCTTTACATGCTAGTCTTGCTTTATTTCTGACCACTGTACCATCTTTATTCATCTTATTCATGAATACCCACTTTGTTCCAATCACATTTTTGTCACTAGGTCTAGGAACCAATTCCCATGTATTATTTTTTATTATTTGATCTAATTCTTCTTCTATTTCTTTCTGCCAATCAAAATCGTTGCAAGCATCGTCAACATTTAAAGGTTCAATCTGTGAAAGTAAACATACCTCTTCATCCTCTGTTAAACTTTTTTCTTTAGATCTGGTCAAAATATTGTTGCTCTGATCTCCAATGATATCATCTTTTGAGTGATGCCTAGATGTGAATTTTGAAACTTTTGGTGTGACATCCTCATGTGTTATCTATGATACTTCTTTGCTTGATTCAGGTTTATTACATGAAACATCAATACAATCGAACATTTCTTCAATAATAGTGTCTTTACTGTTAGGCCTGGGTTCATCCTCAATCATAGGTGCATACTCATAGTATCTCTCTTGAACCATGAACTTCTCATCAATCTTTAAATGATTAATTTCAATTATCTTCTTTAATCTTAAATTAAAACATCTGTATTCTTTTCTTTTAGTAGAATAACCAAGGAAAATACCTTCATCGATTCTAGCATCAAACTTACCAACACCATCATCTCTCTTGATGTAGCACTTGTTGCCAAAGATTCTAAAGTATTTTACTGTAGGTACATTACCAAACTAAAGTTCATAAGGTGTCTTATTTGTGCCTGGTCTTAGTTGTGTTTTGTTGATGGTATAGACTGTTGTATTGACTGCATCTCTCCAATAGGTGTGTGCAGCTTTTTCTTCAATCATCATAGTGCACACTATATCAAGTATGATCCTATTTCTTCTTTCTACAATCCCATTCTGTAGAGGGGTTCTAGGTGCTCTCAATTGTCTTTTGATTCTATGTTCTTCACAGTAGTCATAAAACTAGTAAGAGGTGAATTCTCCTCCTCTATCTGATCTTAGACATTTTAGTTTTAATCCAGATTCATTCGCAACTCTGGCTTTGTATATTTTGAATTTCTCAAAGGCTTCAGAGTTCTCCTTTAAGAACGTAACCCACATCATCCTTGAAAAATCATTAACAAACAAAATGAAATACCTTTCTCTGTAGTATGATCTAGTTTGAGTAGGACCACATAAATCTGTATGCACTAAGTCTAACTTATTCTCAGCTGAGTTCTGCTTGCTTTTGAAAGAGCTCCTTACATGATTTCTCATAACACATTTCCTACACATTGTGTCAACTGGTCTTGCAATACTTGGAAGGTCTCTAACTACCTTGACATTGCTTATCTTTACTATATTATCAAAATTGATATGACAGAGTCTCTTATACCATAACCAACTATCATCCACTTTTGCAACAAAACAACTTACATCTGAATTGAGCTGAAAAACATTACCTTTTGTTTTTGAGCTTGATGCAATCATGTCTCCTTCTTTGTTGCTAATAATGCATTTGTTATCTTTGAATTCCAAATGATAACCTTTGTCAAGTAGCTATCCAACACTTAGTAAATTGTGATGTAATCCATCAACATACAGAACATCATCTATCTTATTCTTTCCATCCAGGGTGATAGATCCTCTACCTATGATAGGTTTGGGAGTGTTGTCTCCAAATTTAACCATACCACATTTGTACTTGTCTAGATGAACAAATTTGTCTTTATCACCTGTCATGTGATGAGAGCATCCGCTGTTAATGATCCAATCAGTTCTGATGTCTGCTTTGGAATTAGGGCTAACTCTTGTGCTTCCTTTTCATCTTCAATGTCCATTTCCTCAAGCAATTTTTCCATGTCTTTAAGGGCAATGAATCCAATTTCATCTTCTCCTGAATCTTCATTAGTTACACCTTCTTTAGCATGATAGCATTCCTTTCTATATTTTGGTTTATAATCAGATCTGAATTTCTTTACTCTTGTGGGACACTTGGATGCAAAGTGGCCAATCTTGTTGGATGAAAAACATTTGAATGACAATTGTCCTTTGTACTTTCCTTTGCCTTTCTTTTCTCTTTTAACAATCATGGCAATGATTTCTTTTAGTTCTTCATCAACTTCTTCTTTCTCAGTATTGCTAAAGATGTGTAAAGGTTTCTTACAATGAATTGAGGCTTTGAAGGCTGTTTCACTTTTGGGTTCAGCCTTCAATCTTGATATCTCAAATGCAGAGATTTTACTGATCGAAGTCTCTCTCTTGAAGTTTTGTCAAAATTGCATGGTTTCATCTAGAATATTGATCTTTTTGTTATAGTATGTTGTTAAAGTAGTCATCAGCTTTTCCATTATGTCTTCTTCTGATATTTCCCCACCATTGTTTATGATTCTAGGAACTGCTTCATTTATCCTCTGATTGTAGGCTCTGATGTTCTCTTCAGGTAACATTTGAGATTGTTGTATTTCTTTTTCCATGTCTTCCTGCGCGCATTCTTTGCTTGGATATCTCCTTAAAACATATCTTCTAAATACTTCCATATTGTGTATGCCTTGTCTACTTTCTTGATCTTGGAGAATTCACTGTCAGATAGTGCACTTATAAGGGCTTCTTTGGCAACTGCATTAGTTATGAATGTATCCTTTTGTTTACTAGTAGCATCATCTCTTGAGAGATCTTTTAGAGAGGGAATAACAACTTCTTGTGTGGCTATCTCAAAGATGTCAAAACCAACACACTGTAGATGTGTTATCATTTTTTTCTTCCAATCTAGATAATTCTCTTCATCAAACTTATGACTCTCTTATCTGAAGTATGTCATTTGATCTAGCTTAAGTTGTTAGGCTTTCTCTTCAAGGCACTTGGCTCTGATACCAATTGTTAGAATAGTCCCAAAGGATAACTGAGAGGGGGGGGGGGGGGGGGGAATC
>MU225623.1:3083795-3123073 GCA_018584345.1 Thuja plicata | reverse complement strand
TCCTTAATCATGATGTTTTGAAATCAGTTATACATGACTCCATACCCTAGGATTGAGCACTGGTCTATTTTTGATTCAGTGAGATGACTGTCAATCATTTAAATCAAAATCTTTACTTTCAGTTTTGTTCTATTTCAGTAAAAGTTACAGTGAATATTTTCTGTAATTCCACCAGTAACTAGCTCGAATAATTCAGTGATTTCATTATTCTAAAAGCTGTTAAGGGTATTCCCGCCCGAGTTTGTGGAACTCAAAGTGCAGAAGGTTTCAAGACCTTGTTTCTGTTATTCTATTCTATGCTGAATCAGTGTTAGGGATAAATAGAGTGAACCCTTGAGGGGCATTTACATATCAGCAAGAAAAGGAACCAACACACTGAATGGCTTAATTCATATTAGCCAAATATTGTTCAAAACATGGAATGCAAAAGTGAAGATCTTGGAAGATTCCTTTCAAGATATTCTAAAACTAGTTAGAAAGTACTAAAACCTATTGTTTTGTATGCATCTTTGTCATTGTTGTCAAAGGGGAAGAAGAGAAGAAAAAAAATATATAATAATAAAAAAAAAAAATTATATAGGAGAAGAAAAGAAAATGGAAAAGAGACAAGAAGAGGAAAGGATGATTATAGAGGAGACAGTTTTGTTGGAACACTTATTCATTAAGTTTGTTAAGTGTTTCCATCAATGCCAAAGGGGGAGATTTTTGACAAGTGATCAATTTTGTGTAAATTAGATTCACTTTTTGGTTGTCATTTATGGCAACACATCTAGGTTTCAGATTGATTCCTATAAAGATAAGTTTTGCTTATTCAGAAATTGACTAAGTATAGAAGAAGAGATACAAAAGTATTTTGGATATCGAAGATCGAGATCGATGAATTAGGGAAAGAGGTTTTAGAGGAAGATAGTATGGGGTTTATATGACATCTCCCTAAGATCAATTTGGTTTTGGTAAAGTCTACGACGAGTTAGAGAGAATTGAAGATAGACAGACTAGAGCAGAACATTGATACAAAACAGTTGGACACTAGCTAAGATTGACGGACTATGACATGGAATCCATGCAATCAAATTTGGATTTTGGTTGTTGATAACCTACACATTGACTATGCAAGAGCACTAACTATGCATTTGATATTTACTATATTAAAGGTATTTTTACTGAGAGTCGACTTTGTAATATTCATATTGAGAGCCGACTTTGTAAAGTTGTAAGATATATATCTAAGATCTTTTTGATAAAGATGTGTGGATAAGTTTATGGTTAGATGGATGAGTTCTTGACAGAATAGTAAATCAGAGAATGACAATGATCATTGAAGAACTATAAAGGAACTATCTAAGAACCATATTTGCTTGTTTTGTTCATGACTGAGAACACTTTGTAAACATAATTACTTTGTAACAGTTGTAAGCTCAGTTGGCCCCTAATAGGGTGTTGTGAACCTTTAATAGGGTTGTAATTCCTTTAACAAGGAAATTTTATATGTAATATTCATCTCCTATTAGGGCTAGGCCTCCTAATAGGGATATTATACTTTAGTACATGCTTGTGGGTACCATCCCCACCGGGGTTTTCCCTTGGCTAGGGTTTCCTTAAAAACAAAATATGGTATTATAAGTACTGTGTCATTTTCTTATGTTCTTTTCTTTACTGCAATTTTATGGTTAATGTTTAAATGGTTGAAGAATTTAATTAAGTGCTATAATACTGATTCACTCCCCTCTCAGTATTATCCAATCCTAACACAAACTTGGTTCCCAAAGGGGAAATGACAAGGTAGGAATATAGGGGTTGAACCAACTTGTCAAGGTTGATTATAGTACCAAAAAATATGTCCCACCTGTTGATGTTTATAGCTTCGATCAGATAAAATGATCTTAATATTGAACTAAATAAACATCATTGAATTGATAATATTATTATGAGATAATATTATTCTATATCATAAGCGCGCGCACACACACACACACACACACACACACACACATAATAATAATAATAATGATATTATTATATATATATATGTATCAATATACATATATGGTTATTATGAGATAATATTATTCTACATTATATATACATATTAATATATATAATAATAAATGATATTATTATATATATCAATAAATAAATAAATATATATATATATCCAATGTATAATATATTATATTTGATGAAATAAATAATATTTATATTACATATCGGTTAATATTAATAATGTCAAATTTTATTACTACCAATTTGTAACAGTCAACACTTCTATATTATGTATTGGTCAACATAATATACACCGATTTGTATTATGAGTGACATAACATACCGATAGGGTATCAGTTATATTATGTATGGATAAAAGCACTGCGATTAATATATTATCACTGTGTGTTGCTAATAATATCATCGTTAGTGGTCAGTTATATTATATAATGAATGCTTCTTATAATATTATCATGTGCTTAATGAATATGCACTGATCGGGTATTAAGTTATGAAGTAAAATTAATATCACATGGAACAGTTTACATCCTCAACTATAATTAAATCATGAATTGGTTATTGCTGTGGAAAGACATGTCGATGAATAGACATGTCTCCACGTGTAGAGACATGGCTCTTCATCAACATGTCTCCATATATATATAGACCTATCATGATCGAATGAAGAGTAGTATATAAGGAAAATACAATACAAGTCTCATTCAAGAAATTAGCATATTATTGATATTAATATATCTATATATATTTATTATTATATTAGTAGTAAATATATGTATATATATTGTGATTAAATATATATTATATATATATTGAGATTGTACATATATATATTGGATTTTGAAAATAAAATTAAAAGACATGAATCTGATCCAAAATTTAACACCACCTATTGAGAGACCTTAGGGAATTTTGTTGACGAGGATTCCTTCTATAAGCCTCCAAGCTTCTTGTAGCCCTAAATGGACTAAAAAACTGACATAACCCTTTAAAGTCTCAAATAAATTGGATAATTTATCATATATATATATATATATATACCCTTTATGGAGATTAGGTTATAATCTAAGAACCAAAGTCTGAAGGTCAAGACCAGACAAAAAGTATACTGATTTTTTTTTGAACTAAAGGGCTAATTAGGCCTCCATTTGTAAAGGAAGCACTAAATATTGAGGTCTTCTCCTTCCCAAACCAATTGTAATAGTTAGAGGATTCTAAAATCATGCTAGATCCACGATTTGAGCCCTTGGTGCTTAGTTCTCAAAGTGTTATACACTACTGTGTATATTCAGGAAAGGTGCATACATGAGGATATACACCTAGGGCTTGATGTCTATCCCATCTCCCTACATAGTCACCAAAATAACTTGTAGAATATCTAAGTAAATAATAAAAGGTATAATTCCACCAAATATTGTCAAATTCCCATGGTGGAGATGCTCAGAAATGAAGAAGCAAAGCAAACCCCTAGGTAATGGAGTCAAACCAGAGTAGCAGAGACTAAAATTCTAATAACTTGAGTTAGAGAACATAGCTAATCACAGGAAAAAATGCATATGGAAGATAAGAAACATAAAAATCTCACCTGATAGGTTGATCCCAGATTAGATGTCGTACATGTCTGTACAGTCCTCTATAACAGCAAAAATACAAGGAAAATGAGTTTATTTTATTAATTGAACATAAAATTACATCAATCTTCCTTCCACCCACCTGTAAGGGCTTTATGAAGGCCTTCCCCATTGGTTAAAACTTATTTTTGATCTATCTATCCATTGTGGAAGTCATTTAGACAAATAAGCAAAAGGTTGTCAAATTTGTCCCCAACTTTTTGTGAAGTGTTCTCCAATAATGTCCTTGAAATTTTACATCCCTATTTGAGACTATTGTTTTTGGTAAGCCATGAATTTAGAAAAATTCTTTAAAGAAGAGATGTGAAATGTGGGAGGCACCATTTGTAGTTTTGCAAGGAATGAAATGCACCATTTTGCTGAACCTATATACAATGATAAAAACACTATCAAAACCTTATTTCCTTCTAGGTAGTCCCATAACAAAGTCCATGGATATTGATTCCTAAGGCCTATTAGGTATAGGAAAAGGTTGGTATAACCCATTATTTGTAGATACACCCTTAGCTTTTTGATAGATAGTACAAACTTCAACAAATTTCTTGACATCATTTGTCATTTTGGGCCAAAAGTAACTTCTCTTAATCAGATCCAGAGTTTTGTCAATGCCAAAATGGCCACTCATGCCACCACAATGCTTTTCCTTTACTATATTTAGCCTCATTGAAAATCTAGGTATACAAAGCTGAGAACCTTTCAACAAAAGACCTATTTGAATGAGAAATTTAGAGAAATCAGTATGATACATCCTACAAGTTGAGAACAAACCTCAAATGCTTCTCTAAAATCTAGATCACTTGCATAAATATGTTTGAAGGAATCAATCTAAATGCTCAGGAGTTGAATTTCTTCAATTAGACCAACCCTTCTATTGAGGGCATCAACAACCTTCTTTGCTTGTCCCTTTTTGTGTTTTATAGTGAATGTGTAGGCCTGTAATTGCTCCATCCATTTTATGTGCTTAACACTCAATTTTCCTGATAATTTAGGAAACTCAATGCATGGTTGTCTGTATAGACAACATGCTTCTTTGGTAGAAGTTAGTACCTCCATTTCTTGAGATCCTGCACTACTGCATAAAGTTCAAGGTCATAAATGGAATACCTTTTCTTAGCATCATTTAATTTTTTAGAGAAGAAAGATATAGGTTTCCCTTCTTGAATTAGGACAACAACAAAGGCTAATAGCTAGCATCTGTTTCAACAGTGAATACCTTCTTGAAATTTGAAAAATTCAAGATAGGATATTGGGCCACTCTATTCTTCAAGTAGTCAAATGCATTATTTTCTTCATTTGTCCAAGCAAACTTTGTTTTCTTGCAACCCTTAATTATGTCTAACATTGGAACATATACACGACTGAATTTTTTAATGAATTTCCTATAAAATGTTGCAAGACCATGGAAGCTTCTTACATCACCTTGATTTCTTGGAGTAGGCCAATTAATGTTGGCTTCTACTTTGCTAGGATCCATTTTTAGTTTTCCTTGAGAGATGACAAACCCAAAGAAGATAAGCTCCCTCTGCATGAAAGTGCATTTCTCCAAATTGATGATTAGCTTGTGTTCTTGAAGTCTCCTTATTTCCTGCTCCAAATTTTTTAAGTGTTCTTCCCTGTTTCTACTAAAAAATAGTATATCATCAAGGTAAATGACAACAAATTTTCCAGTGAAGTCAATGAAAATTTCATTCATGAGCCTCATGAATGTACTTGGGGCATTACTTAGACCAAATGGCATCACAATCCATTAAAATAAGCCTTCATTTGTTATAAATTCAGCCTTCCATTCATCCCCTAGTCTAATTCTAGTTTGGTGGTAGCTAGATTTTAGATCTATTTTAGAAAAGTAACATGCATTTCCAAGTTGATCAAGTAGATCTTCAATCCTTGAAATAGGGAATCTATATCTGATTGTTATCTTGTTTATGGTTCTGCTATCACTGCAAATTCTCTAGTTTCTACCTTTTTGGGGTGCTAAGACAGATGAGATAGCACAAGGACTTAGAATCTTTTGGATTAGAACTTTTGTCAAAATTTCTTGGACTTGTCTTGAGATTTCAACATTCTTGTCTGGAGTCATTTTATAGAGTTCTTTGTTAGGCAAAGAGAAACTAGGTATTGGTTCAATTTGATGAGTAATATCTCTTAAGGGTGGGAGGAAAGGGGGTAAATCTTTAGTCATCACATCACTCTATTTGTTCAATAGTTCTTTGACCCTTATTGGTATGGGCACTATTTTGTTAGATTCTTCTATGTCTTTAGGTTTCATGACCATGATATAAATCTTCTCCTTAGAGTCCTTCAAAGTTTTTACCATTTCATTCTCTCCAATACAATCACAGTGGGTTATTTCTCTATTTTTGGATCAGGCAGTAGCTTCATGGTATATATTTTCTCATCCCTGACAACGGTGTAGGTATTCTTCCTGTAATTATATGTGGCATCCATATTATATTTTCATGGTCTACCAAGTAGAAGATGGCAAGCATCTATCTCTACTACATCACAAAAGACTTTGTCTTTGAAATCTCCTGGAGATAATTCTACCACATTTTTCTCAGTCACTAATGGTTTTTTCCCTTTTGTAAGCCAAGAGACATGATAAGGAAAAGGATGGGGTGTCTTAGATAATCCTAACTTTTGTATCATTTCTTTAGAAATTAGATTTTCTATTGAACTAGAGTCAATTAACAAGTTACATACCTTTCCTTGGCATTTGATCCTTGTTCTGAATAAATTATTTCTTTGGGGTGGTTCTTGAGTATGGGGAACTTTTAAGAAAGCTTGTCTCATCATCAAGATTATACCTTCTTCTGCCTCTAGTTCATGCTTCTCCTCTTGGACCAACCATGTTCTTCTTTACCCTTTATTGTTGTTCCTTTTCTCAAGACATCTTCTTGCATGATGACCCACATGGTTGCAGTTGTAACACCTTAAAGTCTCATTTGATATTCCTCTACCCCTTCCAAATGTTCTTCTTCCTCTAAATCCTCCTCTAGTACTTGGCTCTCCTTGTTCTATGGTTCCTTGGTTCTACTCCATGAATCTGTTGTCATTGCTTGAATATCCCTTATTCCAAGAATTGCCTCTTCCTCTAAAACTCTTATTGTAATTATTGCCTTTGCCCCTATTACTTTGTTCTTGTTTCCTTCTAAACTTGTCTTCTACCTTTAATGCCAATTGAAAGAATTTTTGTACTATGGTAGGGCAGGTTAGGCTTAGTTCATCTTGGATTGAAATCTTCAAGCCTTCCATATACCTTGCAAGCTTTACACATTCTGGCTCTGCCATCTTAGATTTCATGACAAGCCTTTGGAATTCCTCAGTATAGGTTGAGATACTCATCTCCTTTTTTCTCAAACTCATTCTTCTTTTATGGAGTTGGAATTCATAGTCCTCAAGGACATATGCTTCCCTGATTATGGTCACCATCCTCTTCTAAGTGGTGACTTGTTGTTTTCCACTCTTCACCCTATCATCTTGAGTGAAGTTCCACCATGTGAGTGTAGAGCCCTTTAGTCTTGACATAGCAATATTTATCCTCTGATTCTCAAGGATATCTTCACAATCAAAGAAACTTGAGAGGGTATCCACCCAATTCATAGGAGCATTTGGGTCCATCTTCCCATCATATATAGGAAAATCAAGGTTGAGATACATGGTTCTCCTCTCCATAGATTTTAGATTCTTCACTAGTAGCCTCTAATCTGCAAGAACTTCTTCTTCCTTCACAAGGAGTTCTTCCTCACTCCCTTCCTCAACATATTTAGAGTTTCCACTACTCTTCTTGCGAAGCTCTTCCCTAAGATTTTCCATCTTGTGCCTCATTAGTTGCATGTATGTGTCTCTTTATTCATCTTGTCTTTGTTTATGTTCCCTCAAATAATTTAATATATCTTCATTGGTCATCCTTGTTGAAAACCCTCCATCTTCATCTCCTGACATGGTTTTAACAAACTTAACACCTAAGGATCTTAGGTGCTCTGATACCACTTGATGTAAGTGTTAGGCTAAATGAAAGGAATTAGGACAATTTGTCCTCCAAAACCTTCTATAGGTGGGATTAAAGACACCAACCCTCTGGGGCATAGAATTACACCTTCAAAACATCACCCAACACATCTTAACACTACCATCCATCACCTTGAAGAAAAGACACAACAACTAGTTCAAGATGGTTGTCACACTGCTTCATGTTATCTCTTAAGGATGCATACCAAACTTGGTTCCCAAAGGGGAAATGACAAGGAAGGATTATAGGGGTTGAAAAAACTTGTCAAGGTTGATTATAGGACCAAAAAAACATGTCCCACCTATTGAGATACCTTAGGGAATTCTGCTTATGAGGGTTCCTTCTATAAGCCTCCAAACTGCTTGTAGCCCTAAATGGACTGAAAAACTAAATTAACCCTTTAAATTCTCAAATGAATTGGAGAATTTATCATAGATATAGATACCCTTTATGGATATTAGGGTATAATTGAAGCACCAAGGTCTGAAGATCAAGAATAGACAAAATTTTTACTGATTTTGTTCTAGACCAAAGGGTTAATTAGGCCTCCATTTATGAAGGAAGTACCAAATATTGAGAGATTATCCTTCCCAAACCAATTGTAATAGTTAGAGGATACTAAAACCATGCTATGTTCATAATTTTAACCCTTGGTGCTTAGTTCTCAGAGAGTTACACACTATTGTGTATATTCGGGAAAGGTGCATACATCAGGATATACACCTAGGGCTTGTTGTTTCTCCCATCTCCCTACATATTCACCAAAATAAATTTCATAATAGCTAAGTACATAATACAAGGGAGAATTCCACCAGAGATTGTCAAATTACCATGGTGGAGATGATCAGAAATGAAGAAACAAAGAAAAACCCTAGATAATGGAGTCAAACTAGAGTAGCAAAGACTAAAATGCTAATAACTTGAGTTAGAGAACAGATCTAGTCACCTAACCAAATGCATATGGAATCTAAGACACATAGGAATCTCAAATTATAGGTTTTTCCTAGATCAAATGTCATACATGTCCGTACTATCCTTTGCAATAGAAAAATGCAAGGAAAATGGGTTTATTTTATTGACTGAAAAACAAAATTACATCAATTTTCCTTTCACCTTCCTGTAAGGGATATATGAAGGTCTTCCCCATCGGTTACAACTGATATTTGAACTATCTAGCCATTGGGGAAGTCATTTAGACAAATATATAAAAAGTTTTCAATTTCTCAAAAAGTTGCATGACAACTTTTGCATTTTTGCACTAGGAGTGCAATTTTGTTACAAAACATGAAACTATGGTTCATTTATGACCAAAAGAACATAAAAAAAATAAAAAAATCCTAAATCCTAATGTTTTGGGATCCTTTGACCATGGTTAACCAAGTGGCTTATAAATACCGATACTTGGAACCAGGCCTTACAAGTTGGATCAATTGATTCGTAGGATTCCAATTAAGATCTAGACATCCAGACGACACCCTAGGAGTCACAAAGAAGATGGATTCTTTATTGATTTGAATTGGGTGCTCTTGCACTAGTGTAGGTAGATAAGTGGGTTCCAGTGTCATGATGGTGGGGGAAAAATAGTTTTTGCAGACTTTAAAAGAAGGAGGCCTAGGATTTTATTTGATTATGAGACCAAAAGACCAATTAGAATTTCCCAAAACTAAAGGAGAAGCCATACCTCCTGAGGTTCAAAGTTTTCTAGAATATTACAAGGGAGTTGTGGTAAAGGTATTTACTAACTCCTTCCCCCAATTAGATATATAAGTCATCTTATAGACATGATACTAGGTGCTACACTACCCAACAAAGATGCATACAAAATGACACCAACCCAAAATGAAGAAATTGTAAGGAAAGTGCAATAATTGATAGACAAAGACCTAGTGAGTAAAATTCCAAGTCCATGTGTAGTACCTACTATCTTAGAACCCAAGAAGGATGGAAAATGGAGGCTTTGTATGGATTCAAGGGCCATAAATATAATAACAATCAGATATAGATCCCAAATGCCAAGGATGGAGGATCTTATGGATTGCCTAGGAGGGGCGTGCTATATTTCCAAGATAGCCTTGAATAGTGGTTATCACCAAATGAGAATCAAAGAAGGGGATGAGTGGAAGACCGATTTAAAGACCAATGAAGGCCTCTATGAGTGGTTGGCGGTTCCCTTTGGGCTATCTAATGCACCTAGCACTTTTATGTGCCTAATGAATGGGGTATTGCAACCTTTCATTAGAAAGTTTGTTGTTTCTTTTTTAGATGAAATATTTGTGTTTAGAAGGTCAAAAGAAGAGAATTTGAGGCATCATGACATGGTCCTTAAAAGGATATATGAGGATAAGCTAATGATAAACTTGGAGAAGTGTGATTTCATAAAAGAGGATTTGGTGTATCTTGGCTTCATCATTTCCAAGGGAAGTCTGAAGATAGATTCTTCCAAGGTAGAAACTATTTTCAATTGGCCCACACCAAACCAGTTGGAGATGTAAGGATTTTTTATGGACTTGAAAGTTTCTAAAAGCTCATAAGGAATTTCAGTCAAATATGTGCACCAATTATTGACATCACCAAAGGAGGTAATAAGGGTAAGTTTTCTTGGACCAATGAAGCTGATAAGGGTTTTAAGTATTTGAAGAAAAGGGTTCCTTGATAACCCATACTTGTTCTCCTTAATTTCAATAAATTTTTTACAATTGAGTGTGATGCTAGCAACCAAGCAATACGGGTTGTTTTGAGCCAAGAGGGAAGACCGGTTTCTTTCTTTAGTTAGAAGATAAACAAGGCAAAGAGGAGGTACTCCTATGATTTAGAACTCTATGATATGGTCCAAGCCCCCAAGAAATGGAGGTAATATCTACTACCTAAGGAGTTTGTTGAGTTTCACTGACAATCATGGTTTAATTTATTTGAATGGACAAGACAAACTTAACCATAGGCATATGAAGTGGGCTCAGTACCTTCAAGCCTACACTTCTTACATAATACATAAGAATAGAAAATCTAATAAAGTTGGAGATGCACTTATTGGAAGGACACTTATGGTGCATGAAATTCAATTCCAAAGCATGGGGATTGATGTATTTAAGGATATGTACCAAGAGGGTCTAGATTTCAAGGAAATCTATGAGGTTTGTACTCATTTTTAGACACTTTCCATAGTGAGTATTCTAATTTTTTACTTTAGAATGGTTTTATTTTAATAGGAGGGTAGTTATGTATACATAGATGTTCAGTGAGAGAGACTATAATTGTAAAGTGGAAAATGGTGAACAGTGTTAATGTGTAGATCATTCACCATGGTTTCCTCCATATATTAGGAATAGACTCAAGACCATACCTCAAATCAAGATTCGGTTGATATAACCCAATTGAATAGGATAACAATGAAATATCTAGGGTTTGAAGGAGATCCTTGAGTGGATTCCTTTATAGAAACTAAAATATGTATATCTGAGATTGAAAAGATCTGTCTAGTAGACCTTCAAACAAGATCAATTTTAGATTCATGTTCTCCCTCTAATGATTCGGATCTCATAGAGATCTCTTCAACTTCCTAGATTTCTAGGGGCCTCCATTCAACTTTCTCCTGTGTAGTAGGTAGTTGAATCACATCTTTATTTTATTATGTTTGTTCTTGCTGCACTGTAACAGAAGAACACTTAGTTTCTCTAACAATAATATTTTTGGAGAAAAATACCTTTTGTGCCACAAGATTCCAAAGCTTGTATCCTTTCACAATATAACTATATTGAATTATTATACATTTAACAACTTTTTTATTTAATTTTCTCTGCTTTTCCTTTGGCACATGAGCATATAAATCACAACCAAAACTCTCAAATATCTAACTGAAGGCTCACAGCCCAACCATGCTTCCATTGGTGTCTTATCAACAACAGATGATTAAGGAGACCTATTTATCAAGTAGCACACAGTTGCTACATCTTCAACACAAAATTTTTGTTCTACTCCAACACCACTTAGCATACTCATAGCCTTCTTCGTTAAGGTCATGTTCATTCTTTCTACAACTCCATTCTATTATGGAGAATATGGAATTGTCTTATGTCTCTTAATATCACAATCTTTAAAAAATGTATCAAAATCATTAGATCAATATTCACCACTATTATCTATTCTTAAATATTTTATCTTCTTTCTAGACTGCAACTCAACCATTTCTTTAAATTATTTGAAATAACTAAAAACTTCAATTTTACTCTTAAGAAAATAAACCAATGTTCTTCTACTCAAATCATCAATGAAAGAAACATAATAAAATGATTTACGAATAGAAGGAACATTCACTGCACCAAATACATGAAGACTTATGAGAACTCGAGTAAAACTGAATGCGGTTTTTTTTCATAAATATAATGCTCACAAAATTCAATTTCAAGAGTGAAATAATTTAACCCATCAATAATTTGTTGGAATAATGTATGGAAAGTAAGGACTGAGAGGGGAGGGGTTAATCAGTACTTATTAAACTTTTATCTTAATACCTTAACTAATTAACCATAAACTTGTTATTCACTGTTTACCGAATCCATTGCATTGAAATGAAATTAATGTAAAGTGTGTAATTAAAACCATTAAAGTCATGAAAAATAAACTCATAAAAAAATGATTTTGGTTACGTAGAAATCCTTGGTTAGAGGACAAAACTGGTGTGCTGATAACACCCAAAACTTTCACTAACTGTAGTATAAAAGGTGCTCAGTTAGAGCTACAAAGGTTTTTCTACTTCAGATAGCTTACTTGGTTAAGAGTATAAAAGAATTATTAGGTCTACCTGGTTAGAGGATTTTACAATTTATACACTTAGAGATGTACCTTGTTAGAGGATTTAAAATGAAAAGACTTGTTAGGATCTAACCAGTGTTGGGATTTAATCTTCACAATACAATAATATCTAAACTATGATGTGTTTTTTATACTTTGCATCAAATAAAAATGTTGATTCAAATTCTATGTGATCTGATATGTGTTACCTTAATCTGATCTGTATAAAACTTCACTTCTCTACTCTACTGTAGCTAAATATGCTCAGTACTGCTCTACTCTTGAGTTGTTCTCCCTCAATAACTCAATAACAACATTAACTCCTTCATCAACATCACTAACAACAACTCTATAAATCGTGAATTTATCCTTTATAAATATTAAATTTTACCTCTTAATCTTGTCAGTTAGTTGGTAAACGATTATCCTAAACCATTTGATCTTCTTTCTTTCTCGGTGACCATGTCACTTTTACCTAGATACTTGGTGTTTTTTGGAAATACAAAACTCCCATTAACTGCTTGATCTATGCCTTAGATCTTCATCCTGAATTATCTAGATCATTAATCATCTAACAAACCATTATTAATACTTGTAGAAATGTAATTAATGTAGTACCCATGTATTAAATGTGTCCTTATAACTTTTTGAATTAACTATCTAACTCGGTTGCATATTCCTTCTGAATCAATTGTATGATCTCTCAGTGCTCAGTAACTAGCAACTCAGTGTTGTATATCCACTCGGTAACCAAATATGCTTGGCATACTTAGTTCTCAATTATTTTATTTACCGACTGCATAATGCTTTATGTCTTGACTGACTGCCTCGGTGTGTATTACTGACTAGTCTCATATAAGAGTTTATCCATTCATTGACTATTTTCTCCATGAACTATGACTTTGACAAAACTAATGACAACAAAAATAACTTACCGAGATAAAAATCTCCCCCTTTGACATTAGTTGGGCATTTTTGACAGAAAATTTCAAAGTCATCAAAATGTGTAACTCCCCCTCGGTAGTTGCTCCCTATACACTTTTCCTTCTCCCTTTTTTTTAAAATTTTCTCATATAAGATTGTTTTTGGTTTTTTCGATATCTCATATATCTCCCTTTATCTCTTATACATAATATATCCCCCTTTTTTGACAAAAACTCCTACAACGATAGTCTAATTGTCAAAAATATATTTATACCTTTATTGAATACTAGTCAATACAGTCTCCCAAGTGTCTCGGAGAGTCTTTAATACCACAATGTGCTTGGAGATATTTGTTAAAATGCCATTAAGACCATCCAAAGTACTTACTCCTGGACAATTAACTATCTCTTTGGCCTAATTCAACTAGTTTTGCATCGATTGGATGTGGGGAGTGAGAAATTCTTAAAGGTCAAGTACTTCCAATCGAATCTTATTCTCTTCCTACTTCTATGAAGCTTGAACTCCCAGTAGTTCTTGTACTTTGGCATAAAATGTATGGAATGATCCAGTCTCTGTTGGTATAGCCTTTAGTTGTTCTGTTAGCTTTTTCTCATCTTCATCTTCCTTCTTTCTGATATCCTAGGTAAAATGTGAAAGAATACAAGATTTTTGAAATGATGAAATAATAGAAATGAGACAATTTTCAAGTTCTCCACATAACTCAGATAGAGTTATCTTATCCACTTTGCTTTCTTGAAGAAGTCCTTCCATAAGTTTCTGTTCCATTTTGTCTTTGTGAATTTACAACATTAATTCTATCATATCCTTATTTGGTCCTTTGATCTACTTGGTCAATTCACAAAATTGATTCAGTAGATTCTATGTTTCATCAATTTTGGCCTCATGAACAATTTTTATTTCATTAACATATTCAAGTATGGTAGCCTTGTTCCTTTTTGCAATCAGCTTACTCTAAGTTGTCTTCAGAGCTACTAACTCTAAGTATTTCACTAAATCCTTATGCTTCAGAGTGTTAGGATAGACTTGGGGAATGATTATTTGTTGCTCTAAGTCGATTGGCTTTCTCTTCTTTGATTTATTCTTACCTCCTATCATACTTTCACCAGTAGAGAGTTTTGAATGTGATGCCTTGCCTACATCGGTGACTTGGTATGAGTTTCAATAATTATTTCTCCAATATTTTTTTTTCTTATTTATGTTCTTCATGTATCTCTTCCTATTTCCGCTCATCTTCTTTCTGATTAAGATGTGATTCATGTGGCTTTTCTTTTTGTGTATCATGAACATTTTTTTTTGTCAGTAGGTGCATTGTTCTGTTGATAACCATCAATGTCGATTGGTGGTACCAACTCAGTTGTCTTTCTTTTCTTTGTCTTGTTGGTCTTGGTTCCTTCTACCTTTTCTTTCTCTTTCTCTTTTTCAGTGTCCTTAGGTGCTTCATGTGTAGTATCAACTGTAGTATCTGACTTTTTAGGGTAACTAAGGACTTGTGTCAATATCGGTTCATTACTTTGTAGTAGATCTAAATCAACATCCATACACTCAGTGTCTTATACTTGAGTGTTCATAATATTCTCATCATTATGTAAATATTTTGCAGGGTCTACTTCTTTTGTTATATCTTCAATAAGTATCTCTCCTTTGTCTAAAGTTAGATCAATTGGATCTACATTGGTAGTGGTTTCCTTGACTTGATTAGTTATGCTTCCTTGTGCACTTGACTCTGCCTCATCATGCTTAGTATTATCAAAATTGTATATCTTTCTCCAATTTATTGTTGTCTCCATTTCTAGAGATTCAATATATCCATTCATTATCCTGAGGGCTCTTCCCTTGAAAATTAATTTATTAGAATATATATTCAATTCTTCTTTGATTTCTAATGGTACAAAGTCATGAATAGTATGAACTAATGACCTTTCCCTCATTTTCTTTTTATCATTCATGGCATACTTCCATCTAGCAGAAAATTTTCATATAACTCCTACGGTATATGATTAGAAAGCTCAATTGGTGTGACATTGTAGCTCAGTAGTGTTGCTATCACATCATCTTCCATTTTCTTCTTGTCTACCTCATTTATTTTCTCATACTTAATCTGCCTGAAACCTCCAAATCCTCCAGATTTATTTAATGATTCAAGAAAGAAATCTAGACTCTTTGGTACTATTACCAAAATTTCCCATCCTCTCAATTTCGGCTACAAGTGGAGTAAATGAGGCTCCCACAAGGGTAGAGCCCAGCTTGTATGGTTTCTGTCATGATTCATGTATATGCTAAATTTGGCCTTGTTACTTAGCCATACACTTCAACATAGTCCTTCCTCACCAGCCACATACAAGAATGGATATGAAATTATCCATCTTACATGCCTACGAGATTCAACCTGTTTCTTCCTATCTAGTTTGGGGTTTTTGATTAGCTCTCAAAATCGAGAGTCCAACAACCTAGACCATTAATAGGATGGAGGATTTGAGCTAAAAATATAGTGCAAGATTAATCTAAGAATGTTAGATTGCAAGATTAATCTAGAATGTAAATATGAGATTAAGCTAAGAACATTTAAAAGAAACTAAGTTATGCATGATTAACCTAGAAATGAGTATTAATCTATTGCATGAAAATAATTAAATTGAAAGTGCAACATCGATTTGATGCAACAATGAATTCTCCTTTGAATGAGAACAAGAGAGTTCTTTTATAGACCTAGAGTCCGTTCAGAATAGAAAGTTTCCTTGGAGAGAAATAGTTAACTTACTGAAGATCAATTGAGAATAGCAAGTTTCTTTTCAAAGAGTCGGTCAACTGTTGCCTTTTTGAGTTAAGGAAGCAGTTAACTGATTAGTTGCTCTTTTCAATCAGAGTTAACTCAAAGCTTCTATTTCTAAATTGGTGAGAAGATTTTGGAGAGAATATTTAATTAAATAAATAGGGCATGACCTCATAAATGTATTTTCTCAATTATTGAACAATTAAATTCAATTATTGAAATGAGGATATTTATTTAATAATTAGATATTATTTAATTCCTTTTTATGTGTATTAGCTAAAAGGGGTGAATTTAATTTAATTAAAGTGCTAGGAATTTATAATTAAATTAATTCAATCATAGGGTTTGTTTAGCTAATTGATGTTTTAGGAATTAAATATAATGTTTGATTAATGCAGATTTAGGATTTTTGTATTCGACACTTAGGTCAAGTAGAGTCAGTCAAAAATTAGAATTTCCTAGTACAATAGGACTTTGATGATCCAGAAGAATGACAATTGTAATAAAATTTGTTAGGGTTGCAAGATGCCAATTTTGGGGTGTTACATTTTGCCCCTCTTTGAATTGATGTGTGAGCAGTGCATTGATTCAAAGAATAGTCTGATGTCTAAAGCACAGAAGAATATATTTTGAAAATTGGTGATGCAAAGATTGATTGATGAAGATTTTAGAGCCATCTCCAGGAAAAAGCTTAACTCTCTGAAGTCTAGGTTAGATTTCCAAGACGCCGGTCAAGTAGAGTTTTCAAGGGTCATCTCTAGAATGAAGCTTGATCCTCATGGATCCGGGTTAGATTTCCCTGATACCTAATAGATTAAGATTTTGAGAATCATATCTAGAATGAAGCTTGATCCTCAGGGATCTAAGTTAGATTGTTCAGATACCTAATAGATTAAGATTTTGAGAATCATCTCTAGAACGAAGCTTGATCCTCAGGGATCTAAGTTATATTGCTTAGATACCTAATAGATTAAAATTTTGAGAATCATCTCCAAAATAGAGCTTGATCCTCAGGGATCTAAGTTAGATTTCTTAGATACCTAATATATTAAGATTTTGAGAATCATCTCCAGAATGAAGCTTGATCCTTAGGGATCTAACTTAGATTTCTTAGATACCTAATAGATTGATATCTTTCAAAATACTGTCCCCAGAACGAGGCTCAACCTTCAGGAGTCAGGGTTAGATTTCCCCGATACCTGTCCATAAAAATATGTCAATAGAGATTTTTAGGACAATCTCCAGAATGAAGCTTAGTGCCCCAATATCTAGGTTAGATTTCCCAGACACTAGCTAGATTGAGTCTCAGAATTATCTCCAGAATGGAGCTCAATTTTCAGGAGTCGGGGTTAGATTGCCCCAATTCCCAATAGATGAGATTTTGAGAATCATCTAGAGAACGAAGCTTGATCCTCAAGAATCTGAGTTAGATTGCTTATATACCTAATAGATTTATATTTAGAGGATCATCTCCAGAATGAAACTTGATCCTCAGGAATCTGGGTTAGATTGCCCCAATACCTAATAGATGACGAGATGTAGGGAATAAAGATGCCCCTATTGATTATGGAGTATCTAGTTTTGACTATGAAGTACAAAAAATGAACATTCCCCCAAGTGATGAGATGCCCCTAGCAATGAGGACTTCTGAATTCATATTGGATTGATAAAAATAGATTCAATGATGTAACCATCCTGCCCCCTCGGGAGCAAAATAGAAAGATGACATATCATAATGGTGAGTGAGAGCGAGAAATCACAGATAGATGTCGAATCAGAGATCAAGAACTCAAAATAGATTATGGAAGAATTTGAAAGATTCAGAATCAATTTTGAGCGACTCCAAGGCTAGGTTGACCAAGATTGAGTAGGGTTGACTAGAGTTGACCAGAGTTAAATTTTGATGAAAAGAGTCAAAGATTTGAGAAAATGTTGATTACATATGATTCTGACAAGAAAGTGACGTCAGAAAGTCAACTACACAAGCGTCTGATCACGTTGGTCCCAAAAATTTAAAATGCCATTTTGAGCTATATAGAAGAGCCAGATTTTAATTTTGATCACAAAAATGGATTTAGAGTTGTCAAATTAGCTAGTGGTGAAATTTTTACGCAAATCGGAGCACTTTTGAAAATTAAGTCAAATCCTATATATGAGTTAAAAAGGTCATTTTCAAATCATTTGCATCCGTTGACTTTTGAGAAAAGAGCTCTGAGCAAGAATGGTGGTCCCCGTGACTACCCATCGATTCGAGTGATCCAGGCGTCATAGTCAACCGACAGCATACGAACCTCTGGTAAGTGGTTGAATTACCTCTCTGTGAATTCAAATTCTACTACTTTCAGTTAAATTTTGCATCATTTTTCACATTTTTGGAAAGTGTTCTGCGGATTCTCGTGTGAGGAACTAATTTTCTCACGCGGCCTGAAATGAAAGCTCGCACGAGAAACTGCCAAAAGGTAGATTCTCATGCTAGTTGGTGGCCATCCTCGCATGGGAGGGTACCCACATCTTGCATGAGAAACCCTTCAAAAGGGGGTTTTCTCAGGCAAACAGGCACGAAACTTCACGCATGACAAAAACTTCGTGTGGGTCGAAAAACTTCTTCACGCGAAATGCTTCATCTTCACATCCAGAGAAAAGAATAGTTTGAATGTAAAATGAGTCTGCGTTGTGTCCAATAGCATTTGTGTCAGCGTTATTCCTACATGTAGGATTTCTAAAATGCTTTATTTCTCTGTCTTGCATTGATTATCATGAATCATGAGTTGAGTACTCATCGTGTGTTGTTGTTTTCCTATCTTACAGGTCGATTTCCCAGATACAGTATTCAGCTCACATCATCCTACTATCAGTGGGCTGGTTAGACAACTAGATGATGTCGAGATAGTGCATATTGATAGTTTGGGCGTGTCGCATCTTTGTGAGGTACCTGAGATTCAGGTAAATCATGGTCTACTAGGAGATTTGGTGGAGCATTTCCATTCAAAATTGAACACCTTCCACCTTCCTTAGGGTGAGATGATAGTGACAGCTGAGGATATATATATAGGATTCCCCAGATACCCTTCCATGGACCTAGAGTGGAGTACGAGGTGCAGCCGCGAGCAAGTACATTAGCACTGAGAGAGATCTTGCAGGATGAGCTTGTCATGGGTAGAGCCATCCCATGGGAGGAGTTGATCAGAGAGTATAGGCCTGGACACTAATTGGTCATGGTTTTGGCAACATTTCTTGGATGCTATCTTATGTTGGATCATGGTCAGCATGGTTTTGAGTGTATGAGTGGATGCTAGAGGAGCCAGTCAGATATGAACGGGGTCAGTGTATGCTGGCCCACCTATACCATGAGATGCATGAGATCGCCTATAGATAGGAAAAGAGTATGGCTGTAGGTGTGTTCATCTTACAGGTGTTGGAATGGGAGTACCTGCCAGTTACCTAGCCTATATGCAAGGATTTGAGGGAGCCACTGGAGCCCTACATATGCAGCTATAGAGGTTTGATTACTCAGCCTCCATTGGATAAGATAGAGCAGTGGTGAGCATAGCTTGATGATCTAGTAGTAGTGTTATGGCAACCTCAAAGATTGATGGAGGAGTGGGACGATGCTAGTGATCATCTTGGTTATATGCTTTGTTCATGGCCATTGACCGGTCGTGTTATTACCGTTATTGAGCGATTTCCTCTTTCATGTGTCTAGCGAAAATTCGGCTAGGCACATGAGATATTATAGGAGTACTGTTCTTATGTGTGGTTCACTGATGAGCTGAGGAGGGGATGGTCAACCAAGTTGGATACTGGCCGATGTATGAACAATGTGCGAGCCTTAGTTCAGACTTGGTGGGATTATCTAAGTGGGATCACTGATGGCGGCATGACCATAGAGTTTAGGGAGTATTTCATTACTCATCCCTTCTCACATTTTATAGATCTGGTTGGGATGGGAGCACCAGCATGGGTAGTGCACCCACAGGTGCCATAGTAGTAGGTACCATTGCCTCCACCAGAGAAAATACCGCAACCACTTCCACAGTAAGGGCCACGACCACGGATGGTATAAGTAGATATCCCTTCTCGACATATGAGGATTGATCCCGGTGTGAGTGGCAGTGGGAGACAGACTAGGCGGAGGATGGCTGCACAACTAGATGATGTACAGGAGCAGCCAAAGTAGGAGGAGGTATAGTAGGAGGACCCTATGCAGGAGGATGCACAGTAGGAGCAGCTAGGGTAGGGTCCAATTCCTAGAGACCCTTTATCACAGGTGCAAGATACTCTCTGTAGAGCCAAAGAGAGTTCGGTAGCTGCAGTGACAAGTTGTAGATCTGGAGGTATAGGTTGTCATGTGGGATGCTCGGCTTCTAGAAAGAGACCAGGAGCTGTAGGAGATTCGAGGGTAGCTACAGAGAGCACTAGAGAAACTTCGGGTATAGACAAGACATCAAGCTACCTGAGCGGATTATTATTACACAGCCTATGCAAGAGTGGTGCCTGATGAGGCATCATAGGTGCCGATATTTTCCTTGTATGTTAGAGGATCAGAGGGTGCAGATGCACCACCTCCACTAGATATGCCTCCTCCTCCACCTCCTCTAGGTGATGAGGGAGAGGGACAGAGCTAGATTAGGCATATTGATAGACTAGATCATATGATGTATCTGATGCGTTGGCATCCTTGTATTGTACTACCATTTTTGAGATACACTATGCTTGAGTAGCACCATTTTGTATTGACACTATGAGATATATATATATATATATATATATGAGCTTGTCTTTTGGTAATATTGCATTTTGTCATGTTGTTCTTTATGAGATGTTTCCTATGTGGTTAGATGGTTTAGATGTTTAGAATGTATGAACATGTATGTAAATGAAATGGACATGTTTTCAATATATATAGATGTATGAAATGCACATGTATATGGATTATGTATGCGATACACATGGTAATGTAGATGCAAATTTTATATGTAAGTAGGTGATTTATGTGAATGCATTTGTGAATGTAATGTATATGGTGCTAACATCTCATGTAGGGTATCCATATCTAGGACAGATGCTAACCAAAAGAACATTTGAAGAATTGAGAGCGAGGATCAAACACTTGTGCAATTGTGATGAAGCTAGGTCGCTGAAGAAGAACTTCCTAGTGTATGAAATCCAATAGAACACATTGAAATGTCGAATTGTTGCAACAATGCAAGCCTATAATGAAAGTGCAAGCCTATGCTAGATGCAATCCCTAGGACATGGTTGTTGGACCCATTGGATAGTTATCATCATAGAGCATTGTTTGGAACATCGGAGTTGATACAATCCTTACTAGTGCCATTGCGACCATAGGGATATGAATATGACTTTCTTCAGATTAAATATGGGAAACTAACGTAAGCATTGAGGCACAAAAGTTGAGATGACCTGAACATTGTTTCCAATTTTGATAGAAAAAGAGAAAACCAATATCGAGGCATTAAAAACCAAGATAACCGTGAGTGCGCACTTGTGTAAACAAGCATATAAATAAAAAACAAGGAGATAGTACTGACCTCACCTTGGCATACAAATAAACAAGATCGAGGGATGTGATGCTGGTCCGCCTTAATGCAAGAGCTCTTATCACATACACCATGTTTATTTTATATTTCCGGATCATCGGGACCACACCAACAAGGAGTAGACAAAGAAAATATCAACAAAATCGATGAGAACAGGCAACATACAAAGAGAAATCCAAGCATAGCTCAGCATGTTTCAAGTTTTCTGAAGTGTACATGTATAGGGGTGTTGAAAAACACCATTGTGCTTGTGAGTGCATTCTATTTGATTGCTATCGATAGATGTTTACATTTGCGATATCCAATGTGTGTTGAAAAATACAAATGTAGCCAAAGCCAGTGTTGAAGAACACTATTGAGTGTGGTGTTGAAAAACACCTGTTTGTGTGAGTAGAGTGTTGTCTTTTAGAATTGACAAGATTACTGACTAAAGATGTGATCAAATTTGGGGACTCGTGTCCCTAGGTAACCACTGATGACTGATTGGACTCGTGTTGTGAGGAAAAACTTGATTTGGTTTCCCTAGTCTTATGACTATGGATCAGTATCAGGTTAGGAGGGTTCACAGAGGAACCTGAATGTCAGGAAAGTGACCGAAAGCTTTGTACAAACTAAAGCAACGAATGCCAAGACTGAGTATTGATAGATAGAGCATTCGAGCATAACTCCAATTGTAATAGATGTGAGCAATCTCAATGGTATGACGATAGTAGATAGACGTAGTGATGACCACTGGTGACTGACGTGAGATAGATTCTCGAGTAAAGAGATCGTAGTAATAAATAAACATCAGTAGGAAGACGTAGTGAGAACCACTAGTGACTGATGCAAGAGAGATCTCGATATAAGAAAAGAGACAATAGGTAGATGTAGTGAGAATCACTAGTGACTATCACAAAATGGATCCCAAAATGTGATAGGATAGTGCCTCGTACGACCAATTTCAATCCATGTAAATTGGTTTCTTGATAGGTAACTGAGAGAATAATAAAATGAAAACAGGAAAGCTGGAAAGCTAGAAAGAAACTATATAGAGCCAAGAGATGTTTTGATAGATATGGAAATGTGGAACAAGAGGTGCCTGTTTACCAGGTTTTCACCTTCTTGGAAGAGATTCTATTTTTTCTACCATGACGCTTGTTTGCCAAGTTTTCATCAATGACACTTTTTTCTTTTTTCTTTTTTTCATTTTTTGTATTTTTTCATTTTTTTCAATTTTTTTTTGGTATTTTATGATATAGAGTAGATCTCTTGAACAAGTGGATATAGCTATAGAATCGTGGGAAATATCATTAAGCTAGAGCCAACATAAGCCACATGCCCTCGTGATGAGTTATACAAAAACTTATCCGGATGGATTTGAGGGAAAAGAAGAAGACAACTATTCCCATTACTGTCTTTTCTTGCAAGACTAGAAGATTTTGTGAATGATAAACTCCATCCACCAGGTAGGAAAATTTCATTTTTTTTGGTTCTTTTCAGGACATTTTGCTAGGTCACTAGTTTTACCCTAGTTCACGTCTTCAAAGACCTAAATGCAAAAACCCTATAAATCTCTTAAACCCTAGCTCATTCATGACATGTTATGTTTCTGAGTTACTTTATTAGGTGACTTAAGTGTCACTTTTTTATGTGCATATTAACATTTCCTTGGCTATCTCTTAATCTCATAACCCAGAGGGAATATTTTATATCATTCAGTGACTTAGCATGACCCTTTGTCTCATAATCTTGAAAGGAAATGGAATATGCTTATTTGGTCTGGAGATTAAGCATGGTCATTGATCAATATCTAAACATGTGGATGGTGCTAGATCTCAGAATGAACCCCGAGGTTAGGTTTTTATCTAGTTACTTAGAGACTCAGTCTATCTCACAATCTCTAGATAATCTCAGAGTTAAAGTCATGGTTTGATTTTTTCCTTATTCACTGAATCTCCAGATGGACCTAAGGTTAATTTATTTGTTCCAAGATAACGCGTAGATCATTGTTCTCATTCTAATCCTATGGTTTGTGTTAAATTTCTAGATGAATTGGTCAAGTCAAAAAAGATCAAGAGATTAGGCGCGAGCCATTGATTCAGTTTTGATCTTTTGGTTCTCGTGTGATCTCAAAATAAAATCTGGGTTAGAAAATCATCCCGCGACTTTGAGTTTCTTTTAGTTGCTAAATATCTAGATAGAATAGGGTTAAATTTCAAGTTAGGAGAAGGTAAAGATGGGCCCGCCAAGTTGTGATCACAGTTTTTGATGCAAGTATGATCCTACGAATGGTGTGAGATCTCAGAATAAACTCTTGGGTTAGCTTTTTGTCCAGCGACTTCAAGTTCCTTTCAGTCACTGAATCTTCAGATAAAACATGGTCAAGGCAGTTAAAGTCAAGTTTATTTCAGAGTTAGTAAAGGATAGAATCATGGCCATTGATGCTGAAATAATATTAGGGCTAGAGAAAGATCTCTAAATTAAACCATGGTTAGGCCAGATACATGGAGATTGTGAGATACACTCAGTCACATGATTTCAGAATGAATCAGAGTTGCAGTAACGTTAAGGTCGGGTTTAGTTCTGAATTGTCGATCATGTTTTGATCATGTGCTCTACGTTAAGTATCGCAATAAACTCAGAGTTAAAGAATTAATCTCGCGACTTGAAGATACAAAGGTTTTTAGATACCCAGGGTTAAAGATGAGTTAGGACTAAGGTCAGAACTAAAGGTAATCTTCGAGCAAGTCTTCTTTCCATCGAATGGTTTGCATAAAGCCTTAAAGAAAAGTTGATCAAAATATAATGATCAAGGCATTGCGCCTTGCCGACGCGTGGCAAGTTGTTAGAACCTGGGCTTATCTTCGGCTAGGTAAGGATCGAGAAAGTTTATTTTGATCTAGTGGTAGGTGTATTGCCTCAATGCGAAAGTGCTTGAGATCTATCCATTAAGGCATCATGCCTTGAAGAAACATTTTCATGGAAGGCTAGGATGAGGTCAAAAGGAATAAATTAAAGACCGAGTAGGTTCAATTTGATCAGATGGACGACGTATTGCCTCACTGCAAAAGTGATCGACATCTAACAATTGAGGAATTTCACCAAGTTGACATCTTTCATAGATGACATCATGGGTCCTAGGTTGAAAAGATAAGTAAAGATACATCAAGTAAAGATGATCTAGCAGTTGGCGTAATCCCTCGATGGCCAAGATGAGGATGGTTAATGTTTGAGGCATTGTGCTAGGATGTCATGTGTCTATGATCATATCTGAGCTCATAGACATGGATAAAGATAAAGATAGATCAATGAATCTATTTTAAAAGGAAATCAAGTCTTATTCTAAACCGTTTATACATAAATTCATGCCACTTGTGACCGTTATAAATAGATATTAAAATATTTGAATATGATTTTAGGGTTTCATGGCGGTGGCATGGTCTTTCAAGTCTTAGACAAGGTAGATGGATTGAGCCAAATTATTTGCTCAAATTTATGGTGATGGGAGATGTATTCATAAATGTAGCCAATCTTCTGAGATATTTTAGAGTGCATTGATGATCAGACTTGACTAGTTTAGGGTTTTAGCATTGTTTGTTGAATATCTATTGTAACCCTAATTCTGCCCTAATTGATTGATGGATTGACTCCCAAGCATGTGTGCTAGGGGAGGTTGTACATTAATAGTTTTTAGTGATTTTTTAGGTAGGTTTTTCATCTTATGCAAGAATTTCCATGGAAATCTCTCTACCCTTAGGTTTTCATCTGTTTGTAAATTCTATTTGAAATTTAGATTATGCAAGGGATTTTGTGATATTTTCTCTATCCCTGGGCCTTCTTGTCTATATTTCTCTTATTGAATTAGAATATAGTGTCTGATATTAGATAAATCTTGGAGTTATTGAGCCCCCTTTCTTTCTACATCTTTGTGCACTATTGCAAATGATTTGATTTAGGTGAACTTGTGGATATTGTTGAATCGCCTATCATTTTGTCTCATTTCTGTGCATATCTGTTGGAGTGAATGTTTTTTTGTAGGTCATAGTTCATGTCTATTATATTGAATATGTTATTGTTTGTGAAATATTCTCTATCCTTGAATAGCCTCTTTTCATTTTAGACCTCTCTATGAAATACTTGGGCAAAACTATTCAGAAATTTGTGCTCTGCTAGATTCAGTAATTTCATACTAGTTCTTGGTATTTGTTTTATAATTCATGTTACCTTCGGTGCATCACCTAGTAGGTTAAGTTTTATTTTCAATAATTTCCCTTTACTAATCCTTCTATCCCTTTTCCTTCCAAGTTTACTTTCATGTTTAAAGAGAAAAATAGGTAATTATTCAAGAGGAACCGACCTAGAATCTGGAGGCTTTACTTTAGTTAGTAGAGGTTCCATAAACTAGAAGCGATTCCGATGTTATACTAGATTATTAGGCTCAAGCGCTTAATAGGGTGAAAAATTTAGTGTATAACAAGTACATTAGAAAAAATTACGACAGGTACATACTTATCTACCTTATCAGATTTTCTATCACTTCCCTTTCCAAGATTTTGTCTTCTTCTAGTATGTCCAACTTACCTTCCTCCTATTTATTTGATATGTTCTAGCTTTTGGTTGAACTATCATAGTTGTAGTCTTCTCTTTTTCTTGTACAAAGGACCTGATGTGCCTTTTTGTTCATGTATTACTCAGCAAGGGTACTATTTCTAGTTTCTTATCCAACTACAAAAATAGATCTGACATTTCCATTTTTATCTTCTCCTAGGATTTTAGATAGATTGTCAATCATCTTCTCTATTTTCCTTATGGCCTTAGGTATAAATTTTTTTTTATTTCTTTTCTCTTTTACTTCCTCATAAGTGTCATATCTCAATGCTTTAGAATCAATGGGTTTTTTCAATAGGACTTCAATCTATTTTGAGGCTTCATCAATATTCATTTCATATCCCATAGGTTCTATCCATTCTACTCTAGGTTCAACAACCTTTTCTATACATTCATTAGTCTCAACTTCAAAACAAATGTTGCCTTGATATTTTGCAATCAAATGAGGTGGTATCCTATACCTTTTGTGCATACTAGCTTGAAACTTTGTAAAATAATCAGACATTATATAGTCAAAGTTGTCACCTAAACTTTGTATTCACTCATTGATATGATATATGATAGTTCTATCTGTCTTCCATACTATCTCACCAATTGAAGGGAAAGTGTTATGAAAATAGAATAATATGCATACCAATATTGAACTAAAATTCAAATTATTGGTCTTTTCTTTTTAGATAGTATTCATGTTGTCGTCTAGTTGCTCGAAGAAAATCTCACAAACATCAATTTTCAGTCCCTTCTTCACTGTCTTGTATGCTAAGTCTACAGCTCCACATGGTATGCTATCTACTCTAGATGATTGAAATATCCAGTGTGATAAAATGTTGCATGCATACCTTAGATCGGGGTCTTCAACAACAGATATCCACATTCCTCTGCCATCCCATAGTGCATTTGTAAACTTGGTAAGTTTACCTCTTTCAATTTGTTTCACGGCCTTAGGTCTATCACCAATAGGTAATGCAGTAATGAGATGTAGTACAACTTTTATAATTTTGATTGGTTCACCCAACCACATTGTGTTGGTGTTTGAAAATGTTTATGCTAACTTGAGCTACCAATAGACCTTAAGATTGATGTTAGGGGTGGTTAGTTCCAAGTGTGAAAGCTCTATAAGGTAACTGGACCAACTATAGGGTCAAGACTACCCTCTTCTGCTTCTGGCTCTATAAAACCATGGTGGGTAAACCTAATCTAGACTAAACTCAACTCTTTACCACACCTTCTACTTCTGGACTTTAAACAATAGATGAATGGTAAGTAAGTAGTAAATGCCAACCTATCATTCAGTGACTCTCCACTACCATGGGTGGAATATGTAGGACAACACCTCAAAAGGTAAAGAATTTTGTAATGAGTTTGATTTATATTTGTGGGATAGAACACTGCCAAACAACTCTAGGAGGATATTATAATAGGAATACTAATCTCATATCAATGCCTTATCCATTGGGATAAATCCTACATACAATACTGAAATTGAAGCACCTTACTAGGCACAAATTCAAAACCATAAGCATAAGAACTTTCAGATTGCTCACTACAGGATCCTCAAGTAGATATCAAACTGAATTAATGTAATATTCAAAGGAATTTAGTTTGATTCTAAATCAAATACCAATGAAATACACATATGGATGAGCATAACTTATACAGTAAGCCAGAAAAATCATAATTCTACTGACAACACAAAGGAGAGACTCAAATCTGAGAAGAAATTATATTAAGTACAATGAAAATTGTTCCTGAATTAGTATGACAAGGAAATATGCAATTTGATAATATGCAAAATAGTATACAACTTTCTTCCTATCTCAATATTGTTGAACTACATCTACTATTTTCTAGACTAGAAACAAGTATTAGCCTAATGCTTTCTACTTTCCCAATTTTATAGCCCTTTCTAAATGGTCTTGAATATTCTTTTATAGGAACAAGAATGCTACAAGCATCAGACCATTTAGGGTTAGGGTTTACAACCAATCAGATATAAAATTTAATTATGATGTCAAGTTGAAACCTTGAATTCATCTCTTCAATCTGTGCAATCGGATCTGCACTTAATTCTTCAATCCATGGATATGAGCGTAGCACTCTAATAGGCAAGAAATTACACGGCATGACCCTAAAAGTGGCTCCATAAATGTAGAAATGACCAGGCGGCTCTATATGAATTTACTTATAATTAGAAATACTCTTTTCTGTCAATTCTTAGCCTTCAACACATCTTCACACATCAAATAATATATCAGTTCTAGTCTTCAACAACTGTGTAGAGCCGTCCATAAAATTAGATCATGAATTTAATATCTTTGAGAACAAATATCTGTAGATCTTTATAAAACCCTCTGTGAATACTTTTGAATTTTTAAAATTCTATTACAACGGCTACAGGTGGCGAGGAAAAACTTTATCAACTACCCAGATTCAAACCTGGCCTTTATTTTAAAACATCACCGTTGATCCTTTAGTTACCTGGGCACAAGAATCTGATCTGCCATGTGTCGCATAGGTGCAATCACTTAATGATTAAAATCAAGTAGCTTTGATATAATCCTTTGTGCCTACCAGACAATCTTTCCAAACTTTTCTACGCTTTAACCTTTCTCTTTCTTCGGCATAACTATACTTTAACCCTGATCAACTGATTTGCCTCATGTCTCCAAGTTGCGAGAATATTTTCTCAACCATGGTTTGATCAAGAGACTGGGCGACTGAAGAGACCCACATTGACCTACATCCGGGCCCACCAGATACATGTGGCACATTGTCGTAATGCCTTATTCATTAAATAACTACATCTTCACCTTTAAGTCATTACAACAACCACTGGATTTGATCAATCTGCATGAACATTATGGCATCTACATTTGAATTGCAATTAGGTCCACCAGATACACGTTGCAGCATGTCATTTTTCCTTGAACATAACTTCACAGCATATTTTTCACAAGGGCATAATGATAGCCATTATCACTGACCTAACCACTGACCTAACCACAAGCTGACCTTTCACTTGAACTTGGTTCTATTCAGCGATCTAGCAAGCGTGTAATTTCATAGTCGGGATATGAAACACTAACCCTGGGTCAAAACACGAGACTTCCTAACCAGCATTTGATCTGATTTGAAATCAACATCCCGCGTTAAGTCTCATGACAAAAATAGAATATGCCATTTCATATGGAGATCACCCAATAAAAGGAAAATGCTAAGTCGCAAGAGATAAAGGAATATTCAGAAAACATTAGGAGATCTCGTGACTAGCACATAAAAGAAATGCGCACATGGGAAATTTTGACTTAAGTGGCATGAAAAATCAATGTGGGAAAAGAACAAGTCTTAGAGGTTCTAGGATTTTTTATGATTTTGGACTGAATAATACTGAGGGTTTGGGCCAGAGGCTAGGATAAATTGCAGAGATAGGAAAAGAAGCTTGGAACCATGAAAAATTTGGCAAGTGCTAACACATTGTCTGGATGTGTACTTGGTTGAGTACCATTCTCACCCATTTGGGTTTCAATACCCTTGGTAGGTTCATTGTGTGGGTGAGATGCTTTTCTTCCAAGTGAGTGTGCTCGTCCTTCAATTTCTTGTTTACACACAATTTACTGAATGATGCATTAATTTCTTCTTGACAAAGATCTTCAATATTGCAATGTATAAAGGTGTGAACATCATCATTCAGAACTACTCATGGAGGGATTGATGATAATGCTTGCATCATGTCTTTTTGAAATGCAATCACTGGGGACATCTTATGCTTAGTAGATACAGATTCCACATCTTTAACCAGTGTAGATTTATGGATTATCGGTGCCATATATTCTTAAGATAGGTTAAACAATAACTAGGGAATGCTCAACTAGATATTCGTTTACAAATTTATCTCAGTAAGATATATTAACCAAAAATTCTTCTAAAATGCTCTTAAATGATTCAGTAATACCTCTTGTATCGTACGATGAATGCCAGAAATTATCACCTTGCAACATTTTCAAATGCTCTTGAAAATGGTAAGTTCAAATGAACTACAAATTGCCCTATTTATAGATTTTCATCAATTAGGGTTTTCAATGACTTTAAGGTTTTGAAATAAATCATTTGCCAAGTCCTTTTTTCCTTATTCACTGACTATGTAGTGACTTTGCTTAATCAAATTAAACAAAATAACTATACACAATACTTTAATCTTAGAACTTATCCAAATGCATCTTAATATGATAATATGGATCTCAAATATAATACTTTAGAACTAAAATAATATTTTCAATAGGTTTTCAGTCCCTATATACATCTCATTAATTAGGTGGAGCTCGGTGCATGCAGTCTGTGCTTCCACATGATGTCTCTTCATCTTGAGTCTTTTTCCTCCAAATTTTGTTCATTTTTTCTTGGATTTCCTTAATAGTAATAGGTGATTTTACTTCAGATTCATCTTTGGTTGGTGCATCACCTCGGTCTCTACAATTCCTCACAAGGTTTCCTACCTTATGACAATAAAAATTACCATGCCAGGATTTCTCCATGCTCTTCTATTGTTCCTTCTATACATCAACATGTAGTTTGCAGTAATGTGTCCATACCTTCCATAGGATAAACATGAAATTATTTTATTATAGTCCCATGTTATAGAAATATCTTCTTAGTTGGTTTTAGCATTCTCTCAGTTAGGCTTCCTATTGTCATTTATCTTCTTTATTTTGTACTCTTTAGCTTTGTGTCCATACTTGTTACAATTCTTGCAGTAACCACCAAACTTATGTTTCCTTGTATTGTTGAACATATTAGTTATGCATTCAAATGCTTGATGTCCATACCTATTGCATCTAAAATAATAACCATCAAAATTAGGTATTCTCGGTGATTTACCTTTCCTGCTCCTACAAACATTAGCAGTATGGCTAGGCTTCCCACAGTAATTGTAACTTGACTTCTTTTGTCTCGGTGGGGATGCAGTAATTTTGTCTCTTTGTGATTTTGATTATTCTCCTTTCTCGATGGTGTTGTCCTCTTTGAATCCAGTACATATTTTGTCATTTCTTTTTTTTATTCTTGAATTGTTGATTTGGAGATTTCAGTGCTTCTTTGTTTCTTTTCAGTATTGCATTTGCATCTTTCTCAGCTTTCAGTCTTTGTTCCATTCTTTCAATTTCAACTTTTCATTCTTGATTCTCAAATTCTTTTCTGGTGTTCTATTGATTTTCACTCATAAGTTGATCGACCATGTCATAGTGAACTTGTGTCATTCTCATGATCTCATTATCTTTCTCCAATAGCTTCATATCAAATTGTCTGTTATCATATTCTACCATTTTCTTTTCATCTTCATTAATCCTTTTTCCTTCAATCAATTCATTCATTCTTATCATTTTAGTTTCAAGATCTATCTTCATTAGGTCCAACTGCTAGGTAAGTGTATCATTTTTTTCTAGTAGCTCTTTTATGGCTATTTTGGATTCATTAGTAATGCCGCCTTCAAATATTGTTTCAAGTGTATCAAATTGTTCTTGTGTAACCTTTAGTTCATCATAAATTTTTAGTCTAACCCTTAGAGGTCTCTCAAGTTTCTTCTTCAAATCAATGATTAACTCTCTTGCACCTTCCAATTCAGATTCAAGACCATCAAATATTTTATATTGCCTACAAAACTTTCCATGACTAGGATATTTAAATCTCAAGTGGTCCAACCTTATAACTCAAGAGTAACCTGGCTCCAATACCAATTGTTGGAATAATGTATGGAAAGTAAGGACTACAAGGGGCGGGGTGAATCAATACTTATAAAACTTTTATCTTAATACCTTAATTAATTAACCGTAAAATTATTGTTCACTCTTCACTGACTCTATTGCATTGAAATGAAATTAATGTGAAGTGTACAATTCAAAACATTAAATCATGACAAATAAACTCATATCACAGTGATTTTGGTTATGCAAAAATCCTTGGTTAGAGGACAAACTGTGGTGGAGATGAAATCCACAACTTTCACTAACTGTAGTATAAAAGGTGCTTAGTTAGAGCTACAAAGGTTTTGCTACTTCAGATAGCTTACTCGGTTAACAACATAGAAGACTTATTATGTCTACCTATTTAGAGGATTTTACAATCTCTACACTTAGAGATGTACCTTGTTAGAAGATTTACAATGAAAAGATCTGTTAGGATCTACCCAATGTTGGGATTTAACCTTCACAATACAATAGTATCTAAACTATGAAATATCTTTTATACTTTGCATCAAATACAAATGTTGATTTAGACTCTATGTGCTCTGATATGTGTTACCTTAATTTGATCAGTATAACACTTCACTACTCTACTCTATTATAGCTACATTTTCTTGGTATTTCTCTACTCTTGTGCTATTCTCCCTCAATAACTCAATAGAAACATTAACTCCTTCATCAACATCACTAACAAAAACTCCATAAATCATGAATTCATCCTTTATAAGTATTAAATTTTAACCTCTTAATCCTGTGAGTTAGTTGGGAAAAAAATATCTTGAATTGTTCAATCTTGTTTCTTGCTCAGTGACAATGTCACTTTTACCTCGGTACTTGGTGTTTTTCTTGGAAATATAAAACTCACATTAACCGCTTGATCTATGCCTTAAACCTTCATCCTAAAGTATCTCGATCATTGATTATGTAACAAACTATTATTAATACTTGTAGAAATGTAATTAATGTAGTAATAATGCATTAAATGCATCCTTGGCACTTTTTGAATTGACTATCTAACTCAGTTGCATATTCCTTCTGACTCGGTTGTATGATCTCTCAATGCTCGATAACTAGAAACTCGGTGTTGTATATCAACTTGGTAATAAAATATAGTCAGTATACTTAGTTCTAAATTATTTTCTTTACCTACTGCATAATGTTTTATATCTTGACTGACTGCCTAGGTGTGTATTACCGACTAGTCCCATATAAGACTTTTTCCATTCACTGACTTTTTTCTCCATGAACTATGACTTTGATAAAAATAATGACAACAAAAATATCTTATAAAGATAACATAAGGTTCTTATATTTCGAGGTTAATAGAACCTTTTCACCTATGTGGCCGAGTCTTTGGTGCCATAACATCATCTTCTCTGCAAGAAATTTTGATTTACTAGATAGAGCACGCTTGGGTATCTAAAATCCATGACCATATCCTGGAGGAGAAACTCTTTCCTTTTCCAACAAAGTAGCCTTTGTTACAATATTTTTAGAAGTACTAATGTACTCAATTTTGTATGCATCAAGATGGTACAATGTACCCAATCTACTTTCTCTTTCTATCACCATAGAAACTCTCACCATTTTCACACATGTTTCTAAAAATTATACATGCACACCCACATATATTAGTTTTCTAATAAATTAAAAATTTCTTGCTAGTCATAGGATATGCAAGAAACCATCAAATCATCTAACTCTACCATCAGAAAATTTTACATGAACACTTCCATGACCAACAATATCAAGAAAGGAGTTATCACCCAAATACACCTTACCATAATAAACATTTCCATTATTGTTAAACCAATTTCTGTTAGGAGACATGTGGAAAGATGTAGCTGAGACTATCAACCATGAATTGTAACTTGTACGAGTGGACAAGGCTGAAATAAAATCATATCCATCTTCCTTTTGGAACTCATAGTTATAATCTTGCTTCTTCTTCTTCTTCTTCTTCTTCTTCTTCTTCTTCTCTTCTTTGCGGTCCTTTCAGAAGTGCCCAGTGGTGCAGGAGAAGTACAAGGATAACCTATAAGATTTCAAAGGTCAAAATGTGTTTGTATTTGGTTTATTCATAATCTATGAGGTCAATTTTAATATCCTTAAGAGTATAATGAGTCCTTTCAATGTAATTGGAAGTAAAATGTAACATGTTCACAAGAAATTGCAAAGATTGTGCAATAAGGCCCTAATAGGTCAAATTGAGTAAAAAGACCCATGGAAGGTAAAACATGATGTAAATTTGGTTCTTAGATTCATTTTAATATATTTTAAGTATTAAATCAAGTTTACAAGATCATGTGTAACAAAATGCAAAATTGCTTGAAAAATGTAAAAAAAAATGCAATATTTCAAAGTTGGCAAAGTTGCACAAAAAGTGCCTAATAGTTAATTGATTCATTCAAAGGGTGGTTAAAAGTTTGTAACTATCTCACACATGTGAAAAAGGTTATGTTGGTCTAATTTGAAGAAGGGTGGTTAGTTTGGAGGTGTAAAGAAAAGACAAGTTCAAAGACACTTCTAATTATCCTTCTTATTCTACAGATTTGAGGGTAGTCATGGAGTTTGGGTAAAGAATGGTTGTGTTCCTACAATTAGTGACAAAAAATTGTGAGGATAAGATGAATAATCCATTAGAATTATTGTAATTTAATATTTTTGAATGACGAAAGAATAATGTAGTGTTTTCTTTAAATTTCTGGGACAGTTCTTTGCATGCAAGTGTTTTGTTGTTACAATGCATTTTATTGTATATAGATGGATTGATTAACCTATGCATGTGATTTGGTGATGTTATAAGGTGATTTACCTATGTTTAAAATAAAGTTATAGGTTCTTCCATGAAGGATCAAGCGATATCCAATGCATTTTGTAAAAACTATTAAGACCCAGCGACAGAAAAAATGGTCTCTGTGAAAAGGTCATAATTTTTTATTTCACCATTGGATTTTTTGGAGATTTGGATATGTTTTAGTATATATAATTGTGTGAATCCTCATTGGAAGGAGTTTTATAATAATGTTAGTTTTTAAAGTTATTAACAATAGAGTGTGGGTCTAGAAATCTGCAATAGTAATGAGAATTCAATGAATAATTTGGGGAGAGTTTTGTCATTTTCTTATTAATGATAGTTGTTCCTTGATTTGGAGGGTTTGTAAAAAAATTTTGAAAAAATTATAAACCACCGTTAGTGCTTATTAAAGAAATTTTGGTTTTGTAAGTTCACTATTTTCTCACATTCAAGTATAATAGTCATTGTCATGATAGAATTTGTTTGCATGAGTTGGATCTGGTTCAAGGGCATTCAAGATATGAAATACATTTGTCAACGATTAATAGGTTTTTTTCAAAGAAAGGCGTGAATTCATAAATGTTAGGGTTGAAGAATTTGGTAATGTGTAATGATAGTAAACCCTCCTATTGTGCAGTGATTGTAAATTTTGTGTCTTAAGGTGTAGAGATAGTTTATGTTCCTTCTTGAATGGATGAACGGTGAATAAGCATTGTATAAAGGATTGATATGTAGGTATGGATCAGGGAATAGAATGGTAAGGACCCTAAGGTATATTTTTGTTAATAGGATTGAAAAGATAGATTATGCTATGATTATGTCTACAAAAAATTCAGTTTGGTGATGAGCCCTAGAGCTCAATAAGGTTTAGTCTCTCCCTCTCTTAGGATTCAGGAACCTCTCATGGTTCTATATACTATTGATTATTTTGATGAAGAATCTAATTGTATTGCCTCTAATTGATTGAGTTTGGTTGGAGATCTAGATCCAAGGTGATAGTAGAGTGTTTCTATTTCTCTGCGCATCAGATTGGTATCAGAGCTTAGCAAAATTTTTGTGCTAAGAAAGGTTATTTGGTTATGTGATTCTTGTTGGTGAGATTATGGTTGCAGGTGCATGTCCACTAGCTACAAATGGGAAGACATGGAGGTCTGTCAAAGGGCCAGAGGAGATGGTGCGGGTGGTTGCCAAAAGTCCTAGGGTGAGAAGCAAGCAAGGAATCCTAGGTGAGGCACAAGGAAGAAAAATTGGAGGGTGGACTTGAGATGTTGGTGAAGCACCTTGAAGAGAAACCATATGTGAACTCCATTGATGGGAGTCTTAGTAGAAGACATGGTAGAGAAGAGGCACCAAAAACTGAAGAGAAGCATGAAGGAGGACAAGAGATATAGACAAGATTAAGAGAAAAAAGTACAGAGATAAAGATGAAGACCAAAGTTCAAGATGTTGATTTCACTCAATTTTTTTCGTGTAGATCACTTCATCCCTACTTTTCTAAGAGACTTGGAAATCTTTAAAGGATAGGAGTATGGTGTAGGAGAACCTAGGTACAAGGATAAACTATAAGAGGTAAAAGGTAAAAAAAATTTTGTATTTGATTCATTCATAATCTATGAGGCCTTTTTTAATGTCCTTAGAGTATAATGAGTCCTTTCAATGTTATTGGAAGCAAAATTTAACTTGTTAACAATAAATTACAAGGATTGTGCAATAAGCTCCTAATAGGTCAAATTTAGTCAAAAGACCCATGAAAGGGAAAACATGCTGTAAATTGGGTTCTTTGGTCCATTTAAAGATATTTGAGGTATAAAATCAAGTTTACAAAGTCATGTGTAACAAAATGCAAAATTGCTTGAAAAATGTAAAAATGCAACATTTCAAAGTTGGCAAACTTGCACCAAAAGTGCATAATAGTTGGTTGATCGGTTCAAAGGGTGGTTAGAAGTTTGTAACTATATCACACATGTGAAAAAGGTTTATTAGTAATAATTGAGAGGGGGGGGGGGGTGAATTAGTGGCCTCAAAAATTTATCCTTTAAAATTTAATCCACCAATTAGTACTCAGATTATTAAGTCCCTACAAGATGTATGCCATGAAATACTTGAAACAATTTACTGTCTATCAGTTTACCTTGTCTGTCCTTATTCTCCTTGATTACTGATAAGCAGAAATACCTATTTACTAATACTCAATAAATATGCAAATCATACCAATCAATCTAGAAATGCATATGTAAAATGTAAAAGAATAAAGTAATAAACCATACACACATAACACAAGGATTTTAACGTGGAAACCTTGTTAACGGAAAAAACCACTGGGACCGGTACCCAAAATTTTCACTCTTCTGAAGTGAGCCCTATTAGGAGCCAACCCTGTTAAAGGTTACAAACACACTGTTAAGTGCGACCTTGTTAGAGGATTTTTATACATAGATTGTCACTAAGTATCTGGCATCTACGCTACCATCCTTGAATCAGTCTCATGACTGTAAATAGGCTTTATGCTAATCTTACTACCATCCTTGAATCAACCTCCATCTTAGACTATCAATAGGCTTTAGGTAAGACCAATGCTACTATCATGAGTCAACCTTTTTGGTAAATTGTTAGGATATACCTCAATTATAAAAAGACTGTTAAGTCCTGCTCTATTAAGAGACTTAATGCTTCAATGGTTAAACTAAAACACAATGACCTGTTTCTAATGCTACTTTGAATTGTAGATATTCAGATCTATTTATGTACAATACCTCTCTGATCAATCTATCAATTCAATTCCTTTGTGCTTCACACTTTCTACGCAGTGATGTTGTGCTTTGCTGTTCGTCAATGTCTACAAAATTTTTTAGCTCTCCCTTAGCTTGATTGATCAGGACTGTATGAATTTTATCCTTCATCAGTTTCTCTTCAACATCCTCTTTCAATTCACTCCCTCGTATCTGAGTGCATGCATAAATGAATTATTCTTGTCTCTTATATAGACATGATATTCCTTAATTCTTGGTTCTTGATTCTTGATTCTTGGCATGAAAAAATTTCCAGCCAAATAGATTTACGGCTTTAACTCCTGATTTATCTCATAGTTATCTTCTTGGAAATTGTATAAATCAATTTCTTAACTGTGGTTGAATAAAAAAAATAAAACAACCAGTTAATTCTATCTTTAAGCTCTGCCAGCTAGATATTTTGTCATTTTCTGATCTCTCTATTCTGTCAGTCAATTCTACAGTTCATCGCCGGTGATAACTGCCAGTTCTATCGGTGTAGCTTTAGTTAGCTTCAAAATCTCCATCTGTCGGGTATCATTGGTTCTTGCTCATTGGGAAACACTATTTTCAGCTCATCGAGCATCCTTTGATTCTGCTTCGTCAAGCAACACTATCTTCTGCTCGTTGGGCATCACTGTGACTTTATCTCTGTCTTTACTGATGGTGTGCACTCCGGTAGTGTAGTCTGTCACTTAGTGAATACTTGAATTCTATGCATTTTTGAAAGCATAACCTCTGTTCTATTGATTCTCTGAAGTTTTTGACATTATTTATATGACCATACAGATGACATTAAGTTGACATCAGTGACAATACAAACCATTAACTTATTTAATGTCTTGCATCATCTCCAACTTAACATTATCAAACATTCAATCAGTTACATGTCATCAATCTCTCCCTTTGGCATTGATGGCAACATACTATATTATCACATTATACTATTTCTAATACAATATGAAATACAATTGTTGAGATTCATCAAATTACCAAACAGTTTGTTTTGATAACTGATAAAAATGTCTGACCGCCGGTAAGCTCCGTGTAAGCTTAGGTTTGATTCTTGCAGCTTTTCTTTGTTTCTTCTTCTGATGTGTTGTGACCTTTTTTCTGTGTCAATTTCTCTCTTGACTGTTCTTCTTCTTGATGTCTCTATCTTTTGTTTGTAACTTTGATACAAATACAAATTCTCTCCCTATGGATGTGATCTCTCCCTGTTTGGAGTAATCTGATAATGAATAGTTTCTGATGATATTATGGATACATTCTCTCCCTTTGACATTAATGCCAAACAAATATTTTTACAAGTATCTGACATTTTGTCAAACAATTTTTTCTCTCCATAATATATTCCTTGAATTTCCCTTATCCATCATCAATATAACAATTTGCTCTTGTGCTTGGTTATGATATATACATTTCTATATATAGATGTAGCTTTGAAGTTCAGCTTCAACTTTGATCAATCATGAATGATATTTTGATAATATATGGCTGATGCAGCTTTCAGTCCTTTTACTGACTGGTAGACATGGATTTGACCCCTAGTTTTTTCCTCAGGTACTCAAATGTATCCTTGGGTAGTGGCTTGGTGAAGATATCAACCAATTATTCTTTTGATTGCACATATTCAAGTATCACCTCTTTTTCTTGAACTTGTTCTCTCAAATAATGATA
>MU225623.1:3046464-3082980 GCA_018584345.1 Thuja plicata | reverse complement strand
CAAATATGATGTCATCAACAAATATTTCAGCAATCAAAGTGTTAGCATTAGTATCTTCTTTCAAATAAAGATTATTGTTTTCACTAGTCCTCATGAATCCAATACTTATTAGATAGGAATGAAGTCTACATACCATGTTTCGCTTGTTTGGATCTACAAACCCTTCTGGTTGCTCAATGTATACCTCTTCTTCAAGTATTCCATTTAGGAATGTTGACTTGACATCCATTTGATATACTTTGAATTCCTTGTATGCAGCATAAGCAAGTAGAATTCTTACTCCTTCTAGTCTAGAAATGGTGAATCAGTGGCCTCAAAAATTTATCCTTTAAACTTTAATCCACCAATTAATACTCCTCAGATTATTAGGTCCCTACAAGATGTATGCCATGAAATACTTGAAACAATTTACTGTATGTCGGTTTACCTTGTCTGTCCTTATTCTCCTTGATTACCGATAAGCAGCAATACCTATTTACCGATACTCAATAAATATGCAGAGTATACCAATCAATCTAGAAATGCCTATGTGAAATGTAAAACAATAAAGTAATGAAACATACACACATAACATGTGGAAACCTTGTTAAGGGAAAAAACCACTTGGACTGGTACCCCAAATTTTCACTCTTTTGAAGTGAGCCCTGTTAGGAGCCAACCTTGTTAAAGGTTACAAACACACTGTTAAGTGCAACCTTGTTAGAGGATTTTTATGCATAGATTGTCACTAAGTATCTGGCATCTATGCTACCATCCTTGAATTAGTCTCATGACTGTCAATAGGCTTTATGCTAATCTTACTACCATCCTTGAATCAGCCTCCTTCTTAGACTGTCAATAGGCTTTAGGTAAGACCGATGCTACTATCACAAGTCAACATTTTTGGTAATCTGTTAGGATATACCTATATTATAAAAAGACTGTTAAGTCCTGCTCTGTTAAGAGAGTTAATGCTTTGATGGTTAAACTAAAATACAATGACCTGTTTCTAATGCAACTTTGAATTGCAGATATTCAGATCTATTTACGTACAATACCTCTCTGATCAATGTATCAATTCCTTTGTGCTTCACACTTTCTACTTAGTGATGATGTGCTTTGTTGTTCATCGGTGTCTGCAAAATTCTTTAGCTCTACTTTAGCTTGATTGATTAGGACTGTATGAAGTTTATCCTTCATCAGTTTCTCTTCAGCATCCTCTTTCAATTCACTCCCTTATATCTGAGTGCATGCAGAAATGAATTATGCTTGTCTCTTATATAGACATGATATTCCTTAATTCTTGGTTCTTGATTCTTGATTCTTGGCATGAAAAATAATCCAGCCAAATTGATTTACGGCTTTAACTCCTAATTTATCTCGTACTTATCTTCTTGCCAACTGTATAAATCAATTGCTTAACTGTGATTGAATAAAACAAATAAAACAACCAGTTAAGTCTATCTTTAAGCTCTGCCAACTTGATATTTTTTCATTTTCTGATCTCTCTATTCTGTCGGTCAATTCCGTAGTTCGTCGTCGGTGATAACTGCCAATTCCATCGGTGTAGCTTCAGTTAGTGTTAGAATCTCCATCCGTCGGGTATCATTGGATCTTTCTCATCGGGCAACACTATTTTCAGCTCGTCGGGCATCCTTTGATTCTGCTTCATTTGGCAACACTGTCTTCTGCTCGTTGGGCATCACTATGACTTTATCTTTGTCTTTACCGATGGTGTGCACTCCACCGGTGTAGTCTGTCACTTAGTGAATACTTGACTTTTATGGATTGTTGAAAACATAACCTCTGTTCCATTGATTCTCTGAAGTCTTTGGCATTATTTATATGACCATATAGATGATATTAAGTTGACATCAATGACAATACAAACCATTAACTTATTTAATGTCTTGCATCATCTCCAACTTAACATTATCAAACATTCAATCAGTTACATGCCATCAATGTTAGTCGAATTTGAATAAGGGTGGTCACTTTAGAGGTGTAAAGAAAATACAAATTCAAAGACACCTTTGACAGTCCCTCTTATTTTTCAGATTTGAGGGTAGTCATGGAGTTTGGGTAAAGAATGGTTGTGTTACTACACATAGTGGCTAACCACTTTGAGGATAAGAGGAATAGTTCATGATAAGGATTGTAATATAATAGTTTTGAATGAACAAAGAATAATGTAGTGTTTTCTTCAAATTTTTGCGATAGTTTTTTACATGCACGTATTTTATTGTTACAAGTGCATTTTATTCTATGTAGATGGATTGATTAACCCATAAATGTGATTTGGTGATTTTATAAGGTGAGTTAACTATGTTTTGAATCAGGTTATAGGTTCTACCTTGAAGGATTAAGTGAGATCCACTACATTTTGTAAAAACTGTTAAAACCCAAGAATAGAAACAAACGGTCTCTGTGTAGAGGTTGTAATATTTGATTGCACCATTGGATTTTGATGAGATTTGGATATGTTTTGGTAAATATAGTTGTGTGAATGCTCACTGAAGGTAATTTTATAATAATTTCAGGTTTTAAAGTTATTAACAATAGAGTGTGGGTCTAGAAATCTGCAACAGTAATGAGAATTCAATGAAGAATTTGGGGAGAGTTTTGTCATATGCTTATTAATGATAGTTGTTACTTTCTTTGGATGGTTTTTAAAAAAATTTTGAAAACATTATAAACCATCATTAGTGCATATTAAAGAGAGTTTGGTTTTGTAAGCTTGCCATTTTCCCACATTCAAGTATAACAGTCATTGTCATGACAGAAGTTGTTTGCATGAGTTGGATCTAGTTCAAGGGCCTTCAAGATATGAAATGTGTTTGTCAACAATTAAAGGGTGTTTTCAAAGCAATGCATGAATCCATTAATTTTACAATTGAATTATTTGGTAGTGTGTAATGACAGTAAACCCTCCTATTGTGCAGTGATTGCAAATATTGTGTCTTAAGGTGTAGAGAAAGTTTATCTTCCTTCTTTAATGGATGAATGATGAATAAGCATTGTATAAAGGATTGATATGCAGGTATGGATCAAGTAATAGAATGTTAAGGACCCTAAGGTAGATTTTTGTTAGTAAGATTTGTTGGAGATTTACTTCTGGCAGCTAGTTGATTGTATGTTTGTCATTGATGACAACATATAATATACAAACGTGTTCTGTATGTACTTATCAGAATGATGTTATCAAGCCTTGTGCAGTTATATTCATGTTTTTTATGTTTTTTTCATACACGCAGACTCAGATATGAAGTTTCAGTTGTGTTGTGTAATTCTGTTAAAACTACAGTTACAGTTTCTGGAGTTTGTCTGTATAGAGCCGACATATTGCATTGGTTCTTGAGTTGCACCTATCTTTGAGATATGTGTGTGTATATTCAAGTTTAGTTATGAGTTGAAGTTAGTTATCTAAAGGTGTCAAACATGTTTCAACAAGATTGCAATGTTAGAGTTAATTTGGTAAGGCTGACTTTGTGAAGCGTCGCGTCTATTTAGTTTATATTGTGTGGTTGTAATTATGCTTGTGTGATTAGTTAAGCTGACTAGGATGTTATGAAGAGTTGCCTAACAGGTCGCATGATCTCATAATTTGAGGAAGATACTTATTCTAGTTCAATTATGGAACGCTAAGTGTGAATGAGAAGATAAGAGATAGAAAATGTATAGAGAAGAATATCAGTTGTGTTTCATTCATCAAGGATCTATGTGAAGAAGAAGTGAAAGATTAAAATACATTGGAACTGATCAAGACAACAGGTCTACTCTATAGTTCATCATCAGATATATTGTATATCTATTCTATAGAAGGTTGTAGCCTTCACCATTGAAGCAGTGAGCTTTTGAACAGTGAGTTCTCACCCTTAACAGAGTTATTTGTAAAAGAATCCTAACAGGGTCAAACCCTTAACCAGGTCACTATACTTATTGCATTATAAAGAACTCCTCCTAACAGGGTTGCAATATCTTCTAATAGGGATTATTATAAACAAGTATAGTTCATTGTGGGTGTTAATTCCCACTAGGGTTTTTACCAATTGGTTTCCCCATAACCATATTGTGGTGTTGTCTATTGTGTTATCTAAATGTGCATTTATTTTATTGTATTTTGGAGTTAATAAAAGAAAATAATTAAATTAGCTAATAACTGATTCACCCCCCCTCTTAGTTATCCTTTGGGACTATTCTAACAATTGGTATCAGAGCCAAGTGCCTTGAAGAGAAAGCCTAACAGATTAAGGTAGATCAGATGGCATACTTCAGAAATGAGAGTCCTAAGTTTGATGGAGAGAATTATCTGAATTGGAAGAAAAAAATGATAACACATCTACAGTGTGTTGGTTTTGACATCTTTGAGATAGCCACACAAGAAGTTTTTATTCCCTCTCTAAAAGACCTATCAAGAGATGATGCTACTAGTAAACAAAAGGATACATTCATAGCTAATGCAATTTCCAAAGAAGCCCTTATAAGGGCACTAGCTGACAGTGAATTCTCTGAGATCAAGAAAGTAGACAAGGCATACATAATATGGAAGTATTTAGAAGACATGTTTGAAGGAGATATCCAAGAAAAGAATGCACTTAGGAAAACATGGAAAAAGAAATAAAAAAATCTTGAGATTTTACCTGAAGAGAACATCAAAGCCTATAATCAGATGATAAATGAAGCAGTTTCTGGAATTGGAAATATTGGTGGAGAAATATCAGAAGAAGACATAATGGACAAGTTGTTGACTACTTTAATAGCAGACTATGAGAACAAGATCAATATTCTATAGGAAACCATGCAATTTTCACAAGACTTCAAGAGAGAGACTTTGATCAATAAAATCTCCGCATTTGAGATATCAAGATTGAAGACTGAACCCAAAAGTGAAACAACCTTCAAAGCCTCAGTTCATGGTAAGAAACCTTTACACATCTGTAGCAATACTAAGAAAAAAGAAGTTGATGAAAAACTAGAAGAAATCATTTCCATGATTGCTAAAAGAGAAAAGAAAGGCAAAGGCAAGTATGAAGGATAGTTTCCATTCAAATGTTTTTCATGCAACAAGATTGGTCACTTTGCATCCAAGTGTCCCACAAGAGTAAAGAAATTCATATCTGATTATAAACCAAAATATAGAAAGGAATGTTGTCATGCTGAAGAAGGTGTAACTGATGAAGATTCAGGAGAAGATGAAATTGGATTTGTTTCCCTTCAAGACATGGACAAATTTCTTGAGGAAATGGACATTGAAGATGAAAAGGAAGCACAAGAGTTAGCCCTAATTTCCAAAGTAGAAATCATGACTGATTGGATCATTGACAGTTGATGCTCTCATCACATGACAAGTGATAAAGATAGGTTTGTTCATCTAGACAAGTACAAAGGTGGTATGGTTAGATTTGGATATAACACCCTGAAACCTATCATAGGCAGAGGATCTATCACCCTGGATGGAAAGAATAAGATAGATGATGTTTTGTTTATTGATGGATTACATCACAATTTACTGAGGGTTGGACAACTACTTGAAAAAGGTTATCATTTGGAATTCAAAGACAACAAATGCATTATTAGAAACAAAGAAGGAGACATGATTGCATCAGGCTCAAAGAAAAAAGGTAATGTTTTTTTAGCTCAATTTAGATGTAAGTTATTTTGTTGCAAAAGTAGATGATAGTTGGTTATGGCACAAGAGACTCTGTCATATCAATTTTGATAATATAGTAAAGATAAGCAATGGAAAGGCAATTAGAGACCTTCCAAGTATTGCAAGACCAGTTGACACAATGTGCAGGGAATGTGTTATGGGAAAGCATGTAAGGAGTTATTTTAGAAGCAAGTAGAACTTAGCTAAAAAAAAGTTAGACCTAGTGCATACAGATTTATGTGGTCCTACTAAAAAAAGATCATACTACGGAGAAAGGTATTTAATTTTGTTTGTTGATGATTTTTCAAGGATGATGTGGGTTGCATTCTTAAAGGAGAAGTCTTAAGCCTTCGATAAGTTTGAAATATTCAAAGCCAAATTTGAGAATGAATCTAGATTAAAACTAAAATGTCTAAGATTAGATAGAGGAGGAGAATTCACCTCTGACTAGTTTTGAGACTACTGTGAAGAAAATGGAATCAAAAGAAAGTTGAGTGCACCCAGAACCCCTCAGTAGAATGAGATTGTAGAAAGAAGGAATATGATCATACTTGATACAATGTGCACTATGATGATTGAAGGAAAATTTTTGTACACCTATTAGAGAGATGCAGTTAATACAATAGTCTATACTATCAACAGAACACAACTAAGACCAGGCGTAGATAAGACACCTTATGAACTTTTGTTTGGTAATGTACCTACAGTGAAATACTTTAGAATCTTTGGCTACAAATGTTTCAATTTAAGATTAAAGAATATAATTGAAAGTACTCATGTAAAGATTGATAAGAAGTTCATGGTTCAAGAGAGGTACTATGAATATGCACCTATGATTGAGGATGAACCCAGGCCTAATAGTAAAGACACTCTTATTGAAGAAATGTTTGATTGCATTGATGTTTCATGTAATGAAGCTGAATCAAGAAAAGACATAGATTACAGATGAGGATGTGTCACCAAAAGTTTAAAAATTCACATCTAGGTATCATTCAAAAGATGATATCATTGGAGATCAGAGCAACAGTGTTTTTACTAGATCTAAAGAAAATTTTTTAACAGTGGATGAAGAGGTATGTTTACTTTCACAGATTGAACCTTTAAATGTTGAAGATGCTTGCAAGAACTCTGATTGGCAGAAAGCAATGGAAGAAGAATTAGATCAAATAATAAAAAATGACACATGGGAATTGGTTCCTAGACCCAGGGACAAAAATGTGATTGGAACAAAGTGGGTATCTAGGAACAAAATGAACATGAAGATGGTACAGTGATCAGGAACAAAGCAAGACTAGTGTGTAAAGGATATGCACAAAGGGAAGGGATAGAGTACACTGACACATTTTCCCCTGTGAGAAGATTAGAAGCCATTAAGTTATTTTTGGCCTATGCAACATTCAAGGAATTCAAAGTATATCAAATGGATGTAGAATCAGCCTTTCTGAATGGTGAATTGAAGGAAGAAGTCTATATAGAATAGCCTAAATGATTTAATCTATCAGATAAACCAGACATGGTATGCAGATTGAAGAAAGCACTCTATGAACTTAAACATGCCCCAAGAACTTGGTATGATAGACTAGATAGTTATCTTACCATCTTGATTGGATTTAATAAAGGAGCAACAGATTGTAACCTATTCATAAGAGAGACACTTGATGGACTATTACTTGTTGCTATATTTGTTGATGACATTATCTTTGGAGGTAATGACAAGGTTAGTGCATAATTTGCAAAAGAAATGCATAATAAATTTAAAATGAGCATGATTGGTCCTAGAAAATTATTTTTGGGATTAAATTTAAGGCAGACAGATAAAGGAATATTTATAAATTAGTCCAAATATGTGAAGGACATATTGAATACCTTCAAGATGGAAGACTGTAAGCTAGTATGCACTCCTATGATAACATGAAGTAAGCTTTCTAAAGAAGATGATTATGTAGCAGTTGACAAGACATTGTATAAGTCTATGATTGGAAAACTTATGTATCTTACTCAATCTAGACCAGACATATCTAATGCAGTTGGCATTGTTGGTAGATTTACAGCAGAACCAAAATAGAATCACCTAATGGAAATAAAGAGAATATTTAGATATCTAAAGGGAACTATAGACTATGGTTTATGGTATCCTAAATCAAAGAATGTACAACTTCATGTGTATACAGATGCAGATTGGGTAGGTTATATTGATGATAGGAAGAGTACTTCTGGAGGAGTAGTATTTCTTGGAGATAGGTTGGTTTCTTGGGTAAGAAAGAAGAAGAATTGTATCTCTCAGTCAACAGCAGAAGCTGAATATGTTGCAACAGTATTGAATTGTTCAACAATGGTTTTGATCAAGCAAATGGTTAAAGATTTTGCTATACAGGTTGATTATCCTATTGTTATTCACTGTGATAACACCAGTACTATCAACATGTCCAAGAACCTTGTGATGCACGCAAAGACAACTTAGCACATTGAGATTAAATACCATTTTCTTAGAGAAAAAGTTGCAGATAATAAAGTAAAATTGGACTATGTGAGCACCAAAGAATAGTTGGCAGATATTTTCACAAAGCCTTTATCAAAAGATATTTTTGAGTATCCCAGGGAGAAGCTGGGAGTAATTCCCTCTCCTATGTCTGATTAGATAAAGCAGTAAGAACATTAGTCCATAGTGACTGATTAATGGTTGACTACTCTACTTCTAGAGTAGTACCTATGCCTAATTGTTTATGGCACCCTTTTCCATTGATGTCAAAGGGGGAGTATATAGTAAGGGGGAGCATATACTCTTGGGGAGTATAAACACAGACAGAGGAGTTGCAGCAGTGTAGAGGAATCTGTGATGAGGATATTGAGAATATTTTTAAAAAAAAGAAGACACCATGTGTTGAAGATGTTTTTAATATCATATGTTGCCATCAATGTCAAAGGGGGAGATTGTTGGAGATTTACTTCTGGCAGCTAGTTGATTGTATGTTTGTCATTGATGACAATATATAACATATAGCAGTGTTTTGTATGTACTTATTAGAGTGATGTTATCAAGCCTTGCATGGTTATATTCATGTTGTAGACATGTTGTTTATGTTTTTTTCATACACGCAGACTCAGATATGAAGTTTCAGTTGTGTTGTGTAATTTTGTTAAAACTACAGTTACAGTTTCTGGAGTTTGTCTGTACAGAGCCGACGTATTGCATTGGTTCTTCAGTTGCACTTATCTTTGAGATATGTGTGTGTATATTCAAGTTTAGTTATGATTTGAAGTTAGTTATCTAAAGGTGCCAAACATGTTTCAACAAGATTGCAATGTTAGAGTTAATTTGGTAAGGCCGACTTTGTGAAGCGTCGTGTCTATTCATTTTATATTGCGCGGTTGTAATTATGCTTGCATGATTAGTTAAGCTAACAAGGATGTTATGAAGATTTGTCTAACAAGTCCCATGATCTCATACTTTGAGGAAGATACTTATAGTAGTTCATTTGTGGAACGCTAAGTGTGAATGAGAATATAAGAAATAGAAAATGTATAGAGAAGAATATCAGTTGTGTTTCATTCATCAAGGATCTATGTGAAGAAGTGAAAGATTACAATACATTGGAACTGATCAAGACAACAGGTCTACTCTACAGTTCATCATCAGATATAGTGCATATTTTTTCTACAGAAGGTTGTAGCCTTCACCATTGAAGCAATAAACTTTTGGATAGTGAGTCCTCACCCTTAACAGGGTTATTTGTAAAAGACTCCTAATAGGTTTAGACCCTTAACCAGGTCACTATACTTATTGCATTGTAAAGAACAACTCCTAACAGGGTTGCAAGATCTTCTAACATGGATTATTATAAAAAAGTATAGTTCATTGTGGGTGTTAATTCCCATAGAGGTTTTTACCATTTGGTTTCCCCATAGCCAAATTGTGGTGTTGTCTATTGTGTTATCTAAATGTGCATTTACTTTATTGTATTCTGGAGTTAATAAAAGAAAAGAATTAAATTAGCTGATAACTGATTCACCCCCACCCTCTCAGTTACCCTTTGGGACTATTCTAACAATATTGAGAAGATAGATTATGCTATTATTATGTCTACAATAAGTTGAGTTTGGTGATGAGCCCTTGAGCTAAATAAGCTTTAATCTTTCCCACTCTTAGGATTGAGGAGCCTATCATGGTTCCATATCCTATTGATTATCTTGATAAGGAAGCTTATTTTATTTCCTCTAATTGATTGAGTTTGGTTGGATCTACGAATCCAAGGTGATTATAGAGTGTTTCTATTTCTCTCTATATCATCTAGGTCTTATGTAGTTCTACCATATTGCCTTGGACTTACCAAGGGACTTAGATGCCCCCTTATTCTTGGACTTAGAATGGACATGCTACTTTTTGTTCTTTCCTCTTTCTCTTGATCTTCCTTGAATACTCAAAGCCTCTTTGGTATTCAGAGTTACCTTCCTTCTCATCTCCTTAGAAAGTAGAGAGCCAACAATATTATCCATCTTCAAGACACCTAAAGTGATCCCTATGGCCATGACAAGGCTATCCCATGAGTTTGGAAATGAACATAGGAAAATTTGGAACCTTTATTCTTTATCCATTGGCACACCTAATTTTTGGAATTATTTCTGTTAGAGGTATTGACATTCATGTTTTTCATTGATGTCAACATATGTTTCAGTTGGTTTCTTCAGAAGTCTCAGTGAGACTGATTATCATTAGTATAGGCAATACTAAAAGAAGTGTACATATATTGAATAAACTTTATGAGAATGTGAGAAATGAGAGTTATATATGAATGAGAAGGGATCTTATATCTAAGCTCTCTTGACTTGATATTAATGTTGGCATAAGTTATTGTTGTTTTGATGAAGACCGGTTACATAATAGTGAAAAAGGATTGTGATAGAGGTGGTCTCTTAGTTTTGGAGATAACTTGGATACAAGAACGAGTTGTGATATGTGAGCTTGATGAATGGTAGAAGACATATTGAAGAATGTTATTTGGGATTCTTGGGTCGCTAAGTTCTTGGTGACGTTAGTTGAGGTGTGTGGTTTTATGAAGATATATTTGTGGCTGACTACAATGGTATAACATGTTTAGTGGATGAAGAGTGTGGATTAAAGATCTTAGAGTATAATTGATGATTTGTATTTGATGTTTACTTGTGTAAGATACCATGTGTGTCTTAAGAAAGGTCTATATAATTGTTTGTGCATGGGGAATTCTTAACAAACTGACCTAATATATTGTAAACCTGTATAAAAGAGAGTTGTTTATTGATGAGATAGGATTGAGGTAGGACGTGGAAGATATGAGCTTGTAATTGTGAATTTTTCTGGATGTAGAGGATAAATAGTAAATGTGATGAACGTCATTAGAGTTGTTGAGGAAAAGAAAGTTTCTATCAGTCAGTTCACTGGTTATTGTATACTTCTATATCTATGGTTTGGAAAGTGAGTTCAGAAGTTGGATTTAACCTTCTGATTTGGGAAGTGAGCCTCTTATTTCTCTTGACTCCTAATAGGGTCTATCATTTAGCAGGGATTGTGTACTCTATGCAATAATCATCTTTGAAGAGGGCTAAATTTCCTAACATGGATACAATTTTTTTAGTGCATTACTTGTGGGTGCTAATTCCCACCGGGATTTTTCCCTTAACAGGTTTTTCTTGACAAAAATTGCAATTTTTATGGTGTTTCTTTTTTATGTGTTCACTTTTACATTTAATAAATGGTTTATAAGTTTAAATTTGAATTATTCAGCATACAATTGATTCACAGATTTTCAAGGAAAAAGTTGAGAATGAATTAGGTCTGAAGATAAAAGGTTTCAAGTTCTTGTAGAGGTGGAGAGTTTACATTAGATATGTTTAATACCTACTACAAAGAGTATGGAATATACAGACAAACATCAGCTCCTAGGACATCACAATAGAATGGGATTACAGAGTGAAGAAACAAAACTATATTAGATGCTTCCAGGACTATGTTTCTTGAAAGGAATGTGGCGCATGTGCATTAGAGATAATTTTTTGGTACTGCAGTCTACACTTTAAGCCAAATTTAGATTAGAGAAGGTACCAATAAGAAACCTTATGAACATTGGTTTAATCATGCTCCTACTTTACAATATTTCATAATATTTGGTAGAAAATATTATATAAAAAGGGATGATGAGATAGGAAAATTTGATACTACAAGTGATGAAGGAATTTTCCTTGGTTATTCGACTAAAAGAAAGGATTATAAGTGTTTGAATCTGAGATTTATGAAGATAGTTGAAAGTGTTAATGGAAGAATTGATTAGAGGTTTCAGATTTAGGAAAGAATGTATGTCTATAATCAGATTCCAGAGAATAGCGAGACTACTGCAAGTCAAGAGGAAACTCTTGAAGTTCAAAATGAAATTGAGGTATGCTTGAATGATCCTACCGAGGCTCCAAAGATATCAAGGTATGTTAAGAAAAACCATCCTGAGATTCAAATTATTGTTGATGTAAATAAAGGAATAATGACAAAATCTAGAATGAGAAATGAGATTTGTTTAATTTCACAAGTAGAGCCAAAAAATACCGATGAGGTATGTAGAGATAAATCTTGGACTAAAGTAATGTAGGTAAAATTAGATCAGATAGAGAAAAAAAACACTTGCAAATTAGTTCCTAGACCTAAGGACAAGAATGTTATAGGAACTAAACGGGGTTTCAAAAACAATATGAGTGAAGAAGGTATGGTTGTAAGGAATAAGGCTAGATTGGTTTGTAAAGGTTGCTCAGAAAGAGAAGGCTTAGACTTTGAAGAAAATTTTTCTCCTATTGCTAGGTTAGAGGTAGTAATATTATTCCTTTCTTATGCTGCACATATGAACTTTAAGGTATATCAAATGGATGTGAGATCTGCATTTCGGAATGGAGATCTAGATTTCTAAGATTTCTACATTGAGAAACCTAATGGATTTCCTTTAACAGATGATGAATACATGTTTTGCAAATTGAAAAAGGCATTGAATGGACTAAAACAATCACCTAGAGCATGGTATTTTCGGCTAGATAGGTATCTACTACATCTTCATTTAAGACAAGGTAGTGAAGGCAGTAATTTGTATTTGAGAACTTTTGAAGATGTAATCTTTATTGTTTAAGTCTTTGTTGGTGACATTATTTTTTGAGGTAATGATGAAATGAGTAAAAAGTTTTATGAGGAAATTCAAAATAAATTTTAAATGTCTATGATTGGTGAAATGAGGTTCTTCCTTGGTTTCCAAATCAATCAAGACAAACATGGTATTTTAATCTCTCAAACTAGGTATCTTAAGAAATTGTTGAAAAACTTTGGATTGAAACATTGTAAACCTGTTGGAACACCTATGATTACTGGTTGCAAGCTTACTACTACTGATGAATCTCAATTTGTTTTATGATCTCATTCTTTCTGCAACTCCATTATATTGTGGAGAATATATAATTGTCTTATGTCTCTTAATACCATAATCTTTACAAAATGTGTCAAAATAATTGGAACAATATTAACCACTATTATCTATCCTTAAATTTTTTTTATCTTCTTTCTTGTCTGCAACTCAACCATTGCTTTAAATAATTTGACACAACTAAAAAATTCAATTTTACTCTTAAGAAAATTAACCCATGTTCTTCTACTAAAATAATCTATGAAAGAAACATAATAAACTTATTTACCAGGAAGAAATACTTCTCAATGGATTAAACTTATGAGAAATTGAGGAAAAATGAATGCGGTTTTATTTTTCATAAATATAATGCTCACATAAATCAAATTCAAGATTTCAATCATTCAACCCATCAATAGGGTTCTTATTTTTCAAGGTTTTTAGACCCTTCTCACCTATGTGGCCGAGTCTCTACTGCCATAACATCATATTCTCTACAAGAAATTTTGATTCACTAGATAGAGCACCCTTGGGTACCCAAAATTCATGACCATTTCCTGAAAGAGAAACTCTCTCCTTTTCCATCAAAGTAGTCTTTGTTACAATCTTATCAAAAGTACTATTGTACTCAATTGTGCATACATCAAGCTTGTACAATGTACCCAATCTACTTTCCCTTGATATCACCATAGAAACTCTCACCATTTTCACACGTACATCAGAAAATTATACACTCACACCTGCATCTATTAGTTTGCTAATATAACAAATTTCTTGCTAGTTGCAGGATATGAAGGACACCATCAAATCATCTAACTCTACCATATAAAAATTTCACATGAACACTTCCATTACCAACAGTATCAAGAAAAGAGTTAGCACCTAAATACACCTTACTGTATTCCAGATTTTAATACATCCAAAATTTTCCTTGGACTTACCAAGGGACTTAGATCTCCCCTTATTCATGGACTTAGAATGGACATGCTAATTTTCATTCTTTCTTCTTTCTCTTGATCTAATTTGAATACTCAAAGCCTCTTTGGCATTCAGAGAGACCTTCCTTCTCATATCCTTATAAATTAGAGAACCAAAAATATTATCCATCATCAAGACAACTAAAGCACACCATATGTTCATGACAAGGTTGTCGCATGAGTCTTACAATGAACATAGAAATATTTGGAACCTTTATTATTAAGCCATTAGAAACCCTAATTGTTGGAATTGTTTTTTTTATAAGTTTTGACATTGATGTCAACATATGTTAATTGGTTTCATCAGAAGTCTTAGACAGACTGGTTATCAATGCTACAAACAAGACTGACCGAAGTGTACAGACATTGTAGAAACTTTCAAAGAGTGAAAGCATGGAGATGTAGACATGAATGAAGAAATCTTATATCTAAGGTCACTTGGCTTGATATTTCTCTTGGAATAGTTTATAGTTGTTTTTGTGAAGACCGGTTATAGAATAATGAGAGAGGATTGTGAGAGAATTGGTCTCTGAGTTTTGGAGATAACTTGCATGTGAGAACAAGTTGTGATATGAAACCTTGAGGCATGGTATAAGAAATATTGAAGAATATTACTTGTGATTCTTGGATCACTGAGTTCTTGGTGGAGTTAGCTAAGGGGTGAACCTACAATAGTGGGTTACACTTTTTCAGAGGAAGCAATTCCTCCTAAAGTTTGCAAAGCAAGTAGATTTAGAAAGTAATTTTGATAGAAAGTAGGGGCTTTTGATAGAAATTACTTTCTATATAAATTCCTTGATTAAGGGAAATTCCACTCAATAACTTTTGATAGAAAGTAGTTTTGATCGAAACTACTTTCTATAGAAAGTCTCTGATTAGAGGCCATTTGCACAGGTAGACACAAGTATGAAGTTTTCATGGATTTGGGGCTCAAACGCAGGGCTCAAATGGAAGAATAAGGAGACTTCCTTTTACATCGCATAATTATTCTTAATGAGCTTTCTAATGAATATATATTTGACAATTTTTGAATTAATTAGGCCTATGTTTTTTGACATGCATTGAATGTAGGTTTTTTTTATCAAATATAAACCTCCAAGTTTGACGTTCAATGAAAAATAGTAGAAAAGAGAATTTTTTTTTTTTGAAAAATAACAGTGCACTCTATCTTCAAGTCTACTTTCTATAAAAATAAATAAATTTAATTTTGATAAATACACAACAAGTTATAAGCTATGTAGTCAAGGTATGTCAAAATTACAATTTACTCAACTTCAAACGTTCATAAAATATGCAATAATCTTAATAATATAATCAAACCAATTGCATGCTCTACATATGGATGTTATAAAACTAAATTCAAAAGAAGCACATTGATATCTATTTTAGAAAAAATAATTATGCTCTATGAGGTCAATGTAACTCTTTTAAAATGATGTTTTCAGCAACATAGCAGTTTTTCATGGGAGAAAAAAAACCATTCAAATAAATTCAAAAAAAAAGATAAAAATATTTTTAGAATCTAGAAAGAAAATCCTAAAAGAATCTAGTTTACTTCATCTTCTGTTTTAAAATGGTTTAATGGAAATATGCATCCGATTCTGAAATTGTTTTTTTCAAAATGTAGAGTTCAGTATCCATTCATGCAAAAAAGTGCAACCCACTATTGTGGGTACACCCTGAGGTGTGTGATCTTGCAAAGATCTATTTTTGGTTGACTACAGTGGTGTAACAATTTTATAGGATGGCATGCATGGATTACACATCTTAGAGTATAATTAATGATTTGTATTTGATGTTTACTTGTGTAAGATACCATGTGTATCTTAGCAAGGGTCTATATAATTGTTTGTGCATTGGGGAAGTCTTAACATGCCGACCTAATTTATTGTAAAATTATGTAAAGGAGAGTTGTTTCTTGATGATATAGGATTGAGGTAGGATGTGGAATTTGTGAGCTTGTAATTGTGAAGTCTGTTGGATGGAGAGCAGAAATAGTGATTGTGATGAACATCATTAGAACCGTTTAGGCAAAGAAAGTTGCTATTAGTCAGTTCACTAGTTATTGTATACATGTATATCTGTACTTTGGAAACTGAGTCTAGAAGGTAAATTTAACCTTCTCATTTGAGCAATGAGCCTGGGCAGTGAGCCTCTTATTTATCTTGAATCCTAATAGGGTTTGTCCTTTAATAGGGAATGTGTACTTTATGTAATAATCATCTCATAAAAGGGATAAAGATCCTTACAAGGATACAAAACATTTAGTGCATTACTTGTGGGTGCTAATTTTGACCAAGGTTTTTCCCTTAACAAGGTTTCCTCGACAAAAATTGCTTCGGTTATGGTGTTTCTTTTTTATGTGTTCAATTTTACATTGAATAATTAGTTTATAAGACTAAATTTGAATTATTCAGTATACAATTGATTCACACCCCCCCACTCAGTTGTGTTGGTGTACTATTATTATTAAAAATTGGTATCAGAGATTGTGGTCCTCTGAGAGAAAGCTTAACGACTTGAGGTGATCTTGAAGATGTTGTTCTATAGGAAGGAAAGTCTGAAATTTCATCCTGAAAATTTTGACAGTTGCAAGAACAAGATGAGAACTCACCTACTCTACTTAGGAATTGATTACTGGATGATTATAGAGAAGGATGAGAAGATCAAGCCTGAAGATGAATTAGAAACTGCTAATGAAGATGAAAACAAGTTATTTAGTTGTAATATGGTTGCAAGAGAAGCTTTGATCAACACACTCTCTGTGTGTGAATTTACATAGGTTAAAGACTTGGATCCTGCACATAAAATGTTGACAGGACTAGAGGCACTATATGAAGGAGATAAGTTTACTAAGCATGCAAATTTGTATAATTGGAAGACTAAAATGGAGACTTTAAGAATACAAGATGATGAGAATGTCAGAGAATATGTACAAAGAATTATAGAGGTTGTTACAGGAATTAGAAACTCAGGAGGCACATATACTGCAGAAGAAGTCATTGCAAAGATTCTCATATCTTTGACACCTATCTATACAACTAGAGTGAAAGCAATAGAAGATATTGTATATTTATCAACGAAATTCAATAGAGAGGTATCGATTGCTAAGTTGACCACCTTTGATGTCATAGAGCTGGGAGATACATTACTAAAAGTTGAGTTTGCATTCAAGGCAACTGTGCACAATGAAAAAAAGAGTTTATTATGTCTTGCGAGCACCAATAGAGATAACATGTATGAAGAGCTTGGTGAATATGCTGATGAGTGTGAAAACATAGGAGAAGAGGAAAGGAAACTAGATGAACTTGTGTCTTTGATTACAAGAAGAGAAAAGAGAGGTAAGGGAAAATTTTAAGGAAATTACCCCTAAAGTGTTTTTCATGTAATAAGATTGGTCATTTTGCATCTAGATGCCCCACAAGGGTTCCCAAGCATAAAAATAGGTTTCATAGACAAAATTATTCTAAAGATAAGGAATGTTATTATGCTAGTGAAGTTGTGTCTGATGATGATGGTGTGGATTATGATGAAATTATATTTATTTCTATTAAAGATGATGATCCTATTCATGAAGAAAATGCCTTAGTTTTACATGTTGAAAAGAAATCAGAATGGGTCATAGACTGTGGTTGTTCACAACGTATGAATGGTGATATAAGTAAGTTTGTTCAAATAACTAAATATGATGGTGGTGTAGTTAGATTTGGTGATAACACTCCAAAATTGATCATTGGAGTAGGTTTGATTTCTCTTGATGGTAAAACTATTACTAATGATGTATTTCTTGTTGATGAACCTAAGCATATTTTGTTGAGTATGGACAACTTGTAGACAAGGTTTATCATTTGAAGTTCAATGATATGAAATATACCATTATAAGTCACATAGGAGATTTGATAGCATCAGGTACAAAGTCTAGAGGCAATGTGTTTGAGTTGAATACTATAGAGGCTATTTATTTTGTGACGAAGGTTGATGTCACTTAATTATGGCATAAAAGGTTCTATCATTTAAATTTTGATAGCATTGAGAAAAAAAGTATGTCAAATATAGTAAGAGATTTACCAAAAATTGGGAAGCCCTCTAACACCATGTGTAGAGAGTGTGTGATGGGGAAACAAACTAGAACTGGTTTTCAGAGAAAATCTTATTCAGTAAAGGGGAGTTAGATCTAGTACATACAGATCTCTGTGGTCCTACAAGAATAAGATCTTACTATGGAGAAAGGTACTTTATACTCTTTTTTGATGATTATTCTAGGATGATGTGAGTTGCATTTATTAAAGAGAAGTTTGAAGCTTTCAATAAATTTAAGATTTTCAAAGAAAAAGTTGAGAATGAATCACGTCTGAAGATAAAAATTTTAAGTTTAGATAGAAGTGGAGAGTTCACATAAGATATGTTTAATACCTACTATGAAGATCATGGAATATACAGACAAACATCATCTCCTAGGACACCACAATAGAATGGGATTGAAGAGTGAAGAAACACATCTATATTATATACTGCCAGGACTATGTTGCTTGAACTGAATGTGTCACATGTGCATTGTTGATAAGATGTTGGTACTACAGTATATGCTTTAAACATAATTTAGATCAGAGAAGGTACCAATAAGACACCTTATGAACTTTGGCTTAATCATGCTGCTACTGTAAAATAATTTAGAATATTTGGTAGAAAATGTTATATCAAAAGGGATGATGAGATAGGAATATTTGATGGCAGGAGTGATTAAGGAATTTTCCTTGGTTATTCAACTAAAATCAAGGCTTATAAGTGTTTTAGTCTGAGATTGAGGAAGATAGTTGAAAGTGCTAATGTAAGAATTGATGAGAGGTTTCAAATTCAGGAAAGAATGTATGACTATAATAAGATTATAGAGAATAGGAAGACTACTACAAGTCAAGAGGAAACTCTTGAAGTTAAAAATAAAATTGAGGCATGCTTGAATGATCGTAATGAGACTCCAAAGAAACCAAGGTATCTTAAGAAAAACCATTTTTAAAATAAAATTATTGGCAATGTAAATAAAGGAATAATGACAAGATCTAGAATGAGAAATGAGATTTGTTTAATTTCACAAGTAGAGCCAAAAACAACTGACGAGGCATGTAGAGATGAATCTTGGACTAAAGAAATATAGGAAGAATTGGGTTAGATAGAGAAAAACAACACTTGGAAATTGGTTCCTAGACCTAAGGAAAAGAATGTTAAAGGAATTAAATGGGTTTTCAAAAAAAATGAATGAAGAAGGTATGGTTGTAAGGAATAAGGCTAGATTAGTTTGTAAAGGCTACTCATAACAAGAAGGAATAGACTTTGAAGAAAAATTTCTCCTTTTGCTAGATTAGAGGCATTAATATTGTTTCTTTCTTATGTTGCACACAAGAACTTTAAGGTATATCAGATGGATGTGAAATCTACATTTCAGAATGGAGATCTAGAGGAAGATGTCTACATTGAGCAACCTGAAGGATTTCCTTTCAAAGATGATGAAGACATGGTTGGAAAGTTGAAAAAAGCATTGTGTGGATTTAAAAAAGAACCTATAGCATGGTATGCTCGGCTGGACAGGTATATACTACATCTTGGTTGCAGAAAAGGCAATGCAGACAGTAATTTGTATTTGAGAACTAGTGAAGATGGAATCCTTATTATTGAAGTCTTTGTTCATGACATTATTTTTTGAGGTAATGATGAAATGAGTAAGAATTTTTCTGAGGAAATGAAAAATGAATTTGAAATGTCTATGATTGGTGAAAAGAAGTTCTTCCTTGGTTTGCAAATTACTCAAGATAAACATGGTATTTTCATCTCTCAAACCAAGTATCTTAAGAAATTGTTGAAAAAGTTTAGAATGGAAGATTGTAAAATTGTTGGAACACCTATGATTACTGGTTGTAATATTACTACTACTGATTAATCTCAAAGTATTTTATGATCTCATTCTTTCTCAAACCCTATTCTATTGTGGAGAATATGGAATTGACTTATGTCTCTTAATACCACAATCTTTAAAAAATGTGTCAAAATCATTGGAAAAATATTAACCACTATTATCTATCCTTAAACATTTATCTTCTTTCCAGTTTGCAACTTAATCATTTCTTTAAATTATTTGAAATAACTAAAACTTTAATTTTACTCTTAAGAAAATAAACCCATGTTCTTCTACTGAAATCATCAATGAAAGAAATATAATAAAGTGATTTACCAATAGAAGGAACATTAGCTAGACCAACTACTTCTGAAAGGATTAGATCCAAAATACATGAAGATTTATGATAACTCAAGTAAAACTAAATGCGGTTTTCTTTTTCATAAGAATAATGCTCACACAAATCAAATTCAGGATTGCAGTCATTCAACTCATCAATAGAGTTCTTATTTTTCAAGATTCATAGACCCTTCTCACCTATGTGGCCGAGTCTCTATTGCCATAACATCATCTTCTCTACAGGAAATTTTGTTTCACTAGATAGAGCACCCTTGGGTACCCAAAATCCATGACCATTTCATGAAAGATAAACTCTTTCCTTTTCCAAAAGAGTAGTCTTTGTCACAATCCTATAAAAAGTACTATTGTACTCAATTGTGCATGTGTCAAGCTGGTACAATGTACCAAATCTACTTTAGCTTGCTATAACCATAGAAATTCTCACCATTTTCACACCTAATTCAAAATATTATACATGCACACCCACATCTATTAGTTTTTTACGAGATAACAACTTTCTTTCTAGTCTCAGGATATGCGAGACACTATCAAATCATCTAACCATCTAAAAATTTTACATGAACACTTCCACAACTGATAATATCAAGAAAAGAGCTATCACCCAAATACACCTTACCAGGTAAAAGTACAAAGTTGTGTCACACTTTTATAAAGGAAATTGTGCACACTGATTTAAGATTTTAAATTCAATTAATAAAAAGTGGGATGTATGTTGAGAGTATTTATATGATGTAAACTAATGTAATGTTTAATTTTTTATGTATTTTATGTTTGTAATTTTTTGTAAAATATTAGAAAATTATAGAAATATAGTTTTTAATAAAATAAAAACTAAAATTTATTTGTCGATAAAATATTGAAATTGAAGTTACATCTCCCATCAACCTTTATATTGTATTTTTTTCTTTTATTATTCAATTTTTTTGTATGTATAGATAATTTGAAACTTTAGTGCATGGTTATACCTTTTCACTATTTTTATAAAAATATATTTAAACATAAAATTAAAAATTTGCGTATACTGAAATATATCACTTTTCATTCAACGTCACCTTTTGTCTTAACTATTCAACCAACATAGAAATAAAACATATCCTCTTGATATAGATTCTTTCCTCTACTACATATATTTTTTCTATATTTTTAAAATAAATTTTACTATTTTTCAATGGCAAGATAATCAATCGTATAATTTTGCACTGATGACTTCTTTGAATAAAAATTAAATATAAAATATAAAATGTAATTAAAATATTTAAAAGATATATTTTTATAAAATTTTACTTGTAGATCTTCAAAAGGGTATTTTTATATTTAAAAAATATCAATCGAAGGAGTGGGAGTTGTTGAAATATCGCTTTTCTAAAATACTTTTATTTTTTGGTAATCCATCCCAAAGTTATCTAAATATGCATTTCATAGATACTTACAATTAGAAAAGTTGATACACATATGCAACTTAGCTAGAATGAATATAGCTAGACCATATGTTTGACCAAAACTAATTTTTAGTTAAAAGTACTTAAATTTAGTTGTGTTGATAAGTTATCCTAAAGTGTGACACAAATTTTTACCTTTACCCTACCATAATTGAAATTTTCATACTTAATAAACCAATTTATATTAGGAGTCACATGGAAAGATGCACTTGTTAGTAATAACTGAGAGGGGGGGGGGGGGGGGGGGTGAATCAGTGGCCTCAAATTAATCCTTATATAAACCCTTAAACTTATAACCATAGATTATGCCTCTAGTTATCTTCTGTCCTACAAGATGAATGCCTTGAAATACTTATATAAATTTACTACTGGTCGGATTTCTTTGTTAAACCTTCTTCTTTATGTTTACCAATAAGCAGTCACCTATTTATCGAAATACAGTAAATATGCAGAGTATACTGATCAATCCAAAATTGCATATGTGAAATGTAAAATAGTAAAGTAATAAAACATAAACACATAACACATGGATTTTTAACATGGAAACCCTGTTAAGGGAAAAACCATTGGGACTAGTACCCCAAATTTTTACTCTTCTAAAGTGAGCTCTGTTAAGAGCCAACCCTATTAAAGGTTACAAACACACTGTTCTGATTAACTAAAAATAGGTTTTACAAGGACCCAAAAACTTTAAACAGTGTTATACAAAAATTCAATGAAAGTACAACAACAACTGTGCTGGGGCACCAAAAAAAGACAACTGACAAAAAAATCTAGTAGACAGAATAGCTAGCAACAGTCCCAAAGATAAATAGAATGAACAGGGACAGTACAAAAAAGGGAAGGGCCTAGGAAAAGACAGCTACATGCCATCAACCATATCTTGCGCCTGAATCACCATAACCTCCATCTGATTGACTGTATTTTTGAGGTCATATTTTTCCTTCTCTTTTTCCTCCCTTGGGGTCATCTTTTTGGTACTAGCCCTAGTGCAGGTTCTTGGGCTAGCCAACTCCTTGATAGCAAGGCAATCCTTATCGCCAGTATCCTACTCTACCTTCTCCATTAAACTCTTAGCCTGTCTAGTATAAGCTTTGAGACGCTTCAGAAATTGGTCCCCAATCTTACAAACCATTTCCTTCATCTTGTCCACCTTGGCTTTCAGGTTCTTGATCTAACTCACACTATCTTCTTCAACAATTATGTCCTCCAAGTCCTTGAAATACTTTCGCAGATTACAAACTTTGTTCACCAATTCAACCTGTGCTTCCAAATTCCCGACAACCTCTTTCATTTCCCCTAGACACTCAGAAAAATATTTCTCCCCAATACCAACACATTTTAAAATATTTATATCCTCGCTCATACCCTCAATTTGATTCTTCAGGTTAGCATTATCCCCTAACATTTTGCTAACTAAACCAGCAAAATCAGCAATGCAAGCTTTACCATGATCTAAATCCTTAGGTTCACAAATTTTACCTATATCATCATTGTGATGGGTATCTTCCTTCTCAATGTTCTTATTTTCAAGACCCATCCTACAATTCTCCTTCACCATTTCTTCCTCCTTATGATTTTTATTCTTCGTTCTCTAAGTAGGGTTAGTATCATCCTTTCCCTCATCCTTCTCCTTGTCATCCTCCTCATCTGAGGAGAGCATGATTTTCCGCTTGCTAGGATTATTCCTTTTGTGGGTTTTGATGTCTCCCCTCTTTCTTTTCTTAACCCCAGTTTTGGGTTTAGTCCCCTTATCTTCGTCGTTGGTCTCCTTTTCAGTCTCTATTTCCTTCGTAAGACTCATTTTCTGAGCCTTAGGGTTAATTTTACCCTTTTTTATTTTTCCTGTCACTGTCCTCGGATCTCTCATCCTCTGTATCCTTCTCAGTATCATAGATTTTGATGTGGGATTTCTTTAGGCTCTTTGAGGAAGAAGACCCTTTTTTTTATTCCCTTCTTAGGGGTTTTTATACCCTTTTTTATCCTCTTCCTCGTCCTCAATTTCTTCTTCATGCATACTTTCCTCCTCATCTCCTTCTGTATCTTCATCATCTTTCTAATTTATTTTACCCAGAGGTCTCTCCACCTTCTTGGACTTAAGAACCTCATAAACTAACACCATAAGCCCCTAGTGTGAGGCGTGGTCCTCCTTAGGTTTCCTCTGCATGCTATTAATGGTGAAATCAAGCGAGATGAGTAGGTAGAAAGGCAAACAAACCTTCGTATTGTGTCTGAAGTGGTTAAGAAGCATGAAGTGGTGGCCATAGGACCTAGTGAATCTACCATCCAGAGTGATGTAGCTAATGAGCATGAACTGAACATATGGGCAGGGTCTGGATATATGCATAGGATCATGATAAGAGGTGCCCACCTTCACAAGCCTAGCCCTTTCCTTGTCATTGTCAGGAAAATTCTCCCACACCTTGTCTGAGATAATCTTGTCTCCATAAAATTTAATCCCTTCCGTCCCCATATCAGTCACCTCTGCAATAGCCTCCTCGGTGACTTCCATATACTGGTTGTCGACCATGACCTTCCCATTTTTCTAGGTCTTTGAGAAGATTCTTGTGATAGTGGAGTTGCACCCATGAAGCCTCTCCAAGAAGACTGCCAAACCACCCTCCACCAAAATCTTCCACACATCTTCCCTTTCACGCCATTCATCACAATTTGGAGGTTCCACACGCTTCTTGTTACCTCCCATATCTGCTCTCTGGTTCAGATTTTCCTCTCTGTAGATGAATTTGCGAATGCTGTTTGAAATATCCCACCACTCTTTGATAAAAAAGAATTGCACCTAGAAAATGTGCCACTTTGAGCTAATAATTGCCACTAACTACGTTCTCCTTAGCTGGTAATGATGACAAGTCACGTAATAAACCAAAAATTAAAACTTACCATTTATGATCGCTTTTTTGATTACTTTGCAAACGGTCATTATTAATCAATAAATGCACTTGAATTGGCATGTCAACATCACCTCCCCATTAAGTCACCACCTCCATTTTACAAGCCATGTTGGCAGCCCAATCATCCACCCCATTTGTTTCCCGATAGTTATGTGTCACCATACAATTATCAAATGAATTAATTAAGGCTTTAGCCTTTTTCATAATATTGTAAATAGACCATGAAGTAGGGGTAACATAATTCAAATAGTTAACAATGTTGAGAGATTCTCCTTCAATCCACACTTTCCTATAAACTTTTTCCTTAGCCATGATGAGACCTTGAAGAGCCGCAGTGACCTCAACAAGGTGGTTGGTTTGAACACCAATAGGGACAGCTTTTATCCCCTTACAAACCCCATTCTCATCCCTAATGACAATCCCACATCCCACCACCCCTGGGTTGCCTTTTGAGGCCCCATAAAAGTGTAATTTCATCCACCCCCTAGGTGGGAAATCCCACCTAGCATTAGTGCTTGTAATTTTTTTATCCTGCTTCCTGTAATTCCCTTTAATCTTCCAATTTTGAAGAAAGACAATATCCTCCTCCAAGATTGGATCCATAATTCTATTTTTTAGAATAGAATTTTCTTTAATAGCTCTCTTTATCTTGTAAAAAACCTCCTTGGCAGTAGACTTTATATTCCTAAAAACTCTTTCATTCCTTTCTCTCTAGATTCCCCAAAAAATATAAGGGAGAGAAAATTGCCAAACTTGACTAACAGTATCATTTTTTGAATGATGTATCCAGGAATGAAAAAGACCCTCTAAATTTTCAGGGAAAACCCAATGAAGATTAAAAATACTAAAAAAATTGTCCCATATCACCTTAGAAAAAGGACAATGAATAATAAAATGATCAACACTCTCTTTAGTCTGCTTGCAAAGGTAGCATCTATTCACCACAATCATCCCTCTTCTCATAAGGTTGTCAATAGTAAGGACTTTATTTTGTAAAAGGATCCAGAAAAAATCAATGATCTTAGGAGTAAGATCCGTTATCCAGGCCTTAGCCCAAAAAGGCTCAATCAGATCTTCAAACTCCTTATTATATAGAATTAGAGAAAATACCACTCGAATCATCCTTCCAGATAATCCTATCCTCTTCCTCAATCAAGGTGGTAGTTTCTATAATTTTTTTAAGTTGTCCCATCGAGATGTCAATAACAGTCAGATCTTTCCAGTGATCTCCTTCCCAATAATCCTCCACTTTCCTTCCAAATCTAACCTTGCAAGGGTTTTCAAAGTTATGCCATCTGGAAAAGTCCTTAAGGGGAGCCTATAAAATCCATTCTTCCTCCTAGAAGAGGACATTCCTGCCATTTCCAACTTTCCATCTTATTCCTTTTCTAATGATATCCCTATTTTTTATTGCATTCCTCCATATAAATGATCCTCCAGAAATTTTATCATAATCAAGAAAATAAATAAAGTTAGGGTGGTCCTTATTGTAGTTGTCCCAAATTAGAGTCCATTCTCCCCTGGAATTATAATATCTCCAGATTAATTTATCCTAAAGATGATTATTGAGATTTTTGATTCTTTGAAGGCCAAGTCCCCCTTTAATAATAGGTTTGCAAACTTTTTCCCAAGCTAAGAGGGCTATCCTCTTCTTTTTCTCCATTCCTGTCCATAAGATATTTTTTTGAATTTTTTCAATAGCATCCCCAAACGTTTTGGGAATTTTGAAGATGCTTAAAGCATAAAGTGAAATCCCTTGAAGGGTAGCTCTAAGAATTTGAATCTTTCCCACTTGGATCAACTTTAGTCCTTTCCATCCGGAAAGTTTACAATGATATCTATCAACAAGGGAACTCTAGAAGGTGTCCGGGGGTTCCAAATCGAGAGGCAGTCCGAGGTAAGTACCAGGGAGGGTCCCCAAATCACACCCTCGAATCCTCATTATTCTAATCTTCCTCTTCTCAGGAACATTAAAGAGGAACATAGAGCCTTTTTCCCAATCAATAGTTTGACCAGAAGCATTCCCATATTTAGTCAGAGCTTTCTTAATGTAAGTAGCATTTTTAACCGAGACTTCTCCCATAATCACTGAATCATCAACAAACTGTTGGTGAGAGCACACTTGGTTAGTAGAAGAAGGACATAATCCCATAATATCCCCAGCCCTCACATGGTTTTCCATGAACCTTCCCAAGAATTCAACCATAATAATGAAAAGGAAAGGAGAAAGGGGATCCCCCTGCCACAATCCTTGAGAAGATTTGAAGAAAATGGGTGGGAGATCCATTAACCAATATAGAGAAGGTAGCTGAAGACACAAGCTAAAAGATAAGATCCATACTCTTCTTGTTAAAACCAAAAGCACTCAAAAATTTTAGGAGAAACTCCCAATCCACCCTATCATAGGCTTTAAAAAGATCTAGTTAAGGATGAAGCCTTCCTTTCTAGACATCACAAGAGAATGCACATTCTCATGGACAAAAATTATAGAGTCCAAAATTTGTCTTCCCGACACAAAACCATTTTGTTTCCAAGAAATCAGAGAGGGGAGAATAGATAAAATCCTAGAGGTAAGGACTTTAGAAATGAACTTGTAGGCCAAATTGCATAGGCTTATAGGCCTAAACTGATCGATTTTATAAGCTCCCTATTTTTTTGGGATTAAGGCAACAAAAGTTCCATTTAACTCCTTCAGCAAATATCTTGAGCCAAAACATTCATTGACAGCATTCGTCACATCTTTTCCAATTATGTGCCAATACATCTGAAAGAAGAACATAGGATAACCATCCGGTCTCGGTGATTTATCTCCTTCAAAGAAGAAGACAGTTTTTTTTATTTCAGATTTAGAGGGGATAGCATTAAGAGCAGAATTCTGATTCTCATTCAACAAATGGGGAATGCATCCCAGTAGATCTCTTTGATCCTCCCTGTTCAAATCTCTGGTTTTAGTTAAAAGATTTTGAAAATATTTTTTAGCTTCCATCCTAATAGCCTCTTCATCCTCTAAAATAGTACCATTGATGTTCAAATGAGAGATTCTATTAGCCTATTTGTTCTTAAGAGTGGTCATGAAGAAATACTTTGTATGTCTATCCCCTTCCTTAAGGAAAACCTTTCTGGACCTTTGTCTCCAAAAATTTTCCTCCTTAGCAATAATATCATGGAGCTCAACTAAATTTTCATTCTCCTGTTCTCTAGTGACCCTCACATATCCTTCCTTCTGAATATAGTCCCAAATGTCTTTCAGATCATTATAGATATAGGCCTTTGAGGAAAAAATGTTACCAAAAGTATCTTTATTCCAGCCTTTTATGTTATCCTTAACAAGTTTAAGTTTTTAAGCTAGGATAAACATAGTTGTACCATGGATTTTTATACTCCACCAATCTTGAATCTTTTGCTGGAGTTGAGGGTGCAAAGTCCACATTTTCTCAAATCTAAAAGGAAAACCAAAATAATAGGAAAACCAGTCATCAGTGATCAAGGCTCTATCAAGTCAAACCTGGATAAGAGCCTGCCCACTCCTTCTATTAGTCCATGTATAGTTGACACCTTTCAACTCAATATCATGAAGAGAATGGATATCAATAAAATCCATCAGATCCAATCTACTATCCAGATTAGTTTGGCTTCCTCCTTTTTTTTCATCTTCTTTTAAGGGAGTATTGAAATCTCCCATAACAAGTCATTCCTCAAAACTAAAACTTTTTTTCTTAGGGAGGACAACTTATTCCAAAAAGCCTCTCTACCGTTTTTGGTATTAGGGGCATAAATATTAGTTAAAACCCAAGAAGTATTATCTTTTAGATGCTTAAATCTTATACACACAACATTATTCCCTTGATAAACAATATCCCCTTTAATAACATCACAATTCCAGATAGTAGCAATACCCCCAGAAGCACCCTCTGAGTCACCACCACAAATTTTGCCATTTTTAATGAATCTAAGCTTTTCCACTTTCTCTTTCATCATTTTGGTTTCCTGAATTATGAATATATCAGGTCTATTATCTCTTATCATATTCCTAACAATATTTTGTTTATGGGGATTATTCAATCCCCTTATGTTCCAAGAAATTATCTTCATACCTTAGTAAAGGATCCTACCTCCATTATGGTGGGCTGGCTTCCATCTGCAATATTCTTCTTGGTCTCTTTGACTCTAATTATTTGATTCGAAGGGCATCTAGGGGAAGAAAGCATTCCTACCACATCCCCTAATTTTGAACTCCTTGTTTCCATAGATCTATTTTACTTTTCTTTATCCTTCTCTTTATCCTTCTTAGATTTTTTATTATCCCCATCAATTTCTAAACCACTCTAAATACCTAACAAATCAGCCCTAGATCTTCAGCATCCCACCATTTAGGAGTCTTAACTTCAAAAGATATCTTCCTAATCCCTTGAGGAGATTCATGTAAAATATCTGATGATCCTTGACCAGTTAGCCCCTCAAAATCTTCCTTCCAGGCTTTAGCCTCCTCCATTTTTTGGTTTCTGTCCTCTAATCTTCGTTCAATCTGATCCTTTTGGGTCATAGGTTGTTCTTTTTCTTCTTCTACTATTATGTCAACTATATCAATAGTCTCTTGCTGGTTTTCTTCCTGAATCTCCCCTTCTTCCCTTTGTTCTTCTACATTAGGGCTTTCATTACATTCCTTGCTTTCAGCATCCCCACTAAATATCTTTGGGGGGATAGGACCATCATTACTAATACTTTTACTAAGGGCCCCCATAGAAGGTTCCTCGCCAGCTTTCTTCACTCTTCCTAGTGGTATCCACTACTTAGTCCTTTATTAGACAATCTTTGAAGGGCACTACTTAGCCCAGTGTCCCGCCTTCTTGCAATGGAAACATGCAAAAGGGACTGACTCATATTCTATTTTGTGTTCCCAAGACCCCAGTTTAGAGCAGAGGTTAATTTTTTCTGGCATATCAATATTATGTGTAATACCCACACATATCCTAGCAAATGTTAGTCTTCTCCTTGAAGCAGTGACATTATCTATAGATAGGAGCTCCCCAAAGGTACTAACTATCCCCACAAAAATTTCCTCAGTCCAATATTCTAAAGGAAGGCCATGGAGCTTTATCCAAACCGGAACCTGTTTGACCTCATCCTCCTCAAAGACAAGATTAGGGCTCCATTTTTGGATTATCAGGGTATTTTTTCCAAACATCCAAGGCCCATTGCATAGATTTTTCATCCTATCCTCTTCACAAGAGAAGAAGAAGGACAGACACCCTTTTTCCATTACAACCACATCAACTTGCCCTTTTAGATCCCATTTCCTACTGGCATATGCTCTAACCACTTCAATGTTGGGTCTCATCCCCATGAATCTTCCAACCAAGGAGTTATTCATTCTGGCTATGGTGTGATCAATAATCTGGTCTGGGATATCCAAATCAAAACTACCCTAAGAGGGAATATATATGTTCTTTACCGGTGGTAAAGAAGACTTACCAAGCTTGACCCCAAAGAGGGAGGTCCACTTTTTCCTGCATTCCAGCATGTCTCCTGACATTTCTGATCTGGCCCCCTGGGTCTCACACTCCCCAAGTGTGAGTCCAACATCAAGATCCTTCCCTTGCTTCACGTTGTCAAGAGAATCCTCAGGCTTACTATGCCTAACAGCATCTACAACATATGCACCAGTCCCGCTCCTGCCCAAAGTCAAATTTGAATTTGGACTTGCACCTGCTCTCTGCTCCCCTCCACTCTCCATTCCCCAAACTAACTAGGTGTGACCTTGTTATAGGATTTAAAGATAGCTTGTCACCTAGTATTTGGCATCTAATGCTACCATCCTTGATCAAAAACTCACTTGGCTTGTCAATAGGTATTGGGCATATCCAATGCTACTTTCATGATCAAACTTTTTGATACTCCTTGGGATATCTCAATTGTAAAATACTTTTAAGTCCTGCTCTGTTAAGAGACTTGATGCTTCAATGGTTAAACTGAAACACTAATGATCTATTCATACATACAACTCGATTGTAGATTTTGAGATCTATTGTAAGTCCATTACCTCACTAATCAATATAATCACTTATACCTTTTCTCCACACTTGTTCTACTCTGTGATGATGTTTCACTATTCATCAGTGTCTACAGAATCTAGCTCTTTCCTCTAGCTTGTTGATCAGGACTGAAAGAAGACTTTCATCTCCTTCTGATTCTCTTTTGCATCTTTCCTCTTTTCTCTTGTTCACCCCACACACCAATTCGTAATGAATTGGGTTTGTCTCTATATAGACATGATTTCCCCTTTTTGTGGCTTTCTTGAATCTTGGTGTGTTCCACACTTATCACAAATAGATTTAAAGCAAACTCCAATTTTATCTCAAAGAGATCTTCTTGCCAACTGGACAAATAAGCTTTAAATCAGTTACTTATCTCCGGCTTTATCTGGATGATTAAAACAATGATAAGTATCTGTTCAAGTCTATCTTTAACTCCTTGATAACTAAGCATTTTTTTCATTTTCTAAACTCTTTGTCCTATCGGTTAACACTTCAGTTAGTCATCGGTGATAACTAACTGTTTCATCAGTGTGACTTTAGTTGTCATCGAGATCTCCAATCTTGTATTTTCTGTCAGGCAATACTGAAATTTTGTCCATCAGGTTACACTATATTTTGCTCGTTGGACAACACTGTAACTTTTCTAGTTGGTAATGTTGTGCATTTTCTCATCAGGTAACACTATGACTCTTCTCTTTAACTCTTACCATCGGTGTGCACTCTGTCAGTGTATGCAGTCACTTAGTGAATAATTGACTTATATGCATTACTGATAGCATATCCTTTGATTCATTGGTTCCTTGAAGTCTTTGGCAGTATTTCCATGACCATATAGATTATATAAATTTGACATCAATGAAAATACAATACATTAACTGATTTAATGCCTTGCATGAACATCAACTTAACATCTTCAATCATTCAATCAGTTAAATGTCATCAATCTCCCCCTTTGGCATTGATGGAAACATACTACATTATCATACTATACTATTGCTAATACAATATGAAATATACAATTTCATCAAGATTTCCTAATGTTACTATTACAAATGTATGGATTTTGGTAAGCTCAAATATCTTAGATTTGATTCTTGCAGCTTTTTTTCTGTCTTCAATCCCTTCACTAGACAGGTGTAGAATCTTTATTTCTTTGATCTGATGTGTTTACCTTCTGTGTCAAACTCTCTCCCTTTGACCATCCTGCTTCAATTTTCTTCTTTTGTGTGTGCTCTCCCTTTGGATACTGTGATGGATATAATCTCTCCCTTTATCAAATCAGTATGATAATGAGATATTTCTCTCCCTTTGACATTAATGCCAAAGGGATCCTTTCTATCCATAATATATTCCTTGAATTTCCCAATCCATCGGTAAGAACTCTGGTGATAGGAGTAGATAAATATCTTGCTATGCATGGATGTATCTTTGAAATCCATCTTTCTGCTAGCATCAACATGAATGGTATTCTGATAGTATGTAGGCTGATGCAGCCTTCTAGTCATCTTACTAACTAGTGGACAAGGGTCTGACCCCTAGTCTCTTTCTCAAGTATTGAAATGTATCCTTGGGCAGTGGCTTGGTGAAGATATCGGCCAATTGTTCCTTTGATTGCACATACTCAAGTACCACTTCCTTTCTTGAACTTGTTCTCTCAAATAATGATACTTGATGGAAATATGGTTTGTTTTAGCATGCATGACTGGATTCTTGGAGATTTTTATTGCACTTGTATTATCACAATAGATAATCACTAGTTCTAGAATTTGCATATGCATACCTTCTATTAATTGTTTGATCCATTAAATATTTGAGCAGTTTGCAGCAGTAGCAACATACTCTGCCTCTGCAGTAGACTGAGAGATGCATCCTTGCTTCTTGCTGATCCATGTTACAAGTCTATCACCCATAAAGAATGTTCATCCAGTTGTGCTCTTCTGGTCATCAATATTTCCATCCCAACCAGTGTCGGTAAAAACCTTAAGTTCAAATTTGCCTTCTCTTTTATACCATAAGTCACATTCCTCGGTATTCTTCAGATATCTTAAGATTCTTTTCTAAACATTCATATGTGATTCCCAGGGATTAGCAGAAAATCTTACAACAATTCCTACTGCATGTGCATTGTTTGGTCTAGTATGTACAACATACATGATTTTTCCAATCATTGATCTATACAAAGTTTGATTTACCTCTGATGACTTGTCCTCTTTTTCAGTTTGCATCCAGTAGCCATCAGTGTTCCAACTAGTTTGGACTCTTCCATCTTAAATATTTTCAGTACTTCCTTGATGTACTTGGATTGTGTAATGAAAATACCTTCATCTTGTTGCATGATCTACAGACCAAGAAAGAACTTGATCTCTCCAAACATAGACATCTCAAATTCTTTGCTCATCTCATTTGCAAATGATTTGCATAGCATATCATTGCCTTCAAAAATGATGTCATCAACAAATATCTCAGTAATCAAAATGTTAGCATCAGTATCTTCCTTGAAATAAAGATTATTGTTTTCACTAGTCCTTACAAATCCAATACTTATAAGATAGGAATGAAGTCTTTCATACCAAGCTCGGGGTGCTTGTTTCAATCCATACAAGGCTTTGTGTAATCTACATATCATGTTCCTCTTGTCTAGATCAACAAACCCTTCTGGTTTCTTAATGTATACCTCCTCCTCAAGTATTCCATTCAGGAATGCAAAATTGACGTCCATTTGGTATACCTTAAAGCCTTTATATGCAGTATAAGCAAGCAATATTCTCACTCCTAGCCTAGCGATGGGTGCAAATTTTTCTCCATAGTCAATCCCTTCCTCTTGTGCATACCCCTTGCATACTAGTCTTGCTTTATTTCTGGTGACTTCTCCATTCTCATTCACCTTATTCCTGAATATCCATTTGTACCGATGACATTCCTGTCATCTAGTCTTGGTACAAGTTTCCATGTGTTTTTTTTCTCTATCTTCTCAATCTCTTCATTCATAGCACTTATCCATTCATCATTATCAAGTGCAACATTGATATATTTGGGGTCATAATCACGAATAAGACATCTTGTATTTAGTGACTTACTTCTAGTTCTCATGTCAGCCTTGTTGTCTCCTATGATCTAGTTCTGTGGATGATTCCTTCTGACATATCTTACAAGTACAGGTTCAATCCTTTGTCTATCATCTTGATCATCATTATTTTCTTTATTATTTTCTCCATCACTTTGTGCATCATTTTGAGAAATATTCTCATCATTGGTATTTGCAGCCTGATGCTCGGGTGCAATGATCTGTTGCTCAGGAGATCTACATTGTTTCTCATCTAGAGTGTCAGGTTCCTCATTATAAGAAAACCTAATGTAGTCCTCTGGTTCTTTAGTGCTTTCCTTTTCATTCTTCTTTGCAAAATCATCTATCTTTACATTTGCACTTTCAACAATTTTTTTAGAGGCTTTATTGAGACATTTATAAGCCTTGCTTTTGGTGGAATACCCTAGAAAGATTCCCTCATCACTCTTGGCGTCAAGTTTTCCATTTCTATCATCTTTTAAGATATAGCATTGACTACCAAAAATTATGAAGTAACTTTCATTGGGTGTATTGCCATACCAAAGCTCATAAGGTGTGTTCTTGGTGTATTTCTTCAATTGTACTCTATTCAATGTGTAAATAATAGTACTGACAACTTCCCTCCAAAATATTTGGGTGATCCCTTTCTCTATGATTAGTTTCCTTGCACAATCAACTATGGATCTATTCCTTCTTTCAACAATTCTATTTTACTGTGGTGTTCTTGGTGCAGAGACTTGTCTTTGATTCTATGCTCACTACAAAAGTTAGTGAATTCATCTGAAATAAATTCCCCTCCTCTATCTAATCTTAAGAATTTTAGTTCCTTACCACTTTGTTTCTCAACCATTTCTTTGTACCATTTAAACATCTTGAATGCTTTTGATTTATCTTTTAGAAACATGACTGTCATAATTCTAGAAAAATCATCAACAAAGAGAATAAAATATATATCTCCATAATAACTCTTTTTCTTTATGGGTCCACATAAATTAGTATGGACTAATTCTAGAATTGCATCAGATGTATGGGTTTTGCTTTTAAAAGTAGACTTTGTCATTTTACCTTTTCGACAATTCTTAGACATGATGTTGTCAGGCTTAGTCATCATCGGTAAGCCTCTTACATTTCTCTTTTTGCTTATCTTTATCATGTTGTCAAAGTTCACATGACACAATCTTTTGTGCCACAACCATATGTCTTTGTTTGTAGCAATCAAACAAGTGGTGTCAGTATCATTTAGATAGAATAAGTTAATTTTGTCTGCTCACTGGTACCAATCAGATTTCCTGATTTATTGAAGCTCTTTGCCTTCTTATTTTTAAATGCTACTCTGTGACCTAAATTATTCAACTGAGAAACACTCAATAGATTATAATTCATTCCATTTACCCAATAAGATTTTTCACATTTTACCTGGTTATTCAACATTATTGTTCCTCTACCTTCAAATGGACAAGGTGTATCACTACCCATTCTTACTGAACCACCATTGTAGTATTCAAAAGTCTTAAAATTTTGCTTGTCACGGGTCATATGGTGTGTGCAGCCACTGTCTATTATGCAAACATCATTTTTACTAACTTTAGATATGAGATCTGTTTCTACATACCTTTCTTCATCATCATCTGAGTCATTTTTCACTACTACAAACACCATCTCTATGTCTTCATCAGATTTAGTGTCAGTATCTTCATCTTTGTATTTTTCTAGGTAACTCGCCTTCTTTCCTTTGTCCTTGTAGTCTCAGGTATCTCTTCTTTCTGATTGTCAGTAGCTTCTGTAATCACCTCTATCAGACTTCTTTTCAAATGATCTATCATTACTTTTGTCATCTTTTCTTCTGTTAGGACATCTTGTAGAAAATAGTCCAATCTCTTTATAATTAAAACAAACAAGTGGTAATTTAACTTTGTACTTTCCTTTGCCTCTTTGCATTATTCTAGGCATAAGTGCTTCAATTTCATCAAGATCATCCTCTTCACTTTCACTATCATTATCTTTTCTCATAGTGTTTTTATGACTTGATTTACTTATTCTCATAGAAGTTTTGATGCATACTCTATGTTTGGTTAGACACTATTATCAAAGTTATTCATCTCAAATGAAATTAGTCTTCCAATCAAACTATCTAGAGTAACATTGCTATTTCCTACTGCTCTCATTTCTTGTATGGAAGATACTCTAATAGCATAAGTAGGTAGTAAGGTTCTTAGAGTTTTACTTACCACTATGTCTTCATCTAGTACACCACAAACTCCTCAGATAGCATTGACTACCTCTTTGATTCTTGTGCTATACTAAGTGATTTTTTCACCTTCTTTCATTTTTAGATCATCAAAATTTCCTCTAAGGCTTTCTGTCTTGGCTCTCAAAACATTCTTGTCACCACCATCTATAAGCATCAATTTGTCCCACATCTGGTTTGTAGACATGTAGGTTTTGACATCTTCAAATTCAGCATCGGAGAGTGAAGAAGAAAGCTCTACCATCATGCAATTTTACTCATGCTTCTCTCTCAATTATTCAATTGTTGGTGCACATGTGGGCAAAACATATTCAGTATCTAAGTATTGAGTAACATCATTACGAATACTTGATAAGTTGATGTTAGAATAGTCCCAAAGGATAACTAAGAGGGGGGGGGTGAATCAGTTATCAGTTACTTCAGTCTCTTCTTGCTTCTTTAACATTAGTGTACAACAAATTAAATGCATAATCAGATAACACAGTACTCAACACACAATTTGATTATGGGGAAACCAAATGGTAAAAACCCCGGTGGGAATTAGCACCCACAATAAACTATACTT
>MU225623.1:3025007-3046311 GCA_018584345.1 Thuja plicata | reverse complement strand
CTCACTGTCCAAAAGCTCACTGCTTGATGGTGAAGGCTACAACCTTCTGAATAATAGATATGCACTATATCTGATGATGAACTATAGAGTAGACCTATTATCTTGATCAGTTCTAGTGTATTACAATATTTTACTTCTTCTTCACATAGAACCTTGATGAATGAACCAACTCTGATAATATGCTTTGTACATCTTTCTTCACATTTCGTATCATTCACACTTGGTGTATCACAATTGAACTACTATAAGTATCTTCTCCAAATTAGGTCATGTCATCTCTTAGAAACACTTCATCAATATCTTAGTCAGCTTAACTAAGCACACAAACAATATTAAGTCCGTGCAAGTCAATGCTGAATAGACGCGATGCTTCACTGAGTCAGCCTCACCAAATTAACCATAACTTTGCAATAGTCTTGAAACACGTTTGGTGCCTTTGGATTTGTATCATCAACTCATAGAAAAAAATTAATATACACATGCATATCCTAAAGATAAGTGCAACACATGTAACATGTTATATACATTGGCCCTAAATAGTTATGCTTCCAGAACTATAACTGCTAATAACAGAATTGCATAACTTTACTGAAACATCATATCTGGGTCTGCATGTATGAACATAACATAATAAACATGTCAAAAACATGTATCTATCCATGCAAGTCTTCATCTCATCATTCAGATAAGTTCATACAGAATTACTACTGTGTATTATATGTTGTCATCAATGACAAACATACAAACAATCAACTGCTTAGAATCAAATCTCCAATAGTTGAGCCTTATTCTTCTCTGCCATGAAGAAAAATTGTCTTTGTTCAGCTTGGGCACATCTCATCTGTTCATCTTGTGATCTTTAGCTTAGGTCTTGAAACCTTCCTTCTAAGAACACAAGCTCTGATACCAATTGTTAGTAATAACTAAGAGAGGGGGGGGAGGGTGAATCAGTGGCCTCCAATTAATCCTTAAATCAACCCTTAAACTTATAACCACAAATTATGCCTCTAGTTATCTTCTGTCCTACAAGATGAATGCGTTGAAATACTTATATCAATTTACTACTTGTCATATTTCTTTGTTAAACCTTCTTCTTTATGTTTACCAATAAGAAGTCACCTATTTTTTGAAACACAGTAAATATGTAGAGTATACCGATCAATCCAGAATTGCATATGTGAAATGTAAAATAGTAAAGTAATGAAACATAAACACATAACACATGTATTTTTAACATGGAAACCCTATTAAGAGCCGACTCTGTTAAAGGTTACAAACACACTATTAGGTGTGACCTTGTTAGAGGATTTAAAGATAGCTTGCCACCTAGTATCTGGCATCTAATGCTACCATCCTTGATCAAACACTCACTTGGCCTGTTAATAGGTATCGGGCATATCCAATGATACTTTCATGATAAAACTTTTTGATACTCCTTGGGATGTATCTCAATTGTAAAAGAATTTTAAGTCCTTAGTTAAGAGACTTGATGCTTCAATGGTTAAACTAAAACACTAATGATCTATTCATACATAAAAATCAATTGCATATTTTTAGATTTATTGTAAGTCCATTACCTCACTAACCAATATAATCACTTATACCTTTTCTCCACACTTGTTCTGCTCTATGATGCTCTCTCACTATTTGTCGGTATCTGTGGAATATAGCTCTTTCCTCTAGCTTGTTGATCAAGATTGAAAGAAGACTTTCTTCTCCTAAAACCAATTCATATCATGCTTATGGTAGTTCAAATTTTGCACCCCTACCTGTCACTAGTTTTTTATTATGCTTCTTATGTTGCCGAGAAAATGCATGAAGGTTTAATAGGCATCAAAGATGGAAATATACTCAAGCCAATGGGGTGGTATCCTCTTATGATGCACATGTTTCTATTTAATAAAGATGATATCTTTGAGGAAGAAATGGACCTCACTAAGTTCCAGGATGATGAGGATTTTCCTATCCAATTGTGGAGTGTTGATCTATCATGGGATAGAAAAGAAGCCAGTTATGTATATTTTGATAGAATTTTTTCTGCTAGGCTTAAGTCATTATTGTGGAAATAGAATGCTAGGATCCACACAGATATGATGAGATTATTAAGACCTATGGAGTTTTCCCCAGAACTAAAGATTGTACACAATTGCGGAGATCTCATTTTGTACCCTATCTCTACATTTATTAGGGTTTATGGATTCAAGGGAACTCCCAATGTTCTTCCCTATAGATTGCTATTGAAGAATGGAATTGTAGAAATTTTGAGACAATTGGGTGGATTACAAGAAGAATCCCTAACAGGAAAGATGAAGGGAAGTATTTTCCCTACCCTTACAAGAGCCCACCATTTCATTATTACAAAAGGTGGATGGACATAGTTTGATAAGTATTTTGAGCCATACCATCTAGCAAAGTCTGTGGCAAGATGTGCAAACAATGAGGGTTTCATCATGGATGTGTTTAGGAAGAGGACTAAGTTATTAGCACTAGAGAACCAATTCAATTTCCCAGAGGATATTATTAGAAATATTTTTGATATGAATTACTAGTAGGTCAGGAAAGAAAAGTGGCTGGTGTATAAGAAGTCTTTAGATTTTGTCCACACTTTTGACAGGTCATATGACCCTTTGAAGGAGTTTGCACCCTGGGCCAAAAAGATTGACTCCCTTATGACATTGTTTGAAGTTATCATGCAGACTCTTAATGAGAAGAAGGACAAAGTGATGGAGGTTGATCCAGAAAAAGCTAAGGCTATTCTGAGAAAACTTGCACAGGGAAGGGTAGTCCCACTAGGAAATTATGTAGTTTATAAGAGAAGAGGGTATAGTACAATTATGCCCAAGATTGAAAAAACCTCTAATCAAAAAGGCAAGAGAGAAGAAGATACCAGTGCCCAAAAGATGCCATCTCCCAAGAAATGAAAGATGAAAGGAAAAGAGAAAGAGGGTGAGTTATACTCTCCTTCCCAATCCCTTTTACATATGGACAACCAAGCTATTGCTGAGCAATTGGTCCAAATGTGAAACACAGGCCAAGTTTTTGTTACTATGCAAGAGCTAAAAGGAGTGCAAGAGGTACCTAAACATACAACTCTAGATCTTATAGTGGTAGAGTTTGTAGGGAAGGAGCTAGACCCTATAACCAAACACGCCAGTGAAGACTTCCTATCAGATGAAAATATTGTTAAGGCTAGGGCCTTTGTTCAATTCCTATGGACAAATCATATTGATGAGTTCAAGGATAAGTGCCAGAGATTGCAAGTAGCTCCAATAGATCAGAGAAAGGATGATATTGAAAAAAGAGGTCAAACAAAAATTAATGACCAAATTTGGCAAAGTAACCCTTGAAGAGGGTAGGGAGTTGGTGAGAAAGAAAGGAGTCATTATCCTACCCCAATAGGATTTGGCCAATGCCATAGTTTTTTATGCTGTTAGAAAGGAAGAAAAACCATTGAGCACTAGTGGAAAACAAATTGGTGCCCAATTTAGTGAGGATCATGCAGCATTAGAAATTTAGTCCTTGAAGAAGAAGGGTAAAAAGAGAATGAATGAAGATGATCAATTTGAGGACATAGGTAGCCTCATTATAAAAAGAGTTTTTGATACCTCAAGTGTGGAGGCAGCTAATCTTTCTCTAAAAACTGCCAATTTAAGCTTGAAGGTAGCTTAAAAGAAGGAATATTCCATTAAGAACTTAACCCAAAAATATGAGTTTGTTCTAAAGGCATATAATGATGAAAAGGTTAAATATTTGCAAAAGGATGACAAAATTGCATTCTTGGAGGGAAGGCAAACAGTGAAATTAACACCTTAAAAGAGGATAAATCAGGATCCCCACTAGCCTTCCTCATCAAGTCCCATCATCACTTACCCTCCTTCCCCTGCACCATCTACTTCTACCACAATAGAAGAGCTTGAGCAAGAAAAGGCCATGTTGAAAGCTGCAAGAGAAGAACTTGAAAGGCAGAAGAAAGAGTGGGTGGAGCAGTCTGCAGCCTTCAGATAAGTAGAGGCATGGGTAAAGCAGAAGTATGTAGATAAGATACATAGTTCTCTCATGCATTGTACAAATGAATTAGTACCTACTTCTATATATGCTCAGTAGATAAGATACATAGTTCTCTCATGCATTGTACACATGAATTAGTACCTACTTCTATATATGCTCAAGGTAAGAAAATTGTCAGCATTATAACTGAATATAATGAAAATAAAGATAATTTGTACTAGCTGGTTAATAAATGGAAAGGGTAGGTAGGGGAGTTAAAGTTATTACACACCACCTGTAGGAAGAACAATGATGTTGACAAAGTAATGCCTGGCACTCACAAATGTGTGAAATTTCTCTTAGACATGGACATAAGGAGGGACATTATTGTAAGGAAAGTGATGGCATTAAGAAAGGAATATTCCCAAGATAGATATGAGATGTTTCCAAATCTCTTCAGGAAGAATGGAAACGTCAGAGATGAGATGTTGTGGCACTGACAGATGAATGAAGCACTGGTAGTTAGAACTAACAACATATTAACCTTGGAGAGAACACTACTTTTTTCTCAAACAATTGAGATAGTGGGCAAGGCCAGATTATTTTTTGCATTCTGGTCAGATGAAATTGAGAAAGCACATGCCACTTGGAAGGAGATCAACAACAGAAAAGATGAAGTCCTTGGCTTCATTTGGCCAAGAGATGAGGTGTATACTTCTTGGAAGGATAGGTACACAATAATTGATCTAGGTGAAGGTGGGGACATACAGGTGGATGATGAAGCCTAACAGAGCAGTTGATGTAGTTAAAGAGTGGAGATCCTACATCACTATCATAAGAAGCAGCAGTTTCCAGATGGCTATCCCCTAGCAAGTACAAGGCAAATGCAATCACCATGTGGCCATAGGACAAAGAATCTGTTGGAATATCTTGTACCAAAAGTGGTTTTTCTATCCACCTATTATTTTTTCTTATTATACTCTGAGTTTTGTCTTTTAGCCTAGTCATCCGAAGCTTGTTGCATCCTTGAGCTTTAAGGATTCCAAGATGAATAGTGATGGCTATAAAAAGAAATTTGTAATATATTGTAAAGGATAGTAAAATCAAGATTGTGAGGCAGATTTATGAATTGTTTCTGAGCTTCAAGTTTTGAGTCAATTTGAATGTATTGAAATCAAGAGCAATTATAAAATACAATGGAATTTATAGTCTCATACCATTGATGTCTTTTTGCATTTACATTTAGCTCTTGTATGTTTAATCTATAAGGAATTTTAAATATGCTAGTTATAAGGTAGCTATGTTATTATTTGTGAGTTGCTTTCAAGGAGGGTTTAAATCTTGCAAATAGTTGCAAAGGGTTAGGGTTTATGCAGGAATTTGATACAAGGGTTTGAGAGTGAGAGGATAGTTTGTAAGACATTCTATCTAAAGTTTATTTGTGTTTCAATTAAATGTCTCTAGTGGATGTATGCTTTATTGTGACTCTATGGCCCAGGATTAGGCACTGGTCAATCTTTGATAAGTCATTGTTATCATCAAATCAATCAACATTAATCAATATTTACTTTCTGTTATCTGAAGAATACATATATAGATAACTGTTTTGAATGCAATTCATCATAGTGATTCCTTGAAGATAGAATTAAAAGGTTATCCTTCCTATGCCAAGTGGCCTAAAAAGAAGAAGGATCATGAATCCTTGATCCACTGTCAGATTTTTTGAAAGCTAGTAGTCTGCTGAAGGTGCACCCGCAAGGGTTTGTGGAGCCCAAAGTGAAGAAGGAATCTTTTCCTTGTTAATTATCCTTTTCCTTTATGAATTTGAATTATGAAACATAGAGTCAAGCAGTTACTGCTATATACTGATTCTACAAGAAAAAGAGCTAAGAAACTGGTGACTCTACTCGGTAAATTTTAATGTTCTAGAGTCATGTTCATGAAAGATTTAGCCTTGGAAATATTGAGAATAAGTCTATTGTTCCTCATAATCTTTAAAGCAAGTTTATTCTACTTATCTATTGTTGCACACTGTTTGAAGGTCTTGGTCTTGAAAATGATACAGATCTTGTCTCAAATGGAGTGAATGGTAATTGTAAAGCCTCTAATCTAATCCCATATTTTTTTGAAATAAAATCCATTAGGTGGACAAGATTTGCAGGAATATGGATAGTGGAGAATCATTTTCTTGAGATTACCAGGTGAGGAATATTGCCCCACTTTTGGTCTATATACCTTTGGACAAAAGTGGATGTTTAATGTGTAGTAGTATTCTTGAAAGCTTCATGTGAGTCTTGAGTCTAAGTATAGTTCTCCCCTTAGGATAATAGACCTTTATCGAATTTCCCAAATTTGATCTCTTTTGTGAGACAAAGGGAATTTGTATCTGAGATCATGTTTTCATTGGGTAGGCTAAGTTCCCAATCCAGTAAAGACCACAGTTTGAAGAATTCTAACATCAGTGTTATATGTAGTTGAAGTATTTAGCCATAACTCTTCATTTTGCAGCATTGGCGGGAAATTGATTTCGAGCTTCGCCATGGCATAAAATCACCTGTAGAGTGTGTTTTCCTCAATTTATAGACCTAAGAGTATCAAATGTCAATAAAGGTTGAAAATGAGAAATTTGGGAATAAGAAAGCTTTGGGAATTTAGATCAAACCTATTTCAAGCAAAGGGAATGATTGAGTGAGGAAAAATTCAAGGTGTAAGCTTATAGATGGAAAAGCGGAAAATGGCTTCTCCACTACTCCAACAAACGGGTTTTGACCTGCAAAGTGTGTTTTCCGCCAAATCTTTAAAATGAAGGATTTTTGAGTTAGAATATATCTCATAAGGATTCCAAGATACAAAGAAGGTCGAAGAAATCAACACATTTCATTTTGGCACCCCAATAGGCAAAATTTCTCCTTTGGCATATTTTCGAACAAAGAGCATTCCAAAAGCATTTCTCCGCCCAAAGGAGAAGTAGAAAAGTAATTTTCCACTACCTTAGGAAAGTTACCATTATGGTTACCAAAGTGAAAATACATTTCTCAATGGCCCGTAAGAGAAAATTAATTAATCCAAATAAAGATGTTTTACTTCATAACAAACTTTTTCATTAATGTTGGGGTCTTTTCATTCGTCTGGTGCAGGAAGTCGGCCGTTAAACGGTAAGAATTCAAAAGTTATAAAATCAGTTGAAGGTTGCGATTAGAAGCTACCATTTGTTCACCAAATCATTTGAATTCAAAGCCTCTATTATCAATTATTCTTTTCCCCTGCATTCTCGAGAGATATTCTTGTTTCCCAAACCAAATCATTCAAAGCATGGCTTCCAAATTTATGGGATTCGATAGAATGAACGACATCACCTTAGACTGGTATAAGATCTCAGATACATCTCTGAAGTTCTTTGATATGAAAAAATTTCAGAATAGGCTAAAAGTGAACCAAATGCATCCCATCACTAAAAAAATGAAGGAGAGCGGATTAGTCAAAGCCATAGGTTTTCCCATAGCCATTCAAGCCCCTGAATTGATTCAGGAATGCATAGCTTGATACAAACTAGTCACCAAGAAAATCCTTTGCCCAATGATACGGTGCTGCTCTCTATTGATAGAGAATCAATTCAGAACTTGCTTCTCATCCTAGAACAAGTTGAGTATTCAGAAATGACATACAATCGGGCGGTGACTAAATACATAGCAAAGAAGTTAGTTTGGAAGAAGGAGATAATGAAGGCATGGTTTCAAGAGCCTAGAAGCACCAAAGGGAAGTTGCCAAAAACACTATATGGCACTAATATGAATCCAGAAATCATAGACATCCTAGTGCTACTCTATAGGATTAGAGGTGAGAGTGAGGTGCTTAATTTTGTTGACCATCATTTCTTCCTGGTTTAGGTAATCTATTCTCAACATCACTTCATTTATTGGGCCTTGATGGTAAGTGAGAACCTCTCGGGGGCCCTAGATAGAGCTAAGAACTAGAATGAATTTTACATGTCTTCAGTCCTTTTATATATTCTACCTACAATCCAAATTTGGCTAGGACTTCCTAGATTAGAGGAATTTCCTGATGATGTTAAGAGTTATGAATTTTTCCCCTGTTTGCAATTGCACAATAGTTATGTTGAGTATCTTTGAGTTAATGATGCGTTTAAAATGAGATTGTGCAAGGAGCTACAAGGCTATCCAAAAAGGAGATTCTCTCCCAAAGCCATGTCTTTTATCAGCCAGTTTGGATGTTATTTCATTCAATTTGGGGATTTCCCATACATTCGTCTTGCAGGATTCGACGAATTCCCTTTGAAGCTACCCATATATTCTACGGATATGACCGCACTAGTGGAGGTGATGAGACAAGTGCTTCAAGTGAATTTGATCTTTTTTGATGCCAAGAAGAAAGGCTATGACTTCCCCATGACTATCCGAGCCTACAGTTGTGCATCCCAGTCTGAGGTGAAGAATGTTCTAAAGGCAGTCTCAAAGAGGTTTTCATTAGAAACCTATGATGTTCTGAGGCCACAATATGATCTAGTTAATTATGCTCATGATTACCTACAAATGAGCCAATCTATCCATCATGTAGATGACATTGAAGACTACTGGGCCAATTGTAGAGATGATTTGGAGAGCAGAGACATATTTTATGCTAGGTTAACCATTGAACAAATAAAAAAGTTCAAGGTCAATCTTTCAGTTGAGGGGCTAGTAGATGATGGCTAGCACATGTATGATAATACATATCTTGAGAAGATTAAACCCCTCTCCATCAGTTCCAAGCCCATGCTTGATCAAGCCATCGGTGACTTGAAGACTCTAATGAGTGGCATTTACAAGAGGACAGAGTAGTGGGTCAAATGGATAGTAGGAAGAAGGAAGAGGTTGGAAAGGAAGCCTCCTACTCAATGGACCCCGACAAAGGATACTTCCAGCATTGTAATGAATTCTTTGGTGATACTCCCAACTATAACCAAAAGTTCATCTCATCCAGCCAGGGGAGGCAATGAACCTCCTAAAAAATAATTTCAACCAAAGAAGACTTGTGGAGAAGGCCCGTTTCCAGATATTGGGAGTAGTCAGTTAAAGCAGTCACTGTAGATGAACCAAATGACACTTCAACTCAAGATACCCCAAGGTGAGGGTCCCTTATTATAGTAGAGGTGGATGAAGATACCTCCAATGCCTCAACCATAGAATCAGATGAGAAGGTTGAAAAATAACAAGAAGCTACCCAAGTCATCAAATTGGTGTCTTCTTCCCCTACCTATGTAAATCCATTTGCTTCAAGACCAAAGTCTACTCCTCCAGTCATTAGGAAACTTTTTATAGAGGAGTTGGTCTCTGCCACTAAGGTCACCAGTGCCAAATCATGGATAGAGAAAACTCTAGAGCACAAAAGAAAGAGAGTGGAAGAAGGAGCTCCCATCAAAGATACTTTTGCTTGAGCCTTGCAATCCAGTGCCACTACAGCAAAGGATAAGAAAGTAAAGACACTGTCCACCTTGGGTTGAGATCCAAAAATTGGGTACTTCACGATGGAGGTAGCAAAACCCATGAAGGAGGGTAGGTTTGAAGATTTAACCCCTTCATATTTTGAACTACACTCATTTGACATGGGTTTAGCTCGGCATGATACCAAGGTAGATTGGTGGAAATCTACTAATATAGTGATTAAAGAAGAATTGGAAGAACTTAAAATGGCTAAGGTACAACTTAAGGCTGAAGTTAGTGAACTGACTAATTTCATTTGGAAATTAGTCACTCAAGTTGCTAGTATTCCTAGTACTCAAACAACATTCGACCCCAATGTTGTGGAAAATCAAGCCATAATAGCCAAATTGTAAGAGGATAGGCACTTCACACAGATTGACAAGGGATGGGTTAAGAGAATCAAATCTAAGGAATTGGTAGTTGTTGAGAAACTGAGTAATACTCTCTTAAGATTGGAGACTGAAAGGAACAACATTGAGAAGAACCTGTAGACTCTCGCATCTGAGAGAGTGAAGTGTCAGGAGTGCATAGTGACGATCCATGTGCCAGTAAAGATGAAGACCAAAGAGGCATTGAAAGAAAATATTCTGCAAAAAGGTGATGAACCTCTAATCGAGTGGCTTCAAATCCTAGATTTCAAAGTCAAGATGATCATTCAGGCTGAGACACGGTTACATCAAGTAGATGTTAAGATCACGAAAGAACATAATAAAGACTTTAAGATTCTTCAAGTTCTGCACACAGAATCACATATGAGTGGAAAAGGAAAAGAAATGATAGGATTTGCCAATATGTAGAAATCATTTTCTGATTATGTTCATAAGCTATCAAAGAAGTCTTCTACCCATTTGGACAAAGTGCTAGAACTCCAGTAGTTGAGTGGATGTATTTATAAATACATGGAAGAATTGAAGGAATAGACAGATGCAATTAAAAGCCTAGCCAAGGATCATTCTAGGTGGCTCATCTGATATACCAATGTCCATGTCAACATGCATGAGGAGCTTGTTAGAGTGATTATAGCTGTCACTACCTATAGGGCTAAATTAGGCAAAGGGGATGAAACTGAAGCTTGATTATATTCTCCCTTTGTATCAAATTTTGATGATATTGTAATGGATAAACCTTTGTTTTTCATTCCTTCTTAAAAGAAGTTGAACCATTTTAGTTACTCTTTTTGTAATGGTCAAGACTCAAACTCTATATGTACTATACTGAAAGTTAATGCAAAGGTCAGCTAAATTTTGGTGTGAAAGATACCATTTTGCTGAGTCAAATTTGTATGTCTAAATACCATTATTTTATTTGTTCCGTTGCACTGCATTTATCTTTCTGTTGAATTTGAATGTTTCTTTGAAGTTAGGTTTACAATTATTATGCGAAACCAGAGTTCTATATTATGATTTGATACAATCAGCTAAGGTGAAAATCTATTGTTATCTTAAGATCAGGAAACATTCCTATGATATATATTGATTCATTGTCATTTCATCATTAATCTTTAGTCTTGCATCTACATTTTTAGTAGAAGTTCATGCATTGCCATTTTTGGGAGTTAATATGATTGATGAAATCTCAGAGTTGGCTAGATTTAGAGTTGAATTCATCCCGCCTAAGTTATTTCTTGTCTAGGTTTAGCTTGGTTTACCTCTTCTATTCTCGAGTCAAGAACATACCCTTGTTAGATTAGGAAAGATCAAAATTCACTGAGAATAATTCATATAAGGGAGTTGTACCTTTAAATTCAGAGGTAAATTAATATGAAATTATAATTTCCCAACTGTTGTATTCAATTGTTTCTTCAAATATGGGCATCTTAGAGTTATAACAAAGAAGAACAATCTGTTTACCAACATATTTTTGGAAAATCTACTGGGGAGTTGAACAGTCATTATACCAGAAGCATATCATGGAGAAAGATGGTGCTTCCCCATGAAAATGTAATTCCTGTGCTCCAACCAATTCTTGGATTCCAAGATGATCAAGAGGATATCATCTCTTCATTGAACACCTTTGTCTCGAGATATAGAAGAGACAGAGAGCACTATAAGAATGCTAGTCAAGTACTTAAACAAGAAGAAGCTAGAGCAGAAGTACTTGAAAGTGCCATCCAAAGGAGAAACATAAGAAGGGCACAACGTCAAACTGATCATGAAGCTAGGCAAGAAGGCTACTTGGAATCCTGGAGCCCAAGAGGTTTCTCAGGAGCGCAAAGAAGGAAGGTGACATAGATCCAGTTTTGGAGAGACTTGCAAACCTTGATTTTTCTCTACTTGAAGTACCCCACCAGAAGAATAGAAATATTAAGAGCAAAAGCAAGCCTCCTTCACCTCCTAAACAATTGAATCTTTTTCCTACTACTTGTCAAGTGTTAATGTTACACAGGGTAGTTTCTCCTCCTATTGTTAATCTAGCACCCTATCTACCTCTGATAGTTATGGTACTTCCTTGGGCCACTACAGTTGGACCATTACAATTAGCAGCATACAATCCTCTTCCTTCAGGATCTAGGAAGAACTTTCCTAAATTTTCTAGGAGATGGGAAAGTATCTACGGATGAGCACATTGCTACCTTCTTTGCTTCAGTTAATATCCTAGTAGTAAGAGAAGAGGATGTGGCAGTCAGATTATTCATTGAGGCCCTTGTCGAGGGTGCTGCCAATTGGTTTCACCACTTAACTAGTTCTTCCGTTGTAGATTGGGCCTCCATGAGAGCTTCTTTTGAAAGAAGGTTTAAAAATACTGAAGACGAACATGCCCTATTGACGCAACTAACTTCTATCAAGAAAGAACCTTCTATCAGTATGATGGATTTTATAGCCAAATTCAATAAAATTGTAAATCATATCCGAGCAGCCGACAGACCTACGATGGGAAATTTGAAAACATTATTCATAAGTGCTATGCCGCTAGACATCAATTATGATCTGAGAATGGTGAACCCTACAGATTTGGATGCCACATAAAGAACTATTGTAGAACTTGAAGACCATATGATCTCATCTAGGAAATGGAAAAGAGAGATACAATCTAGAGCTAGTAGTAGTAACACTACGTCATCAGATTAGATGATTCAAAAATTGTCCAATGAATTGATTTCCTTCAAGAGGCAACTTCCCAAATTCAATAATCACTACCAGCAAAACTTTCAGGAGCAACCTGGGAGAAACAAAAAGGGGAGGAATGTCGATAGATAGGCATTGTAGTTAGCCGCTCCACCACAGAGGTTGGCTATAGAAGCTCCTCCTAAAAAAGGAAACATGTGTGCCTTCCACCTAACCACAAATCATGATGGAGAGAGCTTCCCCAATGTATCTCGTGCTTGGAAAATGCATCACACTGATGAGTAGAATGTTGGGGTGCCCAGAGCTGAACCAGATTCATACTCACATGGCAACTCTGAAAACTTATATTTAGAGTATGAATCAGATTCAGAGTAAGAAGCAACATGTTATTCTACCATAGATGGGACCTCTTATATAGTCTTGACTCAGAGTTAGAAGGATAAAAACCCTGCTTCAACACCTCCACTTAAAAATAATGAGGCATCTACCTCCTATTCTAAGCAGGCTAATCAAGGAGTGATAATTCTACAACCTGGTAAGGAGAAAAGCTCTTTTGACATTATTCAATTCTATAGAGATTCTAGAATTCAAATTTCTCCTATAGACTACCTTAAGTCAAATCCCATAGAACTGCAAAAGCTAGTAGATTACTGTAAGAAGGGAATCCAGAGTTAAACCAAAATTTCATGACTACCATAGAAAGTGAGTCTATATTTGTAGAACCAAATGAGCAAGGGGAACCTTCTATTTTGGCCACTTTCACGGGCCAAAAGCCTGACCCGTTCTATGTGTCATTATATCAATGGTTGCAAGTTAAACAATTACATAATAGACTCTGGAGCCTCAGATAATGTAATGCCATCAATTGTAGCTAAAGATTTAGGACTTACTCTCACTATAGCCCATGGTAGGTGTTACTATATGGATTCTAAGAAAGTACCCCTGGTTGGCCAAATTAAAGATGCTCAAGTGACCCTGGTGGTACACCCCGAGAAGAAGACGTTGCTAACAATCTTTGTTGCTGATATACCTGCTAGTTACGGTTTACTGTTAAGCAAGAGTTTTTTCAGACCTTGGAGGAGAGATAAAGCTGGATTGGTCTCAAGCTTTAATCCCAGTGGGCAATAAAAAGATCAAACTGGTCCTGGAGGAGAAAGCTAAGTTGATAGTACTGAAATCTGATGACCGTAAAGCCCAAATTCTGTATCAAGAATTTGAATTTGGTAACTATATGCTATTTACTAATGATCATGATGAGGAAATGGAACCTAGGGAAGAGGAAAAGCATTTTTTCACTGAATAAATGTCACCACAGATTTGGACTCTTGAATTTGATGGTAGTTGTGCATCATCAAGATCTAGTGTAGGTGTGGTCTTGATATCACCAGATGGAGTATGTGAGCCCATGGCTTATAAATTAGAGTTTGGAAACACCAAAAATACTGTTGAGTATGAATCCCTCTTGTTAGGGATTATTTCTACAAAGGAAAAGGGTGTGAAGATCCTGAGGGCTTGTGGTGATGCTGAGCTAATTGTACATCAAGTCAAGAATCAATACTCTATAAAAAATGATAGATTAAAGAACTATAGAAAAAGAGTATGGGATGAAATAGAGGCACTAGATGCATCCTATATTGAATCTATGCTGAGAGAATTGAACTCTAAGGAAGACTCCTTCGCAGTTTCATCATCGCTACTTCTCCCTCACCCAAAATTCAAAGATAAGAAATACCAAGTGGAGATTGTATATCAAACGTCTATGCTCGATAATGTGGAAGATTGGCAAGTGTTTGAATATGATCAGAACCTCCTTCTCTTTCTTGAGAGCAGTGGTAACTTCCATAAAGATGTTCCTAACAGAACTGAAAGAGACCATCAGGACAAGCAAAAGAAGGATAAGTCATATGTCATCTAGTTACAAGGTAATATCATTCCTCCCCATTTGGTCACTCTTGAGAAGCTTTCCAATAGACATGACACCTTTGTTAAGAAGAAGAGAATCGAGAGAGGTCCTACCACTGGTGAATATGAGGGAATGAACATAGGAACTAAGAAAAATACCAAGATGATCAACATTAGGAAATTTTGTACTAAAGAGGAGAGGAAGGAGGCCAAGAAACTCTTCCTAGAATACCAAGATGTTTTCACGTGGAGTTATGAATATTTGAAAAGTTTTATGAATGGGAAATTCAAACACCAAATTCCCTTAAAACCTGAGGCAACTCCATTCAGACAAAAACAAAGGAATTACAACCCCAAAGTTTTTGATGCCATATTTAGGGAAGTTGATAAAATTCTCAAAGCAAGGATCATATACCCTATCCAGCATTCTACCTGGGTAGAAAATATAGTGCCTATGAGGAAGAAGAACAAAGAAATAAGAATCTGTGTTGACTTCAAAAACCTTAATCAATATTCCTATTATGCACTTCCCAACATGGATCATCTCTTATAGATCATGGTCGGAGCTGAAATGATGTCCATGGTAGACGGATTCTTAGGGTATAACTAGATTGAAGTTGAGAAAGTAGACTAGCATAAAATGACTTTCACTACTCCATGGGGCACCTTTGCATATCATAGAATTCCATTCGGGTTAATCAACACCGGAGCCACCTTTCAAAGAGGTATGGACCTTTCTTTCAGTGACATGAAGAACAAAATCATTGGTATGTATCTGGATGATCTTACTATGTTTTCTAGTACGAAGAGTATTGCAAAGGTGTTAAGAAGATGGGATTTCCTTGAACCCCAAGAAGTTATTTTTTGGTGTAACTGAAGGGAAATTCTAGGTCACAATGTTTCCCAAGAAGGCATAAGGATCGACCCAGAAATGGTAAGAGAAATCCAACAATTGAGTTTACCTATGAACAAAACTAGAGTGAAATCATTCTTCGGCCAGGTAAACTTTCTCAAGAGGTTCATTCCAGATTTTTCTGAAATCACCAAATGCATAGTGGATATGATGAAAGAAAATGTGATTTTCAAGTGGAATGACCCTGGTAAATAAGCTTTCAAAAGAATAAAGAACGCCATAGCCAATGCTCATGTGTTATGTCAACCAGATTATAAGAAAGATTTCATTATCTATTGTTACTCTTTTGAACATACTCTATCAACCATTCTCATGTAGGAGAGTGAAGAGGGAATTCAAGCTCACATTTATTTTATGAGCACACCTCTAAAAATCATGAGCTGAGATACTCTCAGGCTGAAAAGCATGCTTTTGCAGTTGTAAAAGCTTTAAATAATTTTAGATTTTACATTTTACACTCCCACTCTCTAGTGTATGTGCCTGATATTGCAGTAAAAAGCATATTGACTCAATAGGATGTAGGATGTAACAATAGAGGAGCATGGGTGGCTAAAACCCAAGAATATGACATAGAGATCAAGCCCACCAAGTTGGTGAGGGGGAACGCATTATGCAAGGTGATGGCAAAAAACCAAGCAGACAAAAATCCAGAAGATACACATTTAGTTTTGGCAGTAAGTATGCAAGAGCCTTGGTTTGAAAACATTATGTATTTCCTGACATATGGTGAATGCCCTGAAGGGTTAAATTCAAAGAAAAGGAGAGATCTAAAACTAAAAGCTTCTAAATATGTAATTTGGGAGGACAGACTATATAAGAGATCTATAGATGGAACTTTCCTTCGGTGTGTCAACACACATTAACAAGAGAAGTTGTTAAAGGTGTTTCATGATGAAGCCTATGGAGGAAACTTATCCTCATCAGTCACTACATTCAAGATCTTGAGATAGTGTTATTACTGGCTAGGAATGTTTAGAGATGCTTACCATCGGGTAGCGAGATGTGAAAAATGCAAAATGTTTACTGGAAAGCCTCAGTTGGCAGCACTGCCCTTGAGACCAGTGATAATTGAGAGTCCTTTTTAGTAGTGGGGTCTTGATTTTATTGGTCCTATAAATCCCACATCTAGCACGTGTCATACCTACATAATCACTACAATTGATTACTTCATGAAATCGGTAGAGGTGAAAGAAACCAAAAGAACTACTTCGGAAGTGGTATGTGAGTTTATCAAAAAAAACATTCTAGTAAGATTTGGTGTTCCTGTTAAGTTAGTTATGGATAATACCGCATACTTTTCTTCTCAAGAAATTATTGAGTTATGCTTTGAGTATGGCATCATGATCAGTCATTCGTCTGATTACTTCCCTCAAGGGAACGGTCAANAGTCTAGAAATAAAAATTTGGTAAACATCATGAAAAAGCTCATGGCAGATAACCAAAGAACTTGGCATAAGAAAATATATAAAGCCCTTTGGGTGGATAGAGTGACTCCCAAAAGAGTCATTGGTGTGTCTCCTTTTGAACTCATTTATGCGGTAGAAGCCAATCTTCCATTACCATTAAAGTTAGCAACTTGCAAACTAAGAACAATAGTGGAGGATGGGATATACCAAGATGGTTTAGAAAAGAGGATTTTGTACCTGAACAAACTAGAAGAATAAAGGGAAAAAATGGTTGATCATATCACATGACACAAAATGCGTGTAAAGAACTTGTATGACAAAAAGAGAAGCCCCTGGAAATTTATGGAGGGAGACATGGTGTTGTTATGGGACAAGTGCAGGGCACCCAAAGGCATGCATGGAAAATTCAAAACACTGTGGAAAGGACCTTTCAAGATCCATCAAGGGTTTGAGAAGAATTCTTTTAAATTGACATATCCAGATGGTGAGGCACTACCCCTAATGTATAATGGTTAGGATTTGAGCCTCTATCATATCTGAATTCAAATAGGTAACCCCTGTATTGTACAATAGTAATGTTTAGTTCCTATTTTTTTTCCTAGTTAGGCTTCCTTTCTGCTATCCTTTCTATGTCTTACTTTAGTTCTATTGTGAGCTGCCTTTTATTGAGCTTTCTGAAACCAAAAACTTGAGTTCCTTGCTTGGACATGTGAATGTCCAAGTCCCCAGACAAAGCCAGTTGTTGCCCCACTTTTTTGTCTGCATACCTTTGGAAAAAAGTGGATGTTTAATGTGTAGTAGTGTTATTGAAAGCTTCATGTGAGTCTTGAGTCTAAGTATAGCTCTCCCCTTAGGCTAAGAGACCTTTATCAGATTTCCCAAATTTGATCTCTCTTTTGTGAGCTAGAGGGAATCTGTATCTAAGATCATGTTTTCATTGGCTAGGTTATGTTCCCAATCCGGTAAAGGCCACAGTTTGAATAATTATAAAATCATTCTTATATGTAGTTGAAGTATTTAGCCATAACTCTTCATTTTGTAGCATTGGCAGGAAATTGGTTTCGAGCTTCACCATGACGAAAATTCACCTATATAGTGCATTTTCTACAATTAATAGACCTAAGGGTATCAGATGTTAATAAAGGTTGAAAATGAGAAATTTGGGAATAATAAATCTTTAGGCATTCAAATCAAACCTATTTCAAGCAAAGGGAATGATTGAGTGAGGAAAAGTTCAAGTTGTAGGCTTATAGGCAGAAAAGCAGAAAATGGATTCTCCACTACTCCAACAAGCGGGTTTCGACCTGCGGAGTGCATTTTCCATAAAATCTTTAAAATGAAGGATTTTTGAGGAAGAATCTATCTCATAAGGATTCCAGGATACAAAGAAGGCCAAAGAAATCAATACATGTCATTGTGGCACCCCGACAGGCCAAATTTCTCCTTTGGTGGATTTTTGAATAGAGAGCATTCCAAAAGCATTTTTCTGCCCAAGGGAGAAGCAAAAAAGTAATTTTATGCTACCTTAGGAAAGTTACCATTACGGTTACTAAAGTGAAAATAAATTTCTCAATATCTCGTAAGAGAAAAATAATTAATCTAAATAACGTTGTTTTACTTCATAACATACTTTTTCATTAATGTTGGGGTCTTTTCATTTGTGTGGCACAGGAAGTCAGCTGTTAAACAGTAATAATTCAAAATTTATAAAATCAATTGAAGGTTGTGATCAGGAGCTACCATTTTTTCACCAAATCATTTGAATTCAAAGCCTCTATTATTATTTATTCTTCACCCCTGCATTCCTGAGAGATATTCCTGTTTCCCGAACCAAATCATTCAAAGCATGCTTCCAGATTTATGGGATTCGACAGAATGAATGGCATCACCTCAGACTAGTATAAGATCTTAGATACATCTCTGAAGTTCTTTGATATGCATAACTTTCAGAATAGGCTAAAAGAAAACCAGATGCATCCCATCACCGAAAAACTAAAGGAGAGTGGATTAGTTGAAGCCGTGGGTTTTCCTGTAGTCATTCAAGCCCCCGAAATGATTTAGGAATGTATAGCTTGATACAACCCAGTCACCAAGAAAATCCTCTTTCCCAATGATATGGTGTTTCTCTCTATTGATAGAGAATCATTTTAGAACTTGCTTCACATCCTAGAACAAGTTGAGTATTCAAAAACGACATACAATCAGGCAGTGACTGAATACATAGCAAAGAAGTCAGTTTGGAAGAAGGAGATAATGAAGTCATAGTTTCAAGAGCCTAGAAGTTCCAAAGGGAAGTTGCCAAAAACACTATATGGCACTAATCTAAAGTCATAAATCATAGACATCCTAGTGCAACTCCATAGGACTAGAGGTGAGAGTGAGGTGCTCAATTTCATTGACCATCATTTCTTCCTAGTTCAGGTAATCTATTCCCAACATCACTTCATTGATTGGGCCCTTATGGTAAGTGAGAACCTCTCAGAGGCCCTAGACAGAGCTAAGCACCAGAATGAATTTTACATGTCTTCATTCCTTTTATATATTCTGGCTACAATCCAAATTTGGCTAGGACTTCCTAGATTAGAGGAATTTCCTGATGATGTTAAGAGTTACAAATTTTCCCCTCTTTGAAATTGAACAAAAGTTATGCTGAGTATCTTCAGGTTAATGATGTGTTTACAATGAGATTGTATATGGAGCTACAATGCTATCCAGAAAGGAGATTCTCTCTCGAAGACATGGATTTTATCAGCCAGTTTGGATGTTATTTCATTCAATTTGGGGATTTATCATACATTCTTCTTGCAGGATTCAATGACTTCCCTTTGAAGCTGCCCAGATATCCTACGGATATGATCATACTGGTGGAGGTGATGAGAAAAGTGCTTCAAGTGAATTTGATATGTGTTGATGCTAGGAAGAAAGGCTATGACTTCCCCATGACTATCAGAGCCTATAGTTGTGCATCCAGGTCTGAGGTGAAGAATGTTCTAAAGACATTCTCAAAGAGGTTTTCATTAGAAACCTATGATGTTCTAAGGCCACAATATGATCTAGTTAATTATGCTCATGATTACCTGCAAATGGGTCAAGCTATCCATCATGTAGATGACATTGAAGACTACTAGGCCAATTGTAGAGATGATTTGGAGAGTAGAGATAGATTTTATGCTAGGTTAACCATTGAACAAATCAAAAAATTGAAGATCAATCTTGCAATTGAGGGGCTAGTAGATTACAGCTAGCACATGTATGATAATACATATCTCAAGAAGATCAAACCCCTCTCCATTAGTTCCAAGCCCATGTTAGATCAAGTAGTCGGTGAGTTGCAGACTCTAATGAGTGGCATTTACAAGAGGATAAAGCAGTGGGTCATGTTAGGGATTTTTCTTGTATGAACCAAAGTTCTTGAAATGACTACTTGAACACCATGCCTTCTAATACTAATTTAGAGACAAGAAAATCCTAATTGCTAAGGACTAGATAAGGTCCTTCTTCATTTTTGAGTTCCACATATACTCAGGCAGGTTTTACCTTTTATGATTGCTGTTTACACAGTATTTTATAGTGTGGACACTGTTTTGCTATGTATCTGATGCAAAGGATAGTGGTCTACAACAATATTATCTTCCACTAGACTCCACATCTTAATGTTTTCACTCTTTTAACCCTTCCACTCATGCATCAATGCATTTTGAACATATGGTGTTGTGACTATCCCAATCTTCCAACATTTCACTTCCCTCCAATAACCTATCAACTTGGATCACTCTTAATGGATCCACTACTCCTTGACACAAGAGGAGTCAATTACATGTCCCCCTTACAAAAATTAATGTCTTCTCAAAAAAACCTACTATGCATCTTTACACAATACCTAATCCCTTCACAAAACTTCCCAAGACATTCATGAAGGAAATTCATCACAAACAACCATGTTGCTGTCCCTTACATAGACCCAAAAATAGTCATTCATAACTTTTGATTCCGATCATATTTCCTCAATCGCTCCAGTGAGAGTCATCATAATTGGCTTCTCCTAAACATATCCAAATATTAGCCACATCCAACGGTTAATCAGGGATATATGCCCCTCGTACTGGACTGCATTTTTCCTGAGATAATCATTCATCCACCTTATGCAAACTACCACTATTTTTGTGGTTCTCCAATCAACCTCCTTAACTCCTTGCATATAATACAAATATATGTTACATTGTTTGTCTCTCCCACCAATTATAGTGACCACAGAGGGTGGGAGAGTTAGAGTTAAAACATAATGAAAAACTTCAAATCTGTAAACTGTCTGTAACCCAGGAACAACAAATACAATAACAGAGAATATCTTTATTTTATTGAATGAAAACCTTTCTACACTTGCTTGGTCGACTTTCCCTAACACTCCCTTCCTAAAACCTGAAAAAACTCTCTCCTAAATAGCCAGACAAGGCTAATAACCTCCTGCCCAACCGTAACAGTCAGTTATATGACTGTTATTAGTTAGTTACAACTTGAAATCTGTTTAAGATTTGTTGTCTAGTTGACACT
>MU225623.1:2959026-2971823 GCA_018584345.1 Thuja plicata | reverse complement strand
TCTCAAACCTATATATATGATAATTTTGTAATAGTTAAGGGTCTTTGAAAATTTAGGTCTTAGATCTTTTAGAGGTCTTTGAACTTTTGGAACATTTTGTAAAGGAGAGATAATATACAACAGAATTTAGATATTCTGATTCATGTGTATCTTTTGAAGCTGTGAAATTTCATGTACAAACAAGCTGGATCATATAAATGAAATACGGTGCAATTTTACTCTTCTCAACTGTTGCCTCTTTACTTTGTATGCATGCTTTTCTGTGTTAAAGTTTATAAGGTATTCATTAGCACTCTGGTTATAAGGTAACCATTTAATTGTTTACAATTTTCTCTCAAGGAGGGGATTAAATATTGTGAATGATTTCAGGAAGCATACTATTTAGTTAAGGATTTGATACAGTGGTTTGGGGGTGACAAGATAATCTGTAAGGCAGGTTGTCCTAATTGTTTGAGTTGTAAGGCAGTTCAGTGTATCTTGTTTATGTCTTTTCTTTGCTTACTATTGACTCTACAGCCCAAAGGATAGGCACTGGTTCAGAAAGCTATTTGAATATCTATCTATGTGTCATATGTTCTAAGTTTTCAACTACCAAATCAATTTAAATACTCTGTTACCAAGAACACATAAGCTTAATTTATAAAGGACCTCTGTCAGCAAGACATTGTCCATGATATTGATTCCTTGAAGAGAGAATCCATTAGGTTAACCCTCCTACAAGAAAAGGAATAAGGATTGAAATCCTTGTATCACTGGTTTCTTGTCATATTTAAGATTATGATTTGTATGGTTAAATCCTGTATATGATTAGGCTTGGTCATTTACAAGGTAGTTTATAAGTTTTTTCATTAGAGATACATGACAAATCAGTGTCCACATTAACAAATACTGTGTTATCAGTCATCTTATAAGGTAAAACCTGCCTGAGCATATGTGGAGCTCAAAAATGAAGAAGGATATTGTTTAGTCCTTTGCAATTAGGCTTTTCTTTTCTCTGAACTTTGAATCAGGATTAAGAGGTAACAAGATCCAAATAGACATTTCAAGCATTGTGGTTCATTCAAGAAAAATCCCTAACAAGGCCCACTTCCAAATATTGGATCGAAAGAGGATCCCACCAAAGGTACAGGACCTGAGTAGTTAGTTAAATAAGTCACTATAGATTCACCAGCTGACACTTCAACTCAAGATACCCAAAGGCGAGGGTCCCCTATTGTAGTAGAGGTGGGTGAAGATACCTCTAATGCCTTTGCTAGAGAATCAAATGAGAAGGTTGAGAAGCAACAAGAGGCTACCCAAGTCATCAGATTGGTGTCTTCTTCCCCTACCTATGTAAATACATTTTCTTCAAGACTAAAGTCTACTCCTCCAGTTATTAGGAAACTGTTTATAGAGGAGTTGGTCTCTGCCACTAAGGTCTCTAGCGCTGAATCATGGATAGAGAACACTCTAGAGTGCAAAAGAAAGATAGTGGAAGAAGGATATCCCAGCAAAGATACTTTAGCTTAAGCCTTGCAACACAGTGCCTCTATAGCAAAGGCTAAGAAAGTAAAGATATTGTCCACCTTGGGTCAGGATTCAGAGACAGGGCACTTCACCATGGAGGTAGCAAAACCGATGAAGGAGGGAAGGTTTGAATATTTAACCCCTACAGATTTTGAACTACACTCATTTGACATGGGTTTAGGTCGGCATGATACCAAGGTAGATTGGTGGAAATCTACTAATATAGTGATTGAAGAAGAAGTGGAACAACTTAAAATGGCTAAGGTACAACTTAAGGCCAAAGTTAGTGAACTGACTAATTTCATCTAGCAGTTGGTCACTCTAGTTGCTATTATTCCCAGTACTCAGACCACATTCAATCACGATGCCATGGAAAATCAAGCCATAATAGCCAAATTTCAAGAGGATAGGCACTTCATGCATATCGGAAAGGGATGGGTTGAGAGACTCAAATTTGAGGGATTGGCAGTTGCCCAGAAACTAGGTAATACTCTCTTAAGACTGGAGATAGAAAGGAACAACATTAAGAAGAACCTGCAGACTCTCACATCTAAGAGAGTGAAGTGTCAGGAGTGCATAGTGACTCTCCATCTGGCAGTAAAGATGAAGACCAAAGAGGCATTGAAAGCCAAGATTTTATAAAAAGGAGATGAACCTCTAATCGAGTGGCTTCAAAGCCTAGAGTTCAAAGTCAAGATAATCATTCAGACTGAGACGAGGTTATAGAAAGTAGATGTTAAGTTCAAGGAAGAATAGAACAAAGAATTTAAGATTCTTCAAGGTCTGCACATAGAATCATAGACGAGTGGACAAGGCAAAGAAATGATAGGATTGGCCAATATGTAGAAATCATTTTTTGATTATGTGCATAAGCTATCAAAGCAGTCTTCTACCCATTTGGACAAAGTGCCAGAACTCCAACAGTTGAGTGGATGTATTTATAAAGCCATGAAAGAATTGAAGGACCAGACAGATGCAATTAAGAGCCTGGCCAAGGATAATTCTAGGTGGCTCATCCGATATACCAATGTCCATGTCAATAGGCATGAGGAGCTTATTAGAGTTATTATAGTTATCAGCGCCTATAGTGCTAAATTAGGCAAAGGGGATGAAATTGAAGCTTGATTATATTCTCCCTTTCTACCAAATTTTGATGATATTGTAACGGATAAACCTTTGTTTGTCATTCTTGCTTAAAATAAATTGAACCGTTCCAGTTACTCTTTTTGTAATGGTCAAGACTCAAACTCTATATGTACAATACCAAAAGTTAATACAAAGGTCAGCTAAATTTTGGTGTGAAAGATAGCATTTTTCTAAGTCAAATTTGTATGTCTGAGTACCATTGTTTTATCTATTCCATTACATTGCATTTATCTTTCTGTTTAATTTGAATGTTTCTTCAAAGTTAGGTTTACAATCTGTATGCGAAACCAGAGTCCTATATTATGATTTGATACAATCAGCTAAGGGGAAAATCTATTGTTATATTAAGTTTGGGAAACGTTCCTATGATATAGATTGATTCAGTGTTATTTCATCATTAATCTTTAGTCTTGCATCTGCATTTTCAGTGGAAGTTCATGCATTACCAGTTTTGGGAGTTAATCTGATTGATGAAATCTCAGAGTTGGCTAGATTTAGAGTTGAATTCATCCTGCCTAAGCTATTTCTTGTCTGGGTTTATCTTGGTTTACCTCTTCTATTCTTGAGTCAAGAACATACCCCTGTTAGATTAGGAAAGATCAAAATTCACTGAAAATCATTTATATAAGGGAGTTGTACCTTTAATTTCAGAGGGAAATTAATATGCAATTATAATTTCCCAACTGTTGTATTCAATTGTTTCTTCATATTTGGGCATCTTAGAGTTATAAAAAAGAGGAACAATCTATTTACCAACAAGGAATTATCAAGATTTTTTTTTTCAAGTTTCATTGTGACTTATTTCTATAAAAGAAAACCTATTAGGAAAAGGTAATCAATCTTTATATATATATCCTCTAAAAAGAGGTGGTGACTGTAACCTCTGTGTACTCTAGTGTTGCACATTAAACATATTTAATATATTTGTCTATTGTGAAAGATGAGTCGACAAAGGAATACTAGATCTTATTTCAGAGAAAATCTAGAGAAAGATGTTGGAGAAGAGATCCATACACCTCAAAGGAAATAATGGTCAAGGAGAGGTATATCCAAACATAATTCCCAACATACCTCTAAGGGAAGGATGAGAATCCCACTCCAGAAAGAAATTCATCTTCATCTAAAGATGCAGGAACCATGGGGCCAACTGACACTTACAAAGCTAATGCCAGCTTTGATCCCTTCAGAGATGGAGAGAATACTGATATAGGTTTCTTCCCTGCAGAAGAAAATCTTGCTCCACCAAAAGAAACTTTTACTACTGAAACAACCTTGTATGATTCTGAAAAGTTGGAGGATGAGGTTCTGGCTTATAGAAAAAGAAAGAAGGAACAAGAAAAGAAATAGTAGAAGCATAGAAGAAATGTGGACAAAAGATTTATGACTTACTAGTGGAAAGAGAGGAGCTCTTGGCTGAGACTAGAAGAAATGACCCCAAGGTTAAAAGCCTGTGTCAAGAGGTTAAAGGTTTGAATCTAGAATTATTCGGCAATCTTGATGATTTGAGCAACAAAGCCCCAAATAAAATATCAAACCCTGACAATGATGAGTTTGAGAAGGAAGGGCCTGTCATTAAATAGTTGTTCCCATATGAGATAAAACAAAATGCAAAACTTGAGACAAATGCTAAAGATGCCCCCAACAAAGGTAAGAAAAAGGTTGTTGGTGTGACTATAGAGGAACCTAAACATAAATTGACCATTCCTATAGAAGCCTCTCAAGTTGATCTTGAGTTGGAACAAGCTAGAAAAGCCAAAGAAGATTTAGCCACATAGCTGGAGAAGTTAGAATTAGAGGCTGTTGCAACAGATATGAGAATGAAGATAGCCTTTCTACATGCTACTACTAACACTTCTAGAAGTAGCTCTATGCCAGTTAATCATGAAACACAGCCACAAAAGAAATCTATTGGCCCAATCCCAAATAATCAGGGGGCTGATCCTAAAGTGCAATCTTCTGGTTTGAATTCAAATGTTAAAAACTCTGGCCCAAATGCAAGTGCTTAGCCTGGTGTTCCCGGCCCAAGAATTCAAGCCACCAGCCCCAAACAAAGTGTTCCCCTATGCATTCAAAATCAAGGAGGAGATACTAGACCAAGTGGTAATAATGTACTTGAAATTTTCCAAACAAGGCATATCCACATGAACAGATATAGAGATCTATTCTTTAAAGGCATTCCTAGTCACCCTAATGTGATCCCCAATTAGGTAAGAGATAAAATCCCCAAGTTCACTGGAAATAATGTTGTTACTTGTGAAGAGAATCTAAAATATTTTAGTGATAAGATAACTGACTATGAAACTAAAAATGAGGATGTTATTATGAACCTTTTTTTTCAGTCATTAATAGAAGATTCTAGGGATTGGTTCAAATTTTTTCCTAATGATAGTATTGCTTTGTGGGATGAATTTGTAAAGTATTTTAGGGAAAAATACAGAGAGCATGTTAATTCTAGATACATGTTAAATGAATTCAATAACATTAAAAAGTTCCCTAATGAGAGTATGGCTGATTTTAACAGTAGATTTCAAAAGGCCATGAATAAACTTTTCCAAGTCTTAAGGTTAGATGAGGAAGTATGTCTTACCACTTATATCAATGTTGCTGATGGTAAAATGTCCTATTTACTTAGAGATAGGAGCCTAACTACTTTAAGAGATGCTTATAAGATAGCTATTGACATTTAAAGTAATAGAAGAGCATCAGGAAAATTGGGAAAGAGGGAAGACAATAAAATTTGGAAGGAAAAGGGATCAACCAGCAAAAATGTCAAAGAAGATGATACAGTAGACATGTTGGAGATTTGCTTATGTGCAAATAGTTGTATGTATGTTTGTCATTATTGACAACATATAATATAAAGTGGTTTCCTATATGCAATTATCAGTACAAATGTTTTGGAGCCTTGTGTGTTTATTTCCATGATAGAGACATGTTCTGGTTGCTATGTGCATTCACGCAGATTCAGATATGCTGTTTCAGTGGAGTTATGTTAATCTATTTTGGCAGTTACAGTTTCTAAAGATTATCTTTTAAGATCTGATGTATTTATAGTGTTGATTGAGTTGCGCATCTCTTCGGGATATCTGTGTTTGTATTCATGTTTAGTTATGAGTTAATGATGATTATCCAAAGGCACCAAATGTGTTTTAACAAAAGCATGATGTTTGAGTTAATTTGGTAGAGCCGACTATGTGAAACGATGCATCCACTCATCTTGAGTTACGTAGTCCAAATTTTGATTGCGTGATTGGTTAAGATGACAAGGAAGTTGATGAAGTGTTTTCAAATGTCATTGTGACTGTATCCTTGGTGAAGATACATATAGCAATTCAAATTTGATCGCTAAGTGTGAAGAAAATGAAGTGAAAAACAAAAGACAGAGAAGAGCAGAAAGTCAAATAGAATAAGTTGAAGATCTATGTGAAGAAATAGAAGAAGATTACAATTTATTGGAATTGATCAAGGTAGCAGGTCTACTCAAACAATTAATTTATCAGATATAGTGTATATCAGTTTTACTGAAGGTTGCAACCTTCATCATTTTAGCAGTGAGCTTTTGGACAGTGAGTCCTCACCCCTAACAGGGTTATTTGTAAAAGACTCCTAACAGGGTCTGACCCTTAACCAGGTCTCTAGACTTATTGCATTGTAAATATCAACTCCTAATAGGGTTGTAAGATCTTCTAATAGGGATTATTATACTCAAGTACAGTTCTTTGTGGGTGCTAATTCCCACCGAGGTTTTTACCTATTTGGTTTCCCCGTACAACCAAAATTGTTGTGTTCTATCTTGTATTATCTAAATGTGTTAATGCTTAATGTTATTCTGTAATTAATTGAATAAAATAATTAAACTATCTTATAACTGATTCACCCCCCCCCCTCTCAGTTAACCCTTGGGACTATTCCAACAAGACAAACTAGCGAGTGTAGTGAAAGACCTTGCTACCAAAATGGATAAAAATGATAGAGGAGGGTACCGTGACAACAAATACACTAATCAAAGGTTTGAAAAACAACCCAACCTGAGAGACTATCCATATAAAATAAATTGGAACAATGGTAAGCTAGTCCTAGAAGGACAAGATAACCCAAAGGCCAAAGAAACCCCAGATCCCCTAAAAAGGAACAGTGCCAACTATGTTGATAATACTCCTTGGTGTGATGCTTGCAATATGCCACATTATTCCTATCAGTGTGTAGTAGCCCAGGCTTTGTTTGATTAGATAGAAGAAAGGGAACAAGAAGGCCCTACCATAAATATGTTCACATTACAAAAGCCATACCCATGGTTTTTTGACACTAGTTCATCTTTTGATGACTTGTGTGCTGAAGACAAATCTTGTTTAGAATATCAATCACAGATCCCACCCTATCAAAATGATCAAGTTAATATTTTTTCTCAAGCAACTATAAATACAGTGGGAAGTGACAACTCACATTCTCATTTTGAGACTCCCACTGATGAGGAAAAGAGGTTTTTGACTGTTGCAACAATTAATCAAGAAAGAAATGCATATAACCTAAGAAATAGAACAGTGCAACCAGCTCAAGGTAAACCTGCCCTCTATGTCAGAAAAGATTCACCTCAAGTTACTGAGGTTTCTCATGTCAAGGAAAATAAAGGTGATAAGCATGAAAAACAAGCAGGAACTTCTTCTGATCATGTTAAAAGAGAAGAATCAAAAGAGGAATTAATACCCAATGATAAATCCAAGAAAGTAAGGAAAATGAGTGATATGTCCTCTGAATTGCCCTTTTTTGACATGAGAGATGCCCTAACTCAAATGAAGGTTTCAGTCCCCCTCATGGAGATGCTTAAAATAAAAGAACATAAAGAAGCTGTGCTGGAATTTTTAAGAGGTATAGATGATATATCTATTCCCAATCATGAGAAAATACCTTTGACATCAAATGATAGTGGAGTGGCCAGTCCAAAAATAAAAGGAAAAGAATTTTCCAATATCTGCATTGGAAAGATAATCACCCAAGAACCATTATCTGTTGACGCTTTCTATGTTACCTTAATGTTTAATAGTTTCTTGGTAAAAAATTGCATGATTGGTTCTAGAGTTGCAACAAATATTATGTCTTATCATGTCATGAAGGAATTTGGCCTCTAGGTAACCACATATGCTGGAAGTTGTTATGCTATGGACAATAGAGAAGTTCCTATGATAGGAACACTGAAAGACATAAAAGTGAAAATTTATTCTTTCCCTAAAGAAAATTACAAAATGGATATAGTAGTTGTTGACACTAAACCATATTATGGTATGCTTCTGTCAAGGCTGTGGGCAGCAGCAGTAGGTGGAAAAATGCAATTGGATTTTTCCTATGCAACTATCCCTATAAATGGAAATGAGATCAAGTTGCATAGAGAACCCCGGTCATCTGTCATGGTGGAGGTGGTTCTACTTGACTGGCTAAATTGTTGTATATATGTTGATATGGAAAATTTTGTTGTGGAAGAGATTAAGCCCCAATTAAAGAATACTAACCCAATTTTGGATGAATTTTTGTTGCAACAAGATGGACCATGGAAAATGTACTTTGATGGTGGATTCTCTAAGGAATGATCAGGAGCTGGAGTTTTTTTAATTTCCCCATTAGGTATCACCTTCAAGTACTCATTCCTGGTGACTTTTCATTGTACAAATAATACTGCTGAGTATGAAGCCTTAATCTTGGGAATGGATATTTCTATCAAGCATGGTATTAAATGCTTGAAAGTTCATGGAGATTCTCAGTTAATTATATCTCATATTAGGGAGCATTATGTTGCTAAAGATGACATATTAAAATTGTACAAGTATGTTATCTAGGATAGGATAGAATTCTTTGATGCCTTCAATATCCTATGGATAGAAAGATCCAATAACATAATGGCAAATTTCCTAGAAAATGTTGCCTAAAAAGACAATGATGTTACCCTTACTGGCATGTCTGTAGTTGAAATAAAAAGTAGACCTGCAGTCCCTGACAATATTCACAATTGGAAAGTATTTGAGGATGATGATGATATCCTTTGGTTTATTTAGTGTGTAGGTCAATATTATGGTCATAAAATTGATTGTGAATCTTTGATAATAGTTGTGCATGATAAGGAATATATATTTGACCAAGAAGTTATCTAGTTGGCTACTAATCACATTCCCAAAGGGTTGGTTGAGTTGGAAGGCATGTTCAACATAAATGACAATTATATTACTAAAAAATCTAATGCCAAGGCAGAGGACCTAGAAGAAGTCAACTTGGGATCTGAAACATCTCCCCAACTAGTCTATATTGGTAAAAAGTTGGATAGCAATGTGAGACTCAATTTGATAAGATTGTTGAAAAGGTACAAACATGTATTCGCTTGATCTTATGAGGATTTGAAAGCTTATAGAATGGACATATTCTAGCATGAAATCCCTCTGAAAGAGGGTATTAAACCATTCAGAAAAGAAAGGCCCATTAATCCACTGCTGGCTAGAAAAACGTAGGAAAAATTGATGAAACTAAGAGATGCAAGCATAATTCAGCCAATAAGACATTCATCATGGGTCTCTAACTTAGTCCTTGTAAGAAAGAAGAAAGGGGACATAAGTTTGTGTGTTGAGTTTAGAAACCTAAATGTGGCCTCATTAAAGGATAACTATGGACTACCAAATATGGAAGCTATGCTACATAAAGTCACTGGATGGGACTTGGATGGGTTCTCAGGGTACAATCAAGTGCTGGTTAAACAATTTGAGAAATTCAAGACAATATTTACTACTCCTTTGGGCACTTATGTGTATGCTTTTATGCCATTTAGGTTGAAAAATGCTGGCGCAAATTTTCAAAGGGCCATGGATGGAGCTTTCAAAGACCTTATAGATGTTCTGATGGTAGTATACCAAGATGATTTGACAAATTTTTCAAAGAGGTTAGAGGATCATTGCAACCACTTGGAGAAAGTGATGATCAAAGCACTAGAATATGGGGTGTCTTTGAAACCAAAAAAGTGTCACTTTGTTGTTATTGAGGGGAAACTTCTGGGCCATATAGTATCAAAAGAGGGAGTAAGGATAGACCCTGAAATAGTTGAAGCCATTCAAAAGGTACTTTTTCCCAAGAATTTAAAAGGTATACAATCTTTTCTAGGGAAAATTAATTTTTTTAGGAGATTTATTGCCAACTTTGCAGAACTGGTTAAGCCAATTGTCAAATTGCTAAAGAAAAATATAAAGTTTGAATGGGACCAAGAGGCATAGTTAGCCTTTGAAAAAATAAAATGAGCTATCCAAGAAGCATCGGTCCTTCTGTTCCCTGATTACACCAAGCCCTTCTCTCTATTTACATTTTCTTCCTTCCATACTATTGCAGCAGGCCTATTGCAAAAGGATGGTGAGACATTTGAACATCCCATTGCATTTTTTAGCATGTCATTGTAGTCAGCTCAGTTGAATTACCAATTGATGGAGAAACAAGCTTATGATTTGGTAAAGGAAGTCAAGGATTTCAAGCCATATTTGGTATGTGCAAAGCTAAATGCTTATGTTCCTCATGTTGTTGTCAAGGACATATTTGTTCAAAATGAGGTAACAGGGAAAAGGTGCAAATAGATAAACAAAGTTCAAGAGTTTCACTTAGAAATCCATATCACCAAGTTGGTGAGAGGACTTGGATTGGCAAAACTGATGATAGAAGAGAATCTAGACCTAGTTTAGGTCAACAATGCTGATACAAGTGGAAATTACCAGACAAGTATTGAAATGCAACCCTGGTATACTAATATTGTATATTTTTTGAAAAATGCTAAGTGTCCAGATATCTTAAGTGACAACCAAAGGAGGAACTTGAGATTAAAAGCTTAGAAATATGTTTTGTTGCATGGTGACTTGTTTTGGAAAAATAGAGATGGGATCTTGTTGTTGTGTCTTGACAAAGGATAATCAGAGAAGATTTTGAAAGAAATGCATGCTAGAATGTGTGGAGGGCACTATTTTTCTAGGTCCACAACTCATAAAATTCTGAGAGATGGATACTATTGGCCTTGTTTGTTCCAAGATGCTTATACATTTGTTAGCAAATGTGAGTCTTGTCAGAGATTATTAAGCCAAATGAAATTTTAAGGAGCCTTATTTTTTAATCCTGTAGTGGCAGAAGCCCCCTTTGCTATGTGGGGAATGGACTTCATAGGAGAATTTTCTGAAAATTCAAGTGGGGGTCATAGCTCGATCTTGTTGGTGACTGATTATTTCACAAAATGGGTAGAGGCAATCCCAACCAAAAGAGTAATAAGCACAGTGGTCATTGATTTTTTGATGGACAATGTGATTACAAGATTTGGTGTTCCCATCAAGTTGGTGATGAATAATGCCATGTGTTTCAGGTCAGACAAATTTACTGATTTTTTCTCTGACATGGGAATTGTTATGTCTTATTCATCCCCATACCATTCACAAGCCAATGGTCAGGCTGAGTCTAGTAATAAGAATCTCCTACAAATTTTTAAAAATGCCTTAGAAGGAAATAAAAGAGCTTGGCATGTAAAATTGAAAATTTCCCTTTGGGCAGATAGAGTCACTGTCAAAAAAGCCAATGGAAAGTCTCCCTTTGAATTGGTTTATGGTGTTTAATCAAGGATGCCTGTTAATAACTTGTTCCATATTTAATATTTTATCCAAGATAAAGATATTGAAGTTTCTAAACCTATGGAAGAAAGAATGGTTCAATTGGTAGAATTGGATGAAATAAGGAGAGAAAGCCAGAGGGAAAAAATCAAATTGCAAAAAAAAATGAAATACCTCTTTGACAGAAGGGCAGATGAAAGAAAGTTTCAGCCTGGTGATTTTGTATTGCAATGGAATACCAGGGCTAAAGACAAAGGCAAGAACAAAAAGTTTGAGTCACTATGGATGGGGCCTTTTGTCATATATAAGATTTTTGGAAAAGATTCATATTTCCTCAAGAATCTAGATGATGAAGAACAGGAATTGCCAGTGCATGGAAAACTTAAAAAAAAATTTCTTCCATTAGATCTTTTTATTCCATGCACAGTAGTTTGTATCATATGTATAGGTGTGTTTTCTTTCTGTTTTATGTTTGTTTCCCATAAGAAGCTAGTCTAGTTTGTGGTTTTCCTCCCTAGAGATCTGTATTCTTGTTGTAATCTAGCATTTAAGCATCCTCAAAGAGAGCCACTGTTGGTAATATTTCCTATTTTGAGTCTGCCTTGTAAAATTGTGAAGTGTCCTATCGTTCATGTTATCCAAAGGTTTAAAATCATGGTTAAAATTGTTCTTATGCCTCTACAAATTTTTTTCTAGCCCTCAACCTATTTTGAAATGCTAAAAAACCCTTGTTTCATATCTCAAAGCACAAAATTGGCTCCTAAAACCCTAAACGTCGTGGTCCAATATTTTCCCTAAGTCCAAACTCTGCTGATGTTTTAATTAAATTCATTATTTGTCGAGCAAGTTTGTTTTAATCTTATGGCCTGCTTAATGGCTTAATCCCAAAGTGAATAACATCTATCATATAATCCATTAAGTTGTGAATCCACGTGTCTTTGGTGGGTCTGATAGTCATAAAGGTTCTCAGTTAATCAGTGGGCAGATCTTGTTTCATCTAATGGTAGACTTAATCGTTTAATCCCAAAGTAAATGACATCTATTGTAATGCCCCGCCAGGGAACCCAGGAGAACTTAACCTAAACACGACACTAAGTTCATGGAATAATTTTTTTTAAAAAATGTTTACAAACAATATTAATAATAATGCGGAAGCAATATAATGAAGTACATGACATACATGAAATATAACACATACATGATTAACATTCCTCGAGGGTTCCTTGACGTAGAATTACTTAAACAATTAATCTACAAATACAAATATAAGAACTGACATAAAGGTTACATAATCTGAAACCAATTACATACATCTCATAATAAAGATTACATATACAACTGATACCATAAGGCATACTACCTAATCAACATCCACTACACATGTCGCAGGCTATGTAATAATACATGATAAGCAATACAATGCATCCTCCAAGGATGATAACCAATATAAACATATGGTATAAATATACATCTCAAGTAACTGAACAAGTCTCCAAAAGACTATGAAGATGAAACTGCAACAAGGAACATCCAAGCATG
>MU225623.1:2919474-2929609 GCA_018584345.1 Thuja plicata | reverse complement strand
AACCATAATCGAAATGAAATCCTAACATATACATAAGCATCATTAAACAACCATAAATCACATATACACCAATGATATAACATACTAACAATGGATCAATAACATACTGAAATGTAACACATAATATAATCTAAACCATCTGATAAAATCCACACATACATCCAAAATGCCTAAAAGAGTTTGGCATCCACGAACTGAAAAACAACATAAGAGGTGGGTATTACATCTATCATGTAAGCAATTAAGCAGTGCCGACGCATGTCAAAAGGAGCGGTGTGGGTCCTGTCACAGGCATCATAAAAGAGTTTAAAGTTTAGAAAGATCTAATAGTTGGCTTAATCTCTTAAAGGAAAGATGCTCGACTTCTATCAGTTAAGCGATTAAGCGGTGTTGACATGTGGAAGTTGGTGGACCTGGGTATTCTGAGGAGGCAATGATTAAAGTACAGACAACTTGATTCTGATCTGATGGATGACTTAATGTCTTATCTTAAATATGTACAACATCTAGCATCTAAGCCATTAAGCACTATTGATGCATGCCCAGGGGGTGACATGTATTCCACTAAATTTGAAGCTGATCGCAGGTTAAAGGTTGGAGAATTTTCTAAAGATCTAATGGCTCACTTAATGGCTTAAAGAGAAACCAGTCAAAATATATCATCTAAACCACTAAGCCATGACACCACGTGTCCTAGTGCATCCAACTAAGGTCGTAAAGGAAGGATTAAAAGTAGACCATATATAGAAAGAATCAATGGTCAGCTTAATCACTTAAAGGAAAAGTGATCGAGATCTAATGAATAAGCGATTAAGCTATGGAGACGCGTGGCATAAAAGGTGGGTCTTGTATAGCACATAGATCATGTTATAGAAATGGAAAGTTTGAAAAGATCAGAAGATTCGCTTAATGGATTAAAGGAAAAGTGATTGAAATCTAGCAATTAAGTCATTAAGCTGTGTTGAAACATGTCCAAGTGGATGGCACCATAACCATGGTTAGTAAACTCAAGGTGGAGTAACCTACAGCCAAGTTAAGATGGATTAGATGGTTGACTTTATCGCTTAAAGGAAAAGTAAATGAGATCTAGCATCTAAGCGATCAATTCATGCTGATATGTGTCCCAGATGAACAGTTGTTTCTGGGAAAAGAAGAGGGTTGCTAGATGAAGAAGATACTATTTTAGATCTATAGACTAGATTCAAAGTTATTAAAATGAGTTTCAGTGAGCCGTTAAGCCACGAGTTTAAAGTAGGAAAATTGATTGCAGAACGTGTGACCATTTTTGTTGAATTCAATGTGAAAGACTAACGTGATTGAGGCCATATGATTCATTGTTTCAACTTGAAGCCACCATAATTCACTAGAATTATTTGAGTGAAGAATAGAATTATAGCAATATTCAGCTCCTTGCGACAGAATTGTAGAATGGGTAAGTCTTCTCTGCTACAGTAAAATTTAGGATTCCGTTAAGATTTGAAATTTGAAAAGCTTTCAAAATTATCATTTAAATATGAATATCATCTTAGTAAAAATCCCTAGATTCAAGAATGGTCCGTAGGATTGAACTCTCTAGAGAAATAGATTATCAAAAAAGAAATGTTAGAGAGGACCTTCTGCAGCAGTTGAAAGGGTCCACGGGTGATACTACCCAGATTAAGAAAATAGCCCTGACACATCCCCACTTTAGAGTAGGATAAGATTTATATGACTTAGGTAGGTGGGCTAAAGATGTCAAAATCAGTATAAATGGTTTAAGTTTCTTTAGAACTACTGACAGCCAAAGAAACACTCCCTCCCCAGATTGTAACATATGGGATTTAGATGTGGGAAAATTGATAGTACACAAGTATTTATGGATACAAATCTGTTCACTTTGATAGCCAACACTTATGAAAGAGTATCCAGGGTTGTAAGAAATAAATAGGGAAATGTGTTGTTGACTATCATAGCCGATGAGATCAAAAGAATTTTCAAATTAAGTGACTCATCAGTAAAAATGGATGATATTGATTTCAATTACTTTAAGGAAGTATACCAGACTCAGAAGGAATATTATAGGAATGAGGCTCTCAAAGGTTACTTTAATAAGATAGGGAATTTGATTGTTGTGGGCCCAAACACACTAGATCCATTCAAATTGGACTATTTCAATGGTAAGGCTAAGAAAATGTATAGTGCCCTGTGCCTAGTTTTAGGAGAAGATGAAGAAGCAACAATGCCAGTTCATATCATGCTTATGGTAGTTCAAATTTTGCACCACCACTTGTCGGTAGTTTTTATAATGCTTCTTATATTGCTGAGAAAATGCATGAAGGATTAATAGGCATCAAAGATGGAAATATACTCAAGCCAATGGGGTGGTATTCTGTTATGATGCACATGTTTTTTTTAATAGTGCTGATATCCTTGAGGAAGAAATGGACCTCAGTAAGTTCCAGGATGATGAGGATTTTCCTATCCAATTGTGCAGTGTTGATCTATCATGGGATAGAAAATAAGCCAATTATGTATATTTTGATAGATTTTTTGCTGCTAGGCTTAAGTCACTATTGTGCAAACAGAATCCTAGGATCCACATAGATATGATGAGATTATTAAGACCTGTTGAGTTTGCTCCAGAACTAAAGATTTTCCACAATTGGGGAGATCTCATTTTGTAACCTGCCTCTATAGTTATCAGGGTTTATGGATTCAGGGGAACCCCTAATGTTCTGCCCTACAGAGTGCCATTGAAGATTGGAATTGAGGAAATTCTAAGACAATTGGGTGGATCACAAGAAGCCCTAACAGGAAAGATGAAGGGAATTATTTTCCCTACCCTTACAAGAACCCACCATTTCATTATTACACAAGGTGGATGGACATAGTTTGATAAGTATTTTTAGCCATACCATCTTGAAAAGTCTATGTGAAGATGTGTAGATAGTGTGGGTTTCATCATGGATATGTTCAGGCAGAGGACTAAGTGCTTAGCACTAGAGTACCAATTCAATTTCTCAGAGGATATTATTAGAAATATTTTTGATCTGAATGACTAGGAGGTCAGAAAAGAAAAGTGGCTGGTGTATGCAAAGTCTTTAGATTTTGTCCACAATTTTGATAGGTCATATGACCCTTTGAAGGATTTTGCACCCTGGGCCAAAAATATTGACTCCCTTATGAAATTTTTTGCAGTTATCATGCAGAATCTCAGTTAGAAGAAGGAAAAAGTGATGGAGGCTGAGCCAGAAAAAGATAAGGCTATTCTGAGAAAACTTACAGAGGGAAGGGTAGTCCCACCAGGAAATTATGTAGTTTATAAGAGAAGATGGTATAGTAAAATTATACCCAAGATTGACAAAACCTTTGATCAGAAAGGCAAGAGGCCAACAGATACCAGTGCCCAATAGATGCCCTCTCCCAAGAAACAAAAGATGGAAGGAAAAGAGAAAGAGAGTGAGTTATACTCTCCTTCCCAGTCCCCTTTACATATGGATGACCAAGCTATTGTTGAGAAATTTTTCCAAATGGGAAACACAAACCAAGTTTTTGTTACTGCACAAGAGTTGCAAGAAGGAGTGCTAGAGGAACCTAGACATACAACTCTAGATCTTATAGTGGCAGAGTTTGTAGGTAAGGAGTTGGACCCTGTAACCAAATAAGCTAGTGAAGAGTTCCTATTAGATGACAATTTTGTTAAGGTTGGGGCCTTTGTTCAATTCCTATGGAGAACTCATATTGATGAGTTCAAGGATAAGTGCCAGAGATTGCAAGTAGCTCAACCAGATCAGAACAAGGATGATATTGAGAAATAGGTCAAAAAGGAATTAATGACCAAATTTGGCAAAGTAACCCCTAAAGAGGGTAGGGAGTTGGTGAGAAAGAAAGGAGTCATTATCCTACCCCAATGGGATTTGGCTGATGCCATAGTTTTTGATGTTGTTAGGAAGGATGCAAAACCATTGAGCACCAGTGGAACACAAATTGGTGCCCAATTTAGTGAGGATCATGCGGCATTAGCAATTTGGTCCTTGAAGAAGAAGGGTAAAAAGAGAATGATTGAAGATGATCAATCTAAGGACACATGTAGCCTCATCATAAAAAGTGTTTCTAATACCTCAATTATGGAGGCAGCTAACCTTGATCTACAAATTGCCAATTTAATCTTGAAGGTAGTTGAAAAGAAGGAAGATGTCATTAAGAACGTAACCCAAAAATATGAGTTTGTTCTAAAGGCATATAATTATGAAAAGGTTAAATTGTAGAAGGATGACAGAATTACCTTCCTGGAGGGAAGGCAAACTATGCAATTAATGCCTCAAAAGAGGATAACTCAGGACCCCCACTATCCTTCCTCATCAATTCCCATCATCACTTACCCTCCTTCCCCTACACCATCTACTTCTACCATAATAGAAGAGCTTGAGCAAGAAAAGGCCATGTTGAAAGCTGCAAGAGCAGAACTTGAAAGGCAAAAGAAAGAGTGGGTGGAGCAGTTTGTAGCCTTCAGAGAAGTAGAGGCATGGGTGAAGAAGAAGTATGCAGATAAGATATATAGAGCTTTCATATATTGTACACATGAAGTAGTACCTACTGCTATATATGCTCAAGGTAAGAAAATTGTCAGCATTATAAATGAATATAATGAAAATAAACAAAATTTGGACCAACCGGTTAATAAATGGAAAGGGAAGGTAGGGGAGTTAAAGTTCTTCCACACCACCTGCAAGAAGAACAACAATGTTGACATAGTATTGATTGGATCTCACAAATGTGTCAAATTTCTCTTAGACATGGACATAAGGAGGGACATTATTGTGAGGAAAGTGACGACTTTAAGAAAGGAATATTCACAAGACATATATGAGATGTTCCCATATATCTTCAGGAAGAATGGAAACATCAAAGATGAGATGTTGTGGCACTGACAGTTGAATGAAGCACTTTTCGTTAGAACTAACAACATATTAACCATGGAGAGCACACTGATTTTTGCTCAAACAATTGAGATAGTGGCCAAGACCAAATCATTTTTTTCATTCTAGTGAGATGAGATTGAGAAAGAACATGCCACTTGGAAGGAGATCAACAATAGAAAAGATGAATTCCTTGGCTTCATTTGGCCAGGAGATGAGGTGTACACTTCCTGGAAGGACATGTACACAATAATTGATCTAGGTGAAGGTGAGGACATGCAGGTGGATGATGAAGCCTAACAGATCAGTTGATGTCGTTAAAGAGTGGAGATACTACATCACTAGCATCAGAGGCAATGGTTTCCAGATGGCTAGCCCCCAACAAGTACAAGGAAAATGCAATCACCATGTGACCATAGGACAAAGAATCTATAGGAATATCTTGTAACAAAAGTGGTTTTTCTATCCACTTGTTATTTTGTCCTATTATACTCTAAGTTTTGTCTCTTAGCCTTGTCATCAAAAGCTTGTTTCATCCTCGATCTTTAAGGATTCCAAGATGACTAGTGCTGGCTATAAAAACAAATTTGTAACATATTGTAAAGGATGGTAAAATCAAGACTGCGAGGCAGATTTCTGAATTGTGTCTGAGCTTCAAGTTTTGAGTCAATTTGAATGTATTGAAATAAAGATCATTAATGAAATACAATGGAATTTCCAGTATCATACCAATGATGTCTTTTTGAATTTACATTTAGCTCTTGTATGCTTAATTTTTAAGGAATTTTAAATGTACTAGCTATAAAGTAGCTATGTTATTATTTGTGAGTTTCTTTCAAGGAGGGTTTAAATCTTGCAAATAGTTGCAGAGGGTTAGGGTTTATGTAAGAATTTGATATAGGGGTTTGAGATTGAGATTATAGTTTGTAAGGCATTCTATCTGAAGTTTATTTGTGTTTCAATTAATTGTCTCTAGTGGATGTATTCTTTATTGTGAATCTATGGCCTAGGATTAGGCACCGGTCAATCTCTAATAAGTACTTCTTATCATCAAATCAATCAACATTATTCAATCTTTACTTTCTGTTATCTGAAGAATACATATTTAGATAATTGTTTTGAATGCAATTAATCATAGTGATTCCTTGAAGAGAGAATAAATAGGTTATCCTTCCTATGCCAAGTGGCCTAAAAAGAAGAAGTATCATGAATCCTTGATCCACTATCTGATTTGCTAAAAGCTAGTAGTCTGCTGAAGGTGCTGTTGGAGATTTCATTCTAAATAGTTGATTGATTATATGTTTGTCATTGATGAAAACATATAATACACAGTAGTACTTCTATATGTACTTATCCTTATGATGACATGAAAACTTGCATGGATATATACATGTTTTTGACATGTGTATTATGCTATGTCCATACACGCAGACCCAAATATGATGTTTTAGTAAAGATATGTAATTTTGTTATTGACAGTTACAGTTCTGGAGGAATAATGATTTAAGGCCGACGTATGTAATGTGTTTATTGAGTTGTGCCTATCTTTAGGATATGCATGTGTATATTCATGATTAGTTGAGTTGTTGATATTACTCTAAAGGTACCAAACATGTTTCAAGAAGATTGCAAAATTATGGTCAATTTGGTGAAGCCGACTTAGTGAAGCGATGTGTCTATTTAGTTTATACTTGCACAATTGTAATTATTCTTGTGCACTTAGTAGAGCTAACAAGGATGTTATGAAGAGTTGTCTAATAGGTCCCATGATCTCATAATTGGTGCATGTACTTATAGAAGGTCATTTGTGATAAGAAGAGTTGCGAAAGCCAGAGATAAGAAAAGCAGAGCAGAGTGTTAAAGTAGTAGAGCTATATTTATCATATGTTGATAATATAGATATTGAAGTAGAAGCTTTCAGAACATAGAGAAGATTGTTGTAGTGCTTTACCAGAGGTTAAAGCATTGGTGCACAAAAGGAACTGATCAAACAAGTAGTGTCACAAACAACAGTTCATCTTGTTGATATAGTGTGTATGAAATATCCAGAAGGTTGTAGCCTTCACCACTTGGATAGTGAGTCCTTGGACAGTGAGTCCACCACCCCTTATAGGGTTATTGTAAAATAATCCTAACAGGGTCAGACCCTTAAGTAGGTCACTGTACTACTGCATTGTAATGAACAACTCCTAACAAGGTTGAAAGATCTTTTAACAGGGATTACTATAAACAATATAGTTCTTTGTGGGTACTATTTTCCACCAGGGTTTTTACCATTTGGTTTCCCCATAACCAAATTGATGTGTTGTGTAATGTGTTATCTAAATGTGCATTTAATTTATATAAATCTAGATTAATAAGTACAAAAGATTTAAAGTTGCTAATAACTGATTCACCCCCTCCCCTCTTAGTTATCCCTGAAGTATTCTAACAATTGGTATCAGAGCCAGGTGCCTTGGAGAGAAATCCTAACAGCTTAAGGTAGATTAGATGGCATACTTTAGAAAAGAGAGTCCTAAGTTCGATGGAGAGAACTATCTGGATTCAAAGAACAAAATGGTAACACATCTACAATGTGTTGGCTTTGAGATCTTTGAGATTGCTACACAAGAAGTTGATATTCCATCTTTAAAATACCTTGCAAAGGATGATGCTACAAAAAAAAGGAGGTATTCATAGCAAATGCTATTTCCAAAGAAGCCCTTATTAGTGCCCTATCAGACAGTGAATTTTTTGAGATCAAGAAAGTTGACCGAGCTTATACCATATGGAAGTATTTGGAAGATATGTTTGAAGGAGACATCCAAGCAAAGAATGCGCACAGAAAGACATGGAAAAAGAAATATAATAGTCTTGAAATGTTACCTAAAGAAAAAATTAGAGCTTATAATGAGAGGATAAATGAAGCAGTATCTAGAATTAGAAACAATGGAGGAGAAATTTCAGAAGAAGACATAATGGACAAGTTAATGACTACATTGACAGTAGACTATGAAAGCAAAATCAACATTCTAAATGAGACCATGCATTTTTCTAAAGACTTCAAGGGAGAGACTTTGATCAGCAAAATCTCTGCATTTGAGATATCAAGATTGAAGACTAAACATAAGAATGAAACAGCTTTCAAAGCTTCAATCCACAGTAAGAAATCCTCACACATCTCTAGTCATAATGAGAATGAAGAAAATGATGAAGAGTTGGATGAGATAATTGCCATGATTGCTAAGAGAGAAAATAAAGGAAAAGGAAAGTATGAAGGACAGCTTCCATTCAAGTGTTTTTCATGCAATAAGATTGGTCACTTTGTATCTAAGTGTCCCACAAGAGTCAAGAAGTTTAGATCTGATTACAAACCTAAATATAGGAAGGAATGTTACTATGCTAAAGAAGGTGTAACTAATGAAGATTCAGGAGAAGATGAAATTAGATTCATTTCCTTAAAGACATGGAAAGGTTGCTCAAAGATATAGACATTGAAAATAAAGAAGAAGATCATGAATTAGCCTTAATTTCCAAAGCAAATGTCAGAACTGATTGGATCATTGATAGTGGATGCTTGCATCACATGACAGGTGACAAAGATAGATTTTTTCATCTAGGAAAATACAAAGGTGGTATGTTTAGATTTGGAGATAACACTCCTAAACCTATCATAGGTAGAGGATCCATAACCTTGGATGGAAAGAACAAGATAGATGATGTTTTATATGTTGATATATTACATCATAATCTACGAAGTGTTGGACAGCTACTTGAAAAAGGATATCATTTAGAGTTCAAGGACAACAAGTGCATTATTAGCAACAAGGATGGAGACATGATTGCATCAGGCTCTAAAACAAAAGGTAATGTTTTTTAGCTCAATTAAGATGTAAGTTTTTTTGTTGCAAAAGTGGATGACAGTTGGTTATGGCACAAGAGACTATGTCATATCAATTTTGGCAATAGAGTAAAGATCAGTAATGTCAAGGCAGTTAGAGACCTACCAAGCATTGCAAGACCAGTTGACACAATTTTCAGGGAATGTGTTATGGGTAAACATGTAAGGAGTTCCTTTAGAAGGAAGAAGACCTCAGCTAAAAACAAGTTGAACTTAGTGCATACAAATTTACTCGGTCCTACTCAAACAAGATCATACTAGGGTGAAAGGTACTTTATTTTGTTTGTTGATGATTTTTCTAGGATGATGTGAATTGCGTTCTTAAGGGAGAAGTCAGAAGCCTTTGAGAAGTTCAAAATATTCAAAGCTAAGGTTGAGAATGAATCTGGACTAAAACTAAAATGTTTAAGATTAGATAGAGGAGGAGAATTCACCTCTGGCCAGTTTTATGACTACTGTGAAGAACATGGAATAAAAAGGAAGTTGAGTGCCCCTAGAACACCTCAGCAAAATGGAATTACAGAAAGGAGAAATAGGATTATACTTGATACAGCGCGCACCATGATGATTGAAAGAAAAGTGGCGCACACCTATTGGAGAGATGCAGTGAACACTGCAGTGTATACTATCAACATAACACAATTGAGACCAGGCGTGGAAAAGACACCCTATGAACTTTGGTTTGGTAATGTACCCACAGTAAAATAGTTCAGAATATTTGGTAGCAAGTGCTACATCAAGAGAGATGACAGCGTTGGCAAGTTTGATGCTAGAAGTGATGAAGGTATTTTTATTGGTTACTCTACAAAAAGCAAAGCTTACAGATGTTTCATTTTGAGATTAAAGAAGATAATTGAAAGCATGCATGTTAATATTGATGAGAAGTTTATGATTCAAGAGAGGTACTATGAATATGCACCTTTGATTGAAGAAGAACCTAGACCTAACAACAAAGATACTATTATTGAAGAAATGTTTGATTGCATTGATGTCTCATTCAATGACCCTGATTCAAGAAATGAAGAACAATAGATTATAGAGGAAGAAGTCACACCTAAGGTTCCTAAGTTTACATCTAGATACCACTCTAAAAATGATATCATTGGAGATCAGAAGAGCAGTGTTTTGACCAAATCAAAAGCAAAGAATCTAACCGTGGATGAAGAGGTATGTTTACTTTCACAGATTGAACCATTAAGTGTTGAAGATGCTTGTAATGATTCTAATTGAAAAAATGCAATGAAAGAAGAACTAGATCAGATAATCAATAATGACACATGGGAATTGGTTCCTAGACCAAGTGATAAAAATGTGATTGGAACAAAATGGATTTTTAGAAACAAAATGAATGAAGAAG
>MU225623.1:2863909-2885765 GCA_018584345.1 Thuja plicata | reverse complement strand
TTAGTTGCATTGTACTTTCATTTTCATAGACTAGTTTGCATTATCATGTAGATTTGCATTGCATTGCATACATTTGATTCATTGGAGATATTGGCATTCTTGCCCTTGTTTTCATTATGAATCTCTCATTGTGTGGTTTATTGGCAAGGTCATGAGTTTATAGCTCTAGCTGAGAGAAATTTTACAAATCTTGCAACTCCATGCATAGAGAGCTATGAGTCGATTTGTGAGGGCTCATTCTTGAGTTTCCTTGCATGTAAGGATTCATAGAAGTGTACTATTTTGTGTGTACACCTGGTACTAAGGCCTTAACCTTGTCCTTTTTCTTACTCTGCCCTTCAACTGAAGGTTGGCCTAATTCCAACTTTTGCCTCTTTGCTGCAGGCTCTTCCACATCATCAGGCTATGTTGCAACTGTTAAATCTATAATATGTTGTTTTGTTCCTTGCAACTGTGGGCTCTCAGCCATTTGTTTCTCTGAGGCTTGTTGTTGTAGAGGAGACATATGAGGACGTACATAATCACTATCATCACCACTCTCATACTCTGAATCTGAATGCTCGGGAGACTGAGCACCTTTCTTACAAAGGACTGTATCCAGCTATTCTACTAACACATAGTAGTTGTCAATCATAGCTTTAATCCTGTCAAAATAAGAGAGATCAGGGTAAAAACCCCCAAAGGATAATCCTTTCCTCTTTATCTTAATCTGCAGCTTGAGCAACTCTTGGATTCTCAATCTTTTCATGTGAATGTCATCTTCATCCAAGTTATTTCTTGTTGCATCTTCCTCTATACATTTACAATGTACATTAGTATTTGGGATAGTGGGAGTGTACAATTTCTTGACCCCTGCCATGAAGCCTTCTGGGTCAATGTACCTGTAAGGGGCTGCCCCCATTCTGAACTTCCCCAACCAATGACCCACTTCATCTATGGCATTCTTACCAATTGTAAATTTTGCAATACTGAACTGCCTAGGGGTTATAGTCCCCTTTTTATGAGGTGCAAAATGCTCATTGGCCGTCAGCATTAGCTGCCAAATAAATTCCATAGCAGCAACTCTCATAGGCACATTATAAGGCAATATATGAGGTGGGTGGATACACCCATATACTCTGATAATGGTGAAATTCTCCTCCAAGAAGAAATCACCCTAGTTATGGTTTCCAAGCCAATTGTCTAAATACTCACAAGGCCTAAGCAGTTGTATGACCTTCAAAGGGATTATGGTCCTTCTTATTCCCAGACTTTGTATAATTGGATACAAAATCCAATTTTGGAAGGCACATAAGTCACAATCTCTGGAAGTATAGTTCCAAACCCTGACCCAAAACTGGATAGGATTTGGTTGTGCTTGATAGAATCTTTGAGGGGATAAATTGTGGGGATCCATGATTGTGAAATTGAAGTACAAGAGAAGGTGCATCAGGACTGAATAATGCAAAAATTTTGGTTCCTTCTCCTTGGGATTCTTTAATTTTTTTTGGGCTGCAACAAAACCCTCATGCATCTCATCAATTATGTGTTGAATATAATCATAGCTGGTGCTTGAATGCACCTCCTGCAAGTCTAACACCATCATCAAAATACCATGACCTATTCTTTCTGCGTCTCCATCTATCCCTAATACTCTGCAAAGGGCGTAGGCATTGTACTTGATATAAAAATGTAGGTCCTTGTAATAATACAGATATGGTTCAGCCTTAGGACCTAAATGATCCCTCAATTATTTTGGCATATGCTTCTGCAAAAATCTCTTTGCAACACCAGGCTTGGCACTATACCTCTTTTCTTGCTTCTTTATGTCAATTTTGGTAGACATAGCACTGAATAGGCCAAAGGCTTGCATAAAAGAGTTTCTATTTAATATCAATAAGGCAGTGCCATCATCTCTTTTGATGGTCTTGGTCAGGGCATCATAATGATTTGCAAGGTCAAGGAATAGGTCTACATCTAAGAATACATCAGGAACTAATAACCTACCAAGACCACACGTCCAAGGGTTTGAAATAGGAATGGGCTTATCACAATTCTTATAAAAATAGGTAAAGAGAGAGTACCATGTTGTGCCCGGGGTCACAACATCTCAGATGTCCTTGAAATCATCCTTGAAAACACTTGCATCAACCTTCCTATTTTGCGTTGAACCCGGCAGAAGACGCAGGAACTCATCAGAGAAGCTTGCCTTCCCTTTATGCTCTTCACCACTCCAACCACTTGTAGAAGCGACACTAGCTGCTCCACTCATATCTGCAATTTCTTGTATCTCCTTCCTTCTCATCGATATTGAAACAAATCTAGCAGATAGAGTAGAAAATCATTCTGTGCACAACTTTTCTGCAATTTTTAAAAAAAATATCTGATCACTTCTGGATACACTGCAACTGCTCAAAATATCTCTCTTCTCTAAAAACCTAGCAACTTGGCTCTAAAAACTTGAAAGCACGGTGAATGCGAATGAGTGCACTGTCCACTCCTTATAGCCATCATCCAGAGTACATAGCTCATAATTCAAGAACATCAGTTCTGCCATTAATTTTCCATGCCATGAACTCTGAAAAACCTAGCCGTAGTTGTTGAAGTTGACAGGAAATCAAATTTTCAAATATGAATCCTCGGATCAATCATAAAATGTTTATGAGAGCTGACATGTCACTTTATGATTCGTTTTTTGTCATACATCTCAGCTACCCTATTTTCACTATGATCAAAATTCGAGCATCTGATTGGCCGCCGAGAGATTTGCTCTGTCACATCAAGAAACTACCACCATTTTTTACATTTCATGATCAAGCGACCCCGTGACTGCTTTAAGTCTCTTTGTCACGGGACTTTGTTCTTAACCATGGTTTGATCTTGAGACCTGGCGATAATGCACTTTCTTACTCTAGCTGACCCAAGTCACTATCTGGCGATCAGGCGACACAAGTGAAACCGAAGTCGCAAAGAGTTAACCTTAACCCATCTTTCTTTCCCAGACTTTGCGACTAGCCGTTAGCATTAGCCTCCACAGTTGTCTCCTTGTCGCTGGATGCTTACTTTTCATTTCAAGACCATGTGACAACCTTTAGTCACTCAGTCGGGAGATATATTTAACTTTACCTTATCATTAAAAAGTGCCCTTTCTTTATTTATAGCAACTGCGCGACACGCCCTGATCGCCAAGTCAAGAGGACTTTTCTCCTGGGACACTTTTCTCTCCAGACATCATGACCACTGTTAGATCTTTTCATTCCTTCATCCAACGACTGGCACGTAATCGCTATATATTTTTACATGCCCTTAAATCTTTTAGAGACTTCGCGACTGAAGGCAACATACCTTAGTCTCATAATCGCTTAATCCTTTTCTCTCTTCTGGCGACCTCCGGACAACCCACTTACATTATGATAGATGTCATCTGCTCATTGTTTTTACTTGTTACATACTAGAGAACCAAAGCATTCATCCTTTCTGGCGACATCCCGACTGAGTAATGCCACAAACCTCAAACGGTTAGTCGTGTAGTCTGAGTTGCTAACCCTTAACTGCCATTTGATCCCGAGACCACGTGACCGAAGCAAAAATTAACCATTAGCCATGGCCTGATCCAGCAACAGCGCGACATGAAATAATCACGAAATCTAAGCATAGTTTTATAACTGCGAGAAATCTTCCGCGATTACCCAACTAACAGTGGGTCCCATTTCTTACAAATCTTTATAACACGGATATCCCATGACTACCCGACTAATAAGATATCTCTAAGTCTCGAAAGGCTGAAGGAATATTCTATTTTTTAACAAGACTACGTGACTCAAAGGAAAAGCAAAGTCGGGAGGGCATTTGGCATATTCGTTCTGGGTAACGCGACGAGGTGACCTGACTTAAAACACATGTCTTAAGTGATTGAAAAAGCAACGCTGAAACATAAGACATGACCTAGGGTTTCAAATTTCATCATTTAATACTTGGATACTTAGGGTTTTTCAAGGTTTTTTGCAATTTTGGCAAGGCTTTAACATGAACACCTAAAATTTTACAAAGGGAAAGACAAGGAATGAGGAAAACCAGCAAAAATAGAAAAAACAACCAACAGACTCCACAGCAGTTGATAAAACATTGTACAAATCTATGATTGGAAATCTTATTTATCTAACTCAATGAAGACCTAACATATCCAATGCAGTTGGCATTGTTGGAAGATTTGTAGTTGAACCCAAGAATAATCACCTAATGACAATCAAGAGGATATTCAGATATCTAAAGGGAACTATAGACTATGGTTTATGGTATCCTAAATCAGAGAATACACAACTTCATGTGTATACTAATGCAGATTGGGCAGGTTGTATTGATGACAGAAAGAGAACTTCAGGAGGAGTAGTATTTCTTGGAGAAAGGTTGGTATCTTAGACAAGCAAGAAGCAAAACTGTATTTCTCATTCAACGGTAGAGGAAGAATATGTTGCAGTAGCACTGAATTGTACAATAATTGTTTGGATCAAGCAGATGGTTAAAAACTTTGGTATTCAGGTTGACTATCCTATTTTTATTCATTGTGATAACACTAGTACTATTAACATGTCTAAGAACCATGTGATGCATGTAAAGACAAAGCACATAGAGATCAAGTACCATTTTCTTAGAGAAAAAGTTGCAAACAAGGAAGTGACATTGGACTATGTAAGCACAAAAGATCAATTGGTAGACATTTTCATGAAGCCTTTAGAAAAGGATACTTTTGAGTATCTAAGGGAGAAGTTTGGAGTAATTCCCTCTCCAAAGTATGACTAGAGAAAGTAGCAAGTACATCAGTCCTGTGTGACTGATGAATGGTTGACTACTCTACTTCTAGAGTAGTACCTGTGCATAATAGTTTATGGTTCCCTTTTCTATTGATGTCAATGGGGGAGTATGTACTAAAAATAAAAAAAACAAGGAACACATACATGGAGCTTATACTCTGGGGAAGTATAGAGATAAAACATAGTCCATGAAAATGTAGCAGTGTAGATGAATCTTTGATGAGGATATTCAGAAGATTGTAAAAGAAAGAAGACACCATGAACAGAAGTTGTTTTTATCATATGTTGCCATTAATGCTAAAGGGGGAGACTGTTGGAGATTTGATTCTGAACAGTTGATTGATTGTATGTTTGTCATTGATGAAAACATATAATACACAACAGTACTTCTATATGTACTTATCCTTATGATGACATGAAGACTTGCATGGATAGATACATGTTGTTGACATGTGTATTATGCTATATCCATACACGTAGACCCAAATATGATGTTTCAGTAAAGATATGTAATTCTGTTATTGACGGTTATAGTTCTGGAGGAATAACAATTTAAGGCCGACGTATGTAACATGTTTATTGAGTTGCACCTATCTTCAGGATATGCATGTGTATATTCATGATTAGTTATGATTTTTTGATATTACTCTAAAGGTACCAAATGTGTTTCAAGAAGATTGCAAAGTTATGGTCAATTTGGTGAAGCCGACTTAGTGAAGCGACGTGTCTATTCAATTTATACTTGTGCGCTTAGTAGAGCCGACAAGGATGTTATGAAGAGTTGTCTAATAGGTCCCATTATCTCATACTTGGTGTATGTACTTATAGAAGGTCATTTGTGATAAGAAGAGTTGCGAAAGCCAGAGATAAGAAATGCAGAGCAGAGTGTTAAAGTAGCAGAGCTATATTTATAATATGTTGATAATATAGATATTGAAGTAGAAGCTTTCAAAACATAGAGAATATTTTTGTAGTGCTTTATAAGAGGTTAAAGCATCTGTGCATAAAAGGAACTGATCAGACAAGCAGTGTCACAAAAAATAGTTCATCTTGTTGATATAGTGTGTATGAAATATCTAGAAGGTTGTAGCCTTCACCACTTGGACAGTGAGTCCACCACCCCTAACAGGGTTATTATAAAAGACTCCTAATAGGTTCAGACCCTTAACCAGGTCACTATACTACTGCATTGTAATGAACAACTCCTAACAGGGTTGAAAGATCTTTTAACAGGGATTACTATAAACAGTATAGTTCTTTGTGGGTACTATTTCCCATCGGGGTTTTTACTATTTGGTTTCCCCATAACCAAATTGATGTGTTGTGTAATGTGTTATCTGAATGTGCATTTAATTTATATCAATCTAGATTAATAAGTACAAAAGATTTAAAGTTGTTGATAACTGATTAACCCCCCTCCTCTCAGTTATCCCTGAAGTATTCTAATAGGTGCACCCGCCTGGGTTTGTGGAGCCCAAAGTGAAGAAGGAATATTTTCCTTGTTAATTATCCTTTTCCTTTATGAATCTAAATTGGGAAACAAAGAGTCAAGAAGTTACTACTATATACTAATTCTACAAGAAAAAGAGCTAACACATTGTCACTTGCACAAGTGGTCAAGGCTGCAATAATAGCATCTTTATCTTCCTTCTTGAACTGAAAAGTAGAATCTTTCTTCTTCTTCTTCTTCTTCTTCTTCTTCTTTGTAGTCCTTTCAGCAGTGTCTAGGTTTTCTGTAGTTCCAACATATTGCCTTGGACTTACCAAGGTACTTAGATCTCCCCTTATTCTTGGACTTAAAATAGAAATGATACTTTTCATTCTTTCCTCTTTCTCTTGATATTCCTTTAACACTCAAAGCCTCTTCAACATTTAGATAGATGTTCCTTCTCATCTCCTTAGAAATTAGGGAACCAACAACATTCTCCATCTTCAAGAAAACTAAAGTTATCCCTATGACCATGACAAGGCTGTCCCATGAGTCTAGAAATGAACATAAAAATACTTGGCACCTTTATTCTTCTTCCATTGACACCCCTACTTGTTGGAATTGTTACTATTAAAGTTTTTTACATTCATGTTTTTTCATTGATGTCAACATATGTTTCAGTTGGTCTCATCAAAAGTATCAGGCAAACTAGTTATCATTGATACATGCAAGACTAAGAGAAGTGTACAGACACTGTATGGATTTTCAGAGCATGAGAGTGCAAACATATATATAGGAATGCACAAGGATCTTATATCTAAGGTCTCTTTTCTTGATGTTACTCTTGGCATAAGTTATAGTTGTTTTGGTGAAGACCGATTACAAAATAGTGAGAGAGGATTGTGAGAGAGTTGGTCTCTGATTTTTGGAGATAACTTGGATGTGAGAATGAAATGTGATATGTGAGCTTGAGGCATGGTAGAAGACATATTGAAGAATTTTATTTGTGATTCTTGGGTCACTACATTCTTGGTGACATCAACTAAGGCATGTGATCTTGCGAGGATCTATTTGTGGTCGACTACAATGGTGTATTGTGTTTAGAGAATGGCGAGCGTGGATTCTAGATCTAGGAGTACATTTAATTATTTTTATTTGATGTTTACTTGTGTAAGTTACCATGTGTATCTTATCAAGGGTCTATATAATTATTTGTGCATTGGGGAAGTCTTAACATGCTGACCTAATTTATTGTAAACTTGTATAAAGGAGAGTATTTTCTGGATGAGAGAGGATTGAGGTAGGATGTGAAAGTTGTGAGCTTGTAATTGTGAATTATGATAGACATATAGAAGAAATAGTGATTGTGATGAACTTCATTCGAACTATTTAGGAAAAGCAAGTTCCTATCAGTCAATTCACTGGTTATTGCATACTTCTATATATGTACTTTGGAAAGTGATTCTAGAAGGTGGATTTAACATTCTCATTTGGGAAGTGAGCCTCTTATTCCTATTGACTCCTAACAATGTCTTTCCTTTAATAGGGACTGTGTATTCTATGTAATAATCAAATCCTAATAAGGATACAATACTTTCAGTGCACTACTCATGGGTGCGAATTCCCATGAAGGTTTTTCCCTTAACAGGGTTTCCTCGACAATAATTTCTTCTGTTATATGGTGTTTCTCTTTGATGTGTTCATGTTTCCATTGAATAATTGGGTTATAATTTTAAATTTGAATTATTTGGCATATAATTGATTTCTGCCCCTCTCAGTTGTATTGGTGGACTATTATTTTTAGCAATTAGTATTAGAACTTGTGGTCCTTTGAGAGAAATCTTAATAGCTTGAGGTGATCCTAGAGATGACATTCTATAGGAAGGAGAGTCTAAAATTTTATCCTAAGATTTTTTGACAATTGGAAGAACAAGATGAGAACTCACCTACTATGCTTAGGAATTGATTACTGGATGATTACAAAGAAGGATGAGAAGATCAAGCCTAAAGATGAATTAGAAAATGCTAATGAAAATGAAAAGAATTTATTTAGTTGTAATATGGTTTCAAGAGAATCTTTGATCACCGCACTCTTTGAGGGTAAATTCACAGCGGTTAAGACTTGAATTTAGCACATAAAATTTGGAAAAGACTAGAGGCATTATATGAAGGGGATAGGTTTAATAAGCAAGAGAATTTTCTAAATTAGAAGATTAAAATGGAGAGTTTAAGAATGTGAGATGATGAGAATGTCAGAGCATATGTACAAATGGTTAAAGAGGTTATTATAGGAATTAGAAACTTAGGAGGCCCATATACTGAAGAAGAAGTGATCATAAAGATTCTCACATCTTTGACACTTGTATACAAAACTAGAGTGCAAGAAATAGAATAGATCATACCATTGTCAGAAAAATTCAATAGAAAGGTATTGATTTCTAAGTTTACCACCTTTGAGGCTGCAGAGCAGGGAGATACATTACCTAATGTGGAATCTACATTCAAGGTGATTGTGCACAATGACAAAGATAAAAAGTCTTGCAAGCACTAGTAGAGATAATAGGTATGAAGATCTTGGTGAATATTCTGATGAGTGGGCAAAGATAGTAGAAGAGGAAATTAAACTAGATGAACTTTTGGCTTTGATCACAAGAAGAGAAAAGAGAGGTAAGGGTCAATTTGAAGGGAAGTTTGGTGCAGGGAAGCTAGGCCTTCAATCTCATTTTCTTTAATTTTTTTTTCAATTGTAATAATGGATGTGTCTTGGAGACATCCTATGGTTTTTTCTTGGTCCATCTTGTGTGGACAAGGATCCTTTGGTATGTTTATAAACCAAGAAATTCCTTAGTTCCATAGACTGTCCTTTTTAGTGTTTTTAGGAAATAATGTCTTTTAGATTGCAGACAAGATTCAAGGGTCATGTATGACCATATTTTGTCATTTTTAGGTGTTTGGAGTCATTTTCCACTTTTTGGGATACATATATGTTGGTGTTGTTAGGAGTTATCAAAAATTGCTAAAAGTTATCAATTTTGAAAATGTTGTTAATGCAACTTTTCAAAAATGTTTCTCGACTGTTGCAACTTGTTTTCCTAATGGTCACAACCAGATCTGAATCAATTGGATTAGGTATGGAGTTATTTTTAGGTTGTATGAAGCATGTCTAATCGAGAGATTGGGTCAGGATACTTGTTGAAGCAAATTTTAAATAAAATCCCGCCATTTCTGAGTATATTTATGGTCTACATAGTCATATACGTATTCAAAAAGTAGATAAATTTATATTACAAGGTTTTGGAATGAGTCTACTTTCTATTGTAGGTGATTTGGATTGATTTGATCATCATTTGAGCAAGGTATCAATTTTCCTGGCATAACCGGTCTGAAACCCTCCCTATTTGGCACTGCCATGAAAATTTGACCCTAACTTGCATTTTTACCATTGGAAATCAATACCACCTAGTTAAAAGAAAGTTAAGTATATGTATTTTAAGACTTATAAGGCTTGGAGTTGGGGGAGCATGGTCCTTTCTTCTAGGGTGATTCCCTAGGCTAAATATCCACCATGTATTTATCCAACGAGGACGAAGAAAGTGTGAAACAATAGTAAAGGGTATTATGGGTCCAAATATTTGAGGTATTAAAAGCATTTGAAGACAACTTAAGACCATAAAATGACTTCATTTATTCTAGACACCCATCTTTAGACCATTCCAGTAGACCCTAGTCTAACTTGATCACTTAGATTAGAGAGCCATTATGACATTTTGAAGGTGCTCTAGCAGAATTGGAAGTAGTTGCTTTGGGGTTTGAAAATTTTATATTGGAGGATATTAAAAACAATATTTCTCAATCTTGGTCCCATGTTCATTGCTTGAATTGAAGAAAAGATCACTGTTGCAGGCCTAGTAAGAATAAGGGTAAATTCTAAGATTTCTTTTTTGCAAGATTGGTATAGTCTAGTTGACTGAGGGAAGTGAATTCTTAAGGGTCTATAGGAAGTTTATAACCCTTAGTGGAAGTCTATATTTGATGTAAGATATTAGTCCATTGTTGGGACTTGATAAGGAAGGAGTGTCTCTATGAACATAACAAACTAGGAGACTTGGAGTAGAACAAGCTGGGAAGGAATCACCTTGTGTAGAAGGGATTCAGAGACTTGTGTTGAGAAAAGAAGTTCAGACTATCCTATCATAGGATTAAAATGAATTGTAGGAAATCATCCAATTAGTACAAGGGGTAGGCCAACCTATACTTCTTGTTGTGTGCACTCTGCACCAAGTGGTATCAAAGCAGTAAGACTCTATTTGGGAAACTAAGAGATACACACCATGTCTAAAGGAGATGCAGGAGATCCCTCTGAGGATCACCAATATAAAGTTAGAAAATATTGTGAAAGAGAAGATGGCTAAAAATAGAGAAGTCAGAGAGGAAAATAGAACCATGAAGAGGGAATTGGAAAATTTGAAAGGACAAGTAAGAATAGGAGAGACTGAAGAGTTAGAAGGAGAAGAAGAAGAGGATAAGAGACATCCTTAAGAAAGTCACATCCCTAAAGATCAGAGGAGCATAATTTTAGTGCTAAAGAGAGTGGGAAAGAAAGAAAAGAGGGATCTACCTATGTTCCATGGTAAGTTAGACCCTGGTGAATGTATGGATTGGATAGAGGCTCTTGAGATCCATTTTGAGTGTGAAGATTTATCTGCCAATCAGAAAGTAAAGATAGCAAAATCAAAATTGATAGGACCAGCTTTGAGTAGGTGGAACTTTATCCAAAATGAGAGAGTTGAGGAGGACAAGAACCCCATCACCACATGGAAGAGGATGGTGACTGAAATCAAGAAGAAATTTTTGCCTAAAGACTATAAGAAATTACAAAATATTAAACAAAAATACCTAGATGTAAGTACCTATACCCAATAATTCCATAACTTAAATCCCAAGGAAAATTTATATGAAAGTGAGAAACAAAAACTTGCAAGGTACATAAATGGTCTTAAATATAGTATTCAAGATGAACTCACGTTGATTACAATGGAGTTTTCCCACAAATGTTTTCATATTTCCCTCAAGATTGAAGAGAAGAACAGGAGAAAGGGTGAACAAAATAATAGAGGAAGAGACAATTCTTTTAGAGGAAGGGGTATATTCAATCAAAGAGAATCCTTTCCACAAAAACAAGGAGAAAGCAGCAATCAGAATTTAGAGAATAAATCTAGCAGTAGAGGTGCCTTTAGGGGAAGAAGGTCAAACAAAAGAAGTAGATTTGGGTGAAGGGGATCCACTGTCTTCACTGGAAGATTCTTTTCCTGCAACCAAGTGGGTCATCTATTATTTAGGTGTCCAGAGAAGCCAGGGACAAACAATCATGGAGATAGGAGAGTAAAACTAACTCATGAAGAGTACTATCAAAGTACCACTTCCTACCACACTACCACTTCTTCCAAGCATGTAGATCCTGAGAGTGGAGAATTCCTAATGTTCAATAGATCACTCTTGATGCCAATTAACAAGGATCCTCCTCAAAAAAAATCTATTTTTAATACTACATGCAAAGCCAAGGGAATTGTATGCAAAGTAATTGTAGATTCTTGTTCTAGTAAGAACTTAGCTTCAATTGAAATGGTGAATAAGCTTGGTTTAAAAATAATACCACACCCTACACCCTACAAGGTTACCTTGTTAAGTAAAGAACAACAAACCTTAATCAATGAGCAATGTTGGGTTGATTTCCAAATAGGAGAGTACAAGGATAGAGTAATGTGTGACATAGTATCCATGGATTATTTCTATCTTGTTTTAGGGAGACCTTGGAAATATGACACAAATGCCCAACATAATGGTAAGTCTAATGTATTTACTTTGACCAAAGGTGGAGAAACTTACACAATGACACCTTTATTAGAAGAGTCTAAGGACAAGGCTTTGGCTATTAGTGTCATGATGGTAGGGGAGAAAGAATTCCTAAAAGGACTTAAGGAAGATAAAGTATGATGTTTTTTTGTTGTATTCAAGCCTAAGGAGAGTGTGCCAAGAAGAGATAAACTATGTCAAGAGATCCTAAAAAGTATTGGTCCAAAGGAGGTTGCAGATTTGTTAATAAGTACAAGGGTATTGTAGAAGATAGTAGTAATGATTCCTTACCACCTAAGAGGAAAATTAGTCATTGTATTGACTTAATACCAGGGGCTATACTACCTAATAAGGCTTCTTATAAACTTGTAGAAACCCTAAAATGGATAGGCTTGCGACTTTACATTAAAAACACTAATTTTCATCTATTAATTAATGGTTTTTTAATTGTTAATTAATCATCTATTTTCCTCTAAATTCATTCCCCAAATCATCTAATAAAATCCCCAAAATTAATTAAATAATTAATTTTATTTAATTAATTAACCTTGATTGATTAATTTCTATTAATTAATTAATTAAAGTCAATTTCCTATAGTTTAAATCGAAAGATTTAAACTTATTAATTAAACTCTTCCAATTGAAATTAATTTAATTTCATTCAATAATGCAACTCTAATAAAAAAGAATTCAATTATCTCAGATGTTGAAAAATTTTAATTTAAAAATGAATTAAATATTCAATTATCTTCAAAGAGATCACTCTAATTAGATCACATGGGTTACTCCTCCCATCTCTCTAGTTCACATGGGTAACTCCACCCATCTCTCCAGTTCACATGGGTAACTCCACACACCTCTTCAGTTCAAAAAGGTAACTCATAATTAGCTCTCTCCCAATTGGAGAGGTGGAGTTTACTCATGGCTTCTCCAGTTCCTTTTGATCTCAACCATTCATGTTCCTATCTCTAGGATTTATCTCAACCGTTCATCTCATTCTCAATTCCTATATAACAAACCCTTCATAACCATTTGAAGAATTGAGGATTTCAAACTCACATGTGTCATTACTCTGTCAGATTTGGTTCTAGCATTTAAATCCATCTTGTGATCACACACACACACACACACACACACATTTCAATAGAAAATTCTTAGTGTTCCCAAGTCATAGATGCTACCCACACCAATACTGAGCATCAAAAATAATGTTTCAGAAGGAGTAGAGAGAGAGAGACAATAGAAGCTTCAAGCAATTGGGTTTGCATTAATTTGTGTTCCTCTTATTTTCTTGTACATTCTATTGATTCATAGTTTCATTTTAAGTATCTTATTTCCATTTGATATCCCCCATTGCAAATCGGAACTACTAACCCTTGTTGTTGAGTGTTACATAATTCAAAGGTATGCGTACATTTTGGTGAACCTGACATGAATCAAATAGCCTAAATATCCCTTGTAGATGACAGATAGATCTTTTTAGACATGAACATATGGTTTTAAAATTATTTTCTAATATTTTTCTTGATATCTATGTAATTTTGCAATCGTTGGTGCTTTACCTCAATTGAAAAAATTTTGTCGCAATTATTTGGTTTATTACCGCAATTGTTAAAATGGTTTTGCAAAAGTTTTCAGTCTCTATTCAAAAGTCTATTTTCTTTCTCTATGCTGAAATCATCTAATCTATGTCGTAATCACTATCATTTTACCGCAATCACTCATAGATTGCTACAATCGTCTGATCTGTGCCAAAATTGGTGGTGCTTTAATGCAGTCAGAAGTGCTTTTACGCAATCGCCAAAATCTCACTTCAACTAATTGTTCTTTACCTCAATTTCTTGTGCTTTACCACAATCACCAATAATATTTCTTATTGGATCCATGTTCTTTGTCTATCTATTTCTAATCCGACATTTTATGGTTTTCTATGCAGGATTGGACAAATCACAGAGAACAGAGAAGGGTAAGTCTATGTGAGTATCAATCATTTCAAAAGATTTTTTTCAAAGTTACACATACTCTCATTTGCAAATATCCTTGTGGTACTAACTTGTCTAAACAAATCAAACCTAAAATCAATTCACTTGTCAATTTGGTGCTTAAAAAAGAAATTGTATGCAATCATCTTGAACCTCACATTTTACACTTTGGTGCTTTAAAATTGATGTGGAGGTAAAGAATTGAACAAAGGAAAAACAAACATTTCAAATTTGGGCATTAAAACTGAACAAGCAATCAACACCTACTTTTGGGCTTAAAACTAAACACTAGTGATTGTATAGTGGTTTAGCTTAGTTCACATTTCAACTTTGGAGTTTTAAGCGGTAAACCTTGTCTTTAGTTTTTGGTGCACTTGTACAATCTGTTAGATTAAATACCTTTATACTTAATAGAAAGGCTTGTCTGAGGAATGCACTTCTTCCTTAGAGAATGACCTTAAACTGGTAATCCTTTCAATCAATATATAAACAAGATGCAAACCAAAGTTCTATTTTCTATCTAGCCAAGCTCGGGTGAGGTGTGTTGATGATAGTCTGGATCGGGTGAATATCCCTAAGGAGCCAACGTGGTCAACTAGGCTCTTAAGTGAGTCACACACATACAAAATAATTGGATAGAAGCCACGAAACCTTACTACAACCTTGTAATTAAGGCCCAACCTGATTTACCTCCAAACAAATACCTTATTATAGTGCAAGGGGTTGCAGAATTTCCCCCAAGATTCCCAACATATGTGTTCCAAGGTATTTGTGTAGTGAAAGAGATCTTCACTATATGGAAATAATATCTGGAAACATCAAAAACACGGGCGCCTACGTCGTGGACCTTTGTGTCCTAGTAGTGTGACACTTTCTGTGTGAGCTAATAGACATTTAAGCATTGGGCCTATAATATTGTATTTTAAAACCATTGACTTAGATTAATCTGAATGTTCATTGTTGAGACCTCATGATAACATTACAACTTGAAAAAGTTGTAGAACAAACATGTATGTCAGTCTTCATTCTTCAAAACACATTGTGTATTATGCTTATGCTTTGATCAGTTTTCAAAAATGCAAAACAAACATCAAAACTGTCAAAATGAGTCAAACATGTTAAAGTCTAGGGTTGTCAACATCAAATTTATTTTAAATCAGAAGGCTTGATCTAGAAAATCAAAATTGTTAGACAGTGAGGCCTATTTTTGAGTCTTTTTGAGACTATTTCCCTTCACCGTAATTCCCACATTTTTCTACAATTGATGGAAGTTTTCCGCAATCATCCTTTTTATTACCGCAATTGACCTATTTATTACCACAATTGGTGATATATTATCACAATCAACCATTCACTTTACTGCAATCAGTGGAGTTGTTTCTACAATTGATCAGAGAGTTTTTTAAACACCTATTTTGACCTAAAACCTTGAAAATACTCTCCATTTTGTGTCAAAGACCAGTGTCTATCCCATAAAAATGTGAAGAATATTGCTTGAATCTCTAAAAATTAAAAATCATCCATTCTTTGAAAGCATGATTATTGTCCAAACATTGTTAGTTCAAAAGTTTAGACTCAAAATATTTTGATCCCATTATCTCAACATCATCATTATCTCTATCAGTGACTTTGTCCTAGGAAAAGGTCGACAAATCTTATTCTTCCATCATAAAAACTTTGAGATAAAGATAAATATTTTCCTTAGAATTACCCTTGTCCAAACATAACTCGGACTCTCCTAGAAAGGTTATCCTTTTCTATTTTCTTTATATCACTTGTTTTACTCACAAAATGTGGACCACACTATGTCTCAAACATGTTATGGAGGGCCTTACACAAGGTCAAAGGCTAAAACTGAACCTAATGAGTCTTATATCAATAGATTCCCCACTTGGGAAGTAGAGCAATAGGAAAATCCTTTCACAAATACCAGTCCTTCTCTATTCCCTAAAAATCATCGTCGGTCAGCTGCGTTCCAAAATGTCACAGAATGAGAGCTTGAAGATATTGTTAGAAACATTGAGAAGGAGGGGTTAATCAGTGTTTGTCAATTGTTCTTCTACTTTAGAAACTTTAAATTTAGATCAAATAGATAAAAAATGAAGCATAACACAACAACACATAACACAAGATATGATTATGGGGAAACCTTGATCAGAGGAAAACCCCAGTGGGAATTAGTACCCATAAATGACTATACTACTCTTATGAACCTGTTAGAGTTTATTTTCCCTATTAGGAGAAGTATTTTAAATGAAAGTACAATGAACCTATTAGGATTCTTTAAAAAACCTTACTAAAGGTGGTTGGCTCACTGGCAGAGCTCACTGCTCAATATGATGAAGGCTACAACCTTTAGATAATAGATATACACTATATCAAAAGATGAACTGTTGTTTTGACACTGCTGTTTGATCAGTTCCATTTATGTGTCGATGCTATAATCCCTTAAAGAGGTTTATCTCATTCTTATTTGGTGTACTATAATTTTGGATATCTATTCTGCATATTTTCTACTCTTACACTTAATACAAAAGTGCATGTCTAGTATATATACATGCCTGAATAGACACGACCAAAAACAAGACCTTAGTCGGCCAAAAAACCACATACACAATGCATCCAAAAAAATTGGCTTAAGCATGTTTACATGAGTGTTAAAAACACATTTACAAACATATTACAATAGGTGCATGGCCATTACAAAATAAAATATTATACACTAATCCAAAATCTGAAGTCGGCTTCATACTCTATTTTCAGAACTGCTAGTGGCTCTTGAACTTCTTGTAACTTATCTGTATTGTCATACCATACCATTCATTTATAGAATAATCTTAATAACATATCATAAAGCTTAATAGTATGCATATTCTGACTCAATAGTACGCACATGCACTGGTGCTCTGATCAACTGCATATCCTATACTACTCTATTTTGTATACTTAGTCAATTTTGATCTTCAAAGTTTACTGTCAAAACTTCATGACTTTGTTGCCATAATGACAAAAAAAAATTAGTCATATACACCTTGAGTGTCAACTTGCCAACAATCTCCCCCTTTGTCATTAATGGTAACAAAGGAATGTGGCCAAGTTACTTAATCTTTGACTTAACAACAAAAAAATATACATCATAACTTTGGCTATATATATCATACTCCTTATATACATACACTACTCCCCCTTTGACATTAATGACAAAGGTGTCAAAATTTGTAAGTCTCTAGGTACTTACTCTGAGTATACATCTAGGTAAGAAATCTAAAGATTCTTGATCTCTTGCTGCCAGAATGCCTTTAGTGCATCAACAGTCTGAAGATAGATGCATAATGCTTATGTGAGTTTCTCCATCTTTGTCAAATCCATGTAGGGGCCTTGATCATATGTGACAATGGTTGTATCAATCTATTTGATGTTCTCATTCAATACAACGAAGGAGGGTGCAAATGCATTTCTTAGTTGGGTCTGCCTGGTCCTTATATAGCTGATCTCTATCTTGTCTTTTTCAATCTTTTCTATCTACCCTTGATAGATGTTGTTGCAGATATTGATTTCTTGGGAGGATGTTTCAACTGATTTCTTTATGTTTTCAACCAAGATGTCTGCTTCTTCAATCTTCTTAATGTGCTTAGAAGTGAATTTTCCTCTGTCCATACAATTTTCTATCACATTCCTGCCTTTTGTTGCTAACTCTTTCAAAATTGTTTGACCGATATTCAAGGATTTTAGATCTAATTGGAAGTTCTTTATCAGTTCATCTAGTTGTTCCTTTTTGTACTTCTCCTCTACAGTTTTAGTAGCTGAATCTACTAAAATTGTGAAGTTATCTTTAAAGCAAGTTAAGATGCTGTCAACATCATCAACTGACTGAATATTCACCAATTTCTTATCTACTGGTACTAAGTCATTCAAAATGTTCACCGACTCAAGAAAGAGAGGGTTTCTCATAACTTGTTTTTCTTTGGCTTTCTCCAAGGCTAATACACTAATTTTGATCAGCTCTTCTTCTCCCCAAGCATCTAGGTTTGCTGAGTCAAGGGTCAAGCTTGACAACAATGATACTGATGGTTTGCTAGATGGAGTGAATATAGCGTTTTGACTAACATCCATGCAATCAATTTTTACTAGGATCTCCATAGAGGGTGGTTCATTAGGTTCATCCTTTCCCTCTTCATCTTTTTAGTGCATACCTTCTCAGCTTCTTCAGTGCTTACAAATGCTTCCTCAAACTTATTTAAGTCATTTTCTAATGTTGACATGGTGATTTCAACATCATTTATCACAATGGTTTAATTTGAATCCTTGACTACATCATAGGGTGATGTAACTTTGGACATTGAATCCTGTGGACTTGTCATAGGCACATTTAGAATCTATGGTTCTTTATCTTGTTTGGGAGGGATAGGAGTCACTTTAGCTGTAGGCATCGTTGATGGACACATTTGTCTATCCAAAAATACTTGCTCAAATGCTCTTGTCATGCTTGATATCTCTAATGTTCTCAATCAGTTGTGCATGCAATATCTCATAGAGATTATATAGTGTGTTATCTCTTGCCATCCTTATTACTACCAGAACTATAGTTGCAGATACACTATTCAGTCTACTTGCATGCTAAAACTTGTAACCAAGTATCATGGTGAGGATTTTGATGTCTTCTTCCATGATGGGATCAATAGTCATCCTGCGCCTATCACTTCTAGATAAGCAAGCCTTCTCAACCTATTTCTTTACATCCTTCCCAGTAGGAAGAATAGGTCCAACCTTGGAGAGTCCATTCATCTCATGAATGAGGTTAGAAGTGATGCAGATAGGAAATTCACCAATCCAATATAGATCATCATGTATCCTACTAAGTAGAATTTTAACCCATTCATGTTCATAGAACTCATGCACATTTGTGTATTAAAAAATAGGGTAATTAGTGAGATGCGAGTATTCATCCTTGAATGAGTCATCTAGTTTCATCATTGATGCCATGAACATTGTTATGCTATTATCACCAACAAACTCCTTCTTACAATAGATGTAAGCGTGAATTTCCTCTACATGCACGACTCCTAGCGGAGTCTTGGAGAATGCCCCTTCTACATCATCTAGCACAGACTTGAATGGATGCTTCTTAAACACATATATCTTTTTCTCATAGATGTCAACCACTGTAGGAGTAGCCATTACTTACTTGTAACTTGCTTAAGTAGGGTTACATGAGATTTTGAAACAACGCGTCTGCTAGGGTTCTGTTTCAACTTTGATTCAAATTGCTAGCCAACCAATGGTTATCCTTCAACACTTTGATTATAACTTCTATTGTACTCTCTGAATGCTCAATCTCAAATGCCAAGTGAGGATAAAAGATCTTTTACTGACTTATATAAAAGGTTATTGCATTTAATGCTTGTTGTCGTAACGCAGTTTGCATTGAGAATTTCAATCTTTTCTTCTGTCAAAGTTTTAGTTATGCATCTATGTATACTTCCTCATTTCATCATCAATTACATGAAACCATAGGTGCATACTCAGAAGTGAGTATACTAGCCATGCATGGGTTTAGAGCTAGAATAGCTCCCCCTAAGACCAAGAAGGTAAACTCAACCAGAAGTAGAAGGTGTGTCCACTATGGATGCATCTACTATTTTGTTCTCATCATTATCTTTCTTTACTTCAACCCAAATTTTACCTAAATATTTTTTATCTTTTACAAACTTGACTTCTCCAAATTCTTCAATTAATGATTCTTTAGGCTTTTCTTATTTTTGAGTTCTTGACATGCAAAACCTTGAGATATGTCCTGCTTTGTTACATGAGTGACAAATGATTGGGGTCTATTGATATTGTTTATCACGCTGCACTACTTGGTTCTATGTCCATTATAATTACATATCTGACATGTAATGTTCTGATAGTTTCTTTGAGGTTGATTTCTCTGATTGTATTGAGTCATATTTCTTTGGTTCTGCTGTGACTAATTTCTTTGACTTGTTCTGCAATGTATAGCCATGTGGCCAAATTTATTATAGGAGTAACAATAGCCATTGAAAGGTCTTACCTCTTTACAATCTCTTGCCAAGTGTCCATGCTTGTTACAATCATAACAAGTTTAGTTAACTAGCTTGTGTTCATCTTTAGGAGGTTTTGTATTACCCTTTGTAAGATTCTCAATTTTCTTTGCTTTTGTGGATTCTTCTTGTGCTTTCTTTCTTTCATTTCATTGATTTCAATTTGAGCTACACTGTACCCAACACCATTATTATCACCTCTTAGCTTTTGTGCATAAATTTGTGATTGAATTAGATGAGAACTTGTGTATAGTTTCTCAATTTTATCTTTTGCTTCTATTAGTTCAGATTCTATCTTTTTCTTGATGTTTTCCAACTCCAAGATCTTCATATTTTATTGCATAAGTTCTTCATCTAATTGTTTACTTTCTTTGGTATTTTCTTCAATAGTAATTAGGCTATCAGTAAGCTATTCATTCAGATCTTCAATCTTTTCCTTCAGAGACATGTTTTCTTCATTCAGATTTTTGACCATTTTTCCTAAATCATTTGTAGAGAAATCTTTCAGATCTTTCCTTAATTTTTTGATAAGCATTTGGGAGAAATCAACTTTTAGTTTAAGATCATTAAGGGTTGCTTCAAGATTCTTTTTCAGATGTTTCTCTACTGCTGAATCCATGATCTCCTCAAGTGGTTAAACTTTCTTCTAGAGGACCAGAGCTCTGATACCAATTGTTAGAAACATTGAGAGGGGGGGTGAATCAATGTTTGTCAATTATTCTTCTACTTCAGTAACTTTAAATTTAGACCAAATAGTAAACAAATGAAGCATAACACAACAACACATAACACAAGATATGATTATAGTGAAACCTTGATCAGAGGAAAACCCTGGTGGGAATTAGTAACCACAAATGATTGTACTAGTCTTATGAACCTATTAGAGTTCCTTTGCCCTATTAGGAGCAGTCTTTACAATGCAAGTACAATGACCTTGTTAGGAGTCTTTACAAAACCCTATTAAAGGTGGTTGGCTCATTGCTAGAGCTCACTGCTCAATAGGATGAGGGCTACAACCTTTAGATAATAGATATACACTATATCAAAAGATGAACTGTTGTTTTGACACTATTGTCTGATCAGTTCCATTTATGCGCTGATGCTCTAATCCCTTAAAGAGATTTATCTCATTCTGTAACCACCTGAATTTGGTCTGTCGCAACTATGGACCCTATTTTCCCTAAGTGTGATCATACCCCTGGTTTATGTCCAAACGACCATGTTACTGCTTGGCATAATTCTTTAAATCAATTTAATATCCTAGGTGATTTTTATCACTACTTTATATTAACTATTATAGCCATACAATTCAAATCAACTTCGACCAATCAAATCAAATCAAAATCAAACATGGCTATAGTATTTAATTATAAAGGAATTAAATAAATCCCTAAATCAAATACCCACTTGCAATAAACTCATTCCCCTAGCCTATTTAATTTAATTAAAATGGCTATAGTTCTCTAATTATTAAAAAGCAATTTCATTGTTTAAATAATTAATTCCTATATTTTTAAATGAATTAAATAAGTTTATTTCATTTATTAATATTCCCCTAAACCCCTGATGACATCATCATTTATTAATTAATTAATTATTTAATTAATAAATTAACCAAAAATCCTAAAATAAATAATTTATTTATTTTTTGCCCAAAACTTGGCCAATTTCCTTAAGACCACTAACCTCTTCTAGAATCTTCTAATCCTTCTTTAATTTCAATTAAAGACTAATCCCATC
>MU225623.1:2827927-2841097 GCA_018584345.1 Thuja plicata | reverse complement strand
CATTGTGTCATTCTCTATTTTCTGTATGCATGGTATGTGGTTGCAATATATTTGTTAAAGTAGTTAACGAATCTGAAATTGTAAGGATTTAAAAGAATTTGCACAATACTTTCCTATAGAGATTAGCATAGGAAGCTGTTTCTGCACCTGAGTTTCCTTACATTTTCGTGTACATCCACAAAATTGCTTAAGTACATACAATACTCCCCCTTTGATTATACTTCATACTTAATAGATTATCTACATAATATCCATGCCTTCAGAAAATAAATATTATACCTTCAGCTCAATTATGCCTTCAGATCATGTGTTCCTTCGTTTCCTAATTCCCCCTTGTTTTTGTCACTGATAGATGGAGGGGTTAAGTTGTACTTATCCAAAAACTATTTATGAAGTTGTAGAATCAATGCAAATGAAGTTTCCCAACTATCTTTAACAAACTTCATGACTTCCAACTTAACTTCTAGCTCAGCAGCTAGACTTACCAAAAATTTTGTAGTAGAGAGACGAGAGTCTCTCTTTACCAATTCTCTTGCAGCTATAAGTTCTTTTTGAATAACCTCCAGATGAGGTATCAAATTATCCTGAATCGTAATCAATTTGGCCCTGATTTGGCCATCTCCATCCATGAGCTCGGCTAACCTCCTCTTTGTATGAGTTAACTTATTTAAATGAATGGAGCTAGAGATAGCATCCATGCTCAGTGAACTTGCAGTTGACTTCATATCCAGGTGTGATTTCTTAATTAATTGCTGATTTTATTTAGTAAATAATGATTCATCACATAGTCTCTTGTACAAAGAAAATACATTGTTTTCAAATTCTTCTAGAATTTCAATGAGAGAAGAAAGTTAAACCTATTTTGTAGCTATCTTATCAGATATATTTTCTAGTACTTTGTTCTTGAACTTCCTCTCAGACCATTGCAATAGTTTGTCATTTGCCTCAATGTTATCATCAATCACCTTTTGTACAATGTGAACTAGCTATTCTAGTATAGGTGCCTAGTCATTTACATCACTCATATCAAAATATTTTACAAAAATATCTTTGATAACATGCAGAACTTGCTTTTGCTTCTGTTCTCTCTTCATTTCTTCTTGTCTCTTCTTCCTCTTCAAAAGTTCTTGAAGGGTCTAAATCTGCTCGTATGAAAAATTCTCAGGATCCCATTTAGGAATCGCAATGACTTCATCTGGTGTGACATTTCGGCCTAGTGGCTTCTTCTTATTTAGCTTCCTCCTTTTGGGCTTAGCTGAGCTGTCAGTTGGCTTAGTTTCAAAGATGTCCTTTCCTTTGTCAGTAAGTAATTTAGTTGTTGACTTCATTGTAATCAAGATTTCTTGCTAGTCAAGTACATTCCCCATTTTGGGTCTAGTGTGGGTAGATGAGGCAGGGTGTGGTAGGTTTACCAACACTTGTATAGCCTCTTGTTCTTTAGGCTTTTCTCCAGTTACTTCCATTTTGTCTCCGCTATCTAACAATGTCTTAGAAACCTCTAAGATAGGTGGATTTTCAGTATTTACCTCTTGATGTTCTGGCTTCTCTTTCTCAGCTCCTTTCTCTTCATTTTTCTCTTCATCAGCCTTAGTAGCCTTGACAGGTAATTCGATAATTGTGTTTCTGGCTCATCTTGATGCTCGAAATCCACATTTCTAATATTATCTAGTGTAGTGTCAATGGGACTATCCATTGTCAAGTCTGTAACTTGTTCATCACCTATTTCCTTTTGGGTCTCAGTCACTATTTCTACTTGATCAGTGGTGGTCTATTTAGAAGTTCCATCATTTGTTTTCTTCTCTTTTGGGACTGACAACCAAAAAATCTCTTTCCAAATTTGAGTACTTTATTGTACTACTCCTTCAATATCATTCTTCAAAATAGCATAAGCTCTATGTTTAGGTGCAAAATTTTGCTTTATTTTTCAACAAATTTTGCATTCTATTTCTTTGTCAAGTCTGTGATGACTTTAGCCAAAGTTTCTTCCCTTATTTGCCTTTCAGTAATCAATGCAAATTCTCATTTACTAGATAAGAAATCTTAAAGTTCTATAGGGATATTATTCCCTATCTCTATAGGAGTTAATTTGGATGAACTCATCATGTCTAATAGAACTTCCTGTATTTTGACCTTATTCTCTATACTTTACTTTTCAAATTTGATAAATTTGAATCTAGATAACCCAGTTGAACTTCTAATGTTCTTGCATACCTCATCAATGTTTGTAGAATATTTGAATGGTGATGTAGGTATGTTGGTCGGCACATCAGTGTCTATTTCCTCATCTTCTTCACCAGTCAAGATCAATCTCCTTCTCATTGATCTTTTGGAAGGAATGCTCAGCACAACCTTGGTTTTGACTTGTTTTTTCTTCCCTGAGCTGCTCTCAGCTTCATTCTTCCTTGTGTATACAGATATTTTTACCACAGGAGGTGAAATAGTCGATGCCCTAGTCCTTGGTCTATTTTCAGTAGGAAGGGTAGCCTGAGGTCTGACTTTTCTTACTTTGGTTTTCTTGGCAACCATTGGTTGCTTCCCTTTCCCCTTAACAACTACATCCTCTTCAGACTCAACTTCTTCTTCTTCTTCACTAGATATGTCCTCTCCTTGTCTAGTAGTTAATCCTAGAGATGAATCCTCTACATCCTCATCACTTTCAATGCCAACCATCTTCTTCAAATTCTAGACAATATTTTTCTTCTTCCTTTCCATGGTGCCAACCTTTAGGTTCAAAGAAATTTTTTCCTTGGCTTCTTCAATATTACCAAAACGTTTAACAGTATTGTCAATTACCTCTGCTAGTAAAGTTGTTATGGCTGTAGATGTTTCATCTATGTTTACTTCATAAGTTAAAGGCCTTAACCATGATACCCTAGGTACTACAGCCTGAACATAAGTATAATCTATGTCTACCAGAAAGTACACATCCTCATAATATTTTTCAACTAATGAACTAGGAATTTTTCTTCTCAGTCTCATTCTTTTCTTGAACTCCACAAAGTATGTTCCCATCACATTATAAAAATTATCACCTAATTGTGGAATCATTACATTTATCTGTTGGGTGATAGGTCTATCTATTTTCCATACAATATCTCCAAAGGTAGGAAAAGTATTCTGAATATAGAAAATGTACAGACAAGCAAGGATCCAAACTTACACAAAAAATTCTTTTCTTTCCTGATTGATGCAAGGTTCTCGGCAAGCTATGTTCAACACTTCAAGAAATATCAAATAGCAAGGTAAAAAGAATCGTGAATGGTTCTTTCCTTTATAAGCTTCGAGGGTCAGTAAGTAGGTTTGCAATAAATGTTCTATCCATTGGAGTTAGTGCAAAACAACTATCCTCAAACAGTTTTGACAATCTCTCAGCCACAAACCAAAAGAGCTTGGTACACATGTCGACAAGCTCAGTCTTAGTATAATACTGATGCTCAGCACATCTAGTGTTTAAATGACTTTTCTCGATACTTTGTCTTAACAAAAAAAGAAATGTCCCGATGCATCTTATCATATGCAGATATGGACTTTGGTACAGTATATGTTAGGAACTGATGTAAGATATGAAATTTAAATACAGCTCCTTACATACCTCTTTTTCTTAGTTTGAGATGATGTGATCACCGTATCCATTGGATTGGGTGACCTCAGCTTTAGTAGTTTCACTACTTCTCAGTTATGTTTTCCTTACCCATGTCTGGTTCATCTGTGCTCTTATTTCCTCAACAGTAGGAGCAGGTACTCTTGTCTTGCAGTCTCTCTTAGTATGACCAATTTTCAAACAACTAAAACAAACTAGGCTTCCATTCATCCAAATCTTAGATCTTCCTCTAAAATGTGTCTTTATGCAGTCTTGAGGTGCATGTCCATACTCTTCACGGTAATGATAAATTTCCCTTGTGTTATAATCCCAATTTAATTGTTTCCTTTCCTTGGTGCTTTTGCTTGTGTCTTTGATGTCCATTGTTGTTTAGCATTAGATCTACAATCTTGTGCCTTATGTCCAAATTTTTGACAGTTGTAACAATATCCATTGATTCTTGATGTGGGAGGTGCATCATTTGCCTTAGCCCAACATTCATGTGCTTTATGTCCAAACTTCTTATAGTTAAAGCAATAACCATTGAACTTGGGTTTAGGATTGGACTTACCATTCTTGCTTCGGAAAATGTTTGTTGTATGTCCTATTTTTCCATAGTGATGGCATACATGTTTGTTGTTCTTTGTCTTTGAATTCCTCTTTTCACCAGTCTTAGATGATTCTCATTTCTGAGTAGATGCATTTTGTTCAGTGCGACCTAATCTGGAAGAATCTTTTGATCTCCTTGATGCTTCCATCAAGTTCTTAAAATGAGTCAAAGCTTCATTGGGTTTATTAAACCTTTCATTTAGTTCTTTCTCAGATCTCAATTCATCCTTCAATTGAATGTTCTCAGATCTCAGATTCACAATTTCCATGTCTTTCCTACTGATCTCCTGATTTGGAAGTAGTAGTTGATTCTCCATGTCAACCTGATTGTTTGTCATTATTTGCACATCATGTGCCCTTTCATCAAGTCTGACAGTCATCATTCTTTTATCTTCTTCAGTCATAGCTTTGTCATCTTCAGCTTTCTTGTTTTGTTCCACTACTTCACATAGTCTTATTGTCTGCATTTCTTGTTCTCTTTTCAGGTTCTTGACTTCTTTACACAGTGCATTTTTCCTTTCCAGTAGATCTGCAATTATTGCATTGCTCTCAGTAGAATCTCCATTCTGAAATAGATTTGCAGTGTCTTCTTCCTGATAATGAGTATCATTCATTTGTTTGGCCAAATATTTCCTAGATGTCAATGACTTTCTTAATTCTTGTCTAGCTATCTCAAGATGATGTAATGCTAGCTGAATTTCAATCTTTTGATTATCAATGACTTTACCCAATCTGTAAATCTCCATTTCCATATCTGTACTCTCAAGTTGATTAAAAATTCTTATGGGAGAACTAAGCTCTGATACCAATTTTTGGAAATACAATAATGGGAAAGGAAGATACTAAGAGGGGGGGGTGAATCATATCTTGAACTTTAATCTCTTAAAAAAAACTTATCTACAAACATACATATATGAAATTGATCTAACATCTAGGAACATTCATGAAAGTAAATAGATAACACAATACACATAATTTGGTAACCTAGAAACCCAAATAGGTAAAACTAGGGTGGGGATGACACCCATAAATTCTTCACTACTACAGCAATAAAGTGTAACTATTAGGGCTAAAAGAATTTGATTACAATATGCAATCTACTTGGTTAAAGGTCTACCCTATTAAGAGCTTTCGATCATTACAATCTACCTTGTGAAAGGACTTCAACTTACAGTAAAGTAAGCACTCTACCAAGAGATTTAGAAAGGTCTGCTAGAACCACTCTGCTAAGAGATTTCACCTGATACACTTGTTAGAATGTCTCAAATACTAATCATTTGATGTGCACTCTGATGCTGATAACAAATCTCCTCTTTACAATGCCTTCTCTGATCTTATAATCTGATGTGTCTTACTCTACTACTCACTTCTCTTCTACTCTGCTAGATCTATGCTTCTTGACAAAACAACCCTTCATACATCTCTCATGTATGTATGCACATTCTCTCTGTGCTCTCAATCACTCACTAAATTAGGGTAAGAAGCAATCTTATTATCCTTTTTGAATCTAATGAATAGATCTAGATCAACGATAAAAAATAAAAGACTTATGGCTCCAAGGCATTCCAATTTTCTGATTGGCTACATGCCATGTATTAGGATAAAATAATTAAATGCATATTTATTCTGTTGAAAATATTAAATACTCAACTATGTCTACCCAAAATTGTTAACCTAGGAATAAGTGATATTCCTAACATTCACATCAAAACTATCTTGCTCAGCATTGAAGTCCTTGGCACTCGGCATTAAAATGATCAACTTAGCTTGATTGTCAATTAACTCGGCAACCATAAATCTTCTCAGCAATGACTTTCCAGGTGGCTCAGCCTACACTGTTTAGCTCGGCCATAGTGGTGGCTGACCAAAACTGTCTGTATAAATGACTAAGTGTAGATACTAAATGATCAACAAAAACATAGAGATTAACAGTGTCTTACCTCCTGACTTGTCTAGGAACCAGAAAAAATCCTTCATCCACCAAGCCTCTAGGTACACCATTCTTGCACCTACTCTATACAAACAAAGTGTAGATAGAACGCTATTACGATGTCTCACTTCCACAGAATCCTAGAGAGCTATGTACGAGGTACATGAAGGAATTTGTGGAACCCATGGAGGTGGCAACAACTTAGCTAAAAAGATCATCCACATAGGATAATACTGGCCAGCAATAGAGACAAATGCAAACAAGTATGTATAGAGGTGTAGGCAATGTCAGATACATGGAGACCTAATCCATGCACCAGCCCAAGAGCTAAATCCTATCACTTCACCATTATCATTTTCTATGTGGGGATTTGACCAAGTAGGAAATATTACACAATCTTCAGCTAATGGACATAAATACATCATAATAGAAATAGAGTACTTCACTAAATGGGTGGAAGCAATTCCTCTAACCTATATCACTGGGAAACAAATATCAATGTTCATAGTCAACCATATCATCTGTCGTTACAGGATCCCTCAAACCATCCTGGCAGATCACGACACACCCTTCCAAAACAAGGATGTTAAAGATCTTTGTGAATAGTTCCAAATCAAACAAGGTTTCTCTTCATTCTATTATCCTCAAAGGAATGACCAAGCTGAAGCAACAAACAAGACCATTTTCAAAATCTTGAAGAAAACAGTTAACAAAGAAGGACAAGATTGGCATTTATAGCTTAGTCCCGCATTATGGGAATACCAAACTAGTGTGAGAACACCTACAGGAGCCACTCATTTTTCACTAGTATACGGATTAGAGGTGGTCCTACCCCTCAAAGTGGAAATCCCATCCCTAAGGATATCATTGAAAAACCTAATTTCAGACAAAGATTATACAGTAGCAAGGCTCAGGGAACTGGAACTACTAGACGAAAGAAGACAACATGCATTAAACCACTTACAAGGTTACCAAAATTGCCTTAGAAGGAATTATCACAAGAAGGTGAGGCAACAAAAATTTTAACTAGGGAACCTCTTCCTAATGGAAAATTAGAAGAACCAAGTAGAGAAAGTGAAACTAGGAAAGTTCAAGCCCAACTAGCTCAGACCATATGTCATTGTCAACTCTAATCAAAGTGGGACATACCAACTGGAAACACTAGAAGGAGATTAGATCCCTGGATACATAAATAGCATGCACCTCAAGAGGTTTTATTCTTGAGGTCTCAATGATTAAGGCAACTATCTACATATCTAGAAAATATCAAAAAATTCAAAAAATACAAAATGTTACCTTGGTGAAAACCTGACAAACAGGTGCCTTGGTGACAACAAAAAATCAAAAAAAGAAAGAAAAAAGTAAAGAGAAACAAAATCACTCTCTCAATGAAAACTTGGAAAATAGGCACTATTGAGTAGGTACCTTGATGAAAATCTAGCAAATAGGCACTAGGTGTTCAAATCCAGCTTCACCATCAATGAAATCCAAGATTGAAAGCTTGAGCACTTTAAATGCAAGGTGGCCTACCCAAGCTATTTCCATAAGCACAACCCCTCTGAGAACCAACACTTATCCATGGTTAGTACTGGTCCACCAAACTAGGGGGCGATTCTAAATGTCTTGAAAAAATATCAAAAAAATAAAAAAAAAACTCATCAAAAATCCTAAAAAGATCACAAATCCTGAGAAAATCAGTCTTCATCAAAAACAAATAAAAAAATGGAAAACACAAGCAATAAAAACAACTCGGTTATCAAGAGAGAAAAGGGCAATCAATCCCAGTAAATCAATGTCAAAACCATGAGCTTTGTGAATTATAACTAGGCCCATATGACACAGCTTTATCAGCATATCAATCTGTCAAACAAGCAAAGTGGTGACCAATCCAAAACAATCAAATGTCAAAACCATGAGCTTTGTGAACCAGCATTGGGCGCATCTGACACAGCTTGATCAACCACCAAAAAAGATCAATCTAATCAATCAAATCAATCATCTTACACAGTAATGGATACACTCAAAACTAGAAAAATCAGTCTTATATGAGACATCTATTAACTGAAACCTGACACAATCAAGACAACCAATCCAATCAATCCTATCAAGAGAGTCGAGCCAATCAAGAGAATCAAACTAAATCAAGGAACAAACAACTATTGACTAGGTCAGTCACTCATGATGACATTAATTTTCCATTAGTATGCGAAGAACACTTTTGGTAAGCCTACACCAAAAGACAGGAAAGAGCAAACTAAAGATCAGATTAAGAGATCACCAAAGATGAATAAGTACAAAGAAGACCAATGACACAACTTAGTGTGTAAACCAAAAATCACAAAAAAGAAAGATAAAGTGGAACCTGACAGAGGAACTTGATATTAAAGTTACAGTCCAGACTGATGAAATATTTTAGAGAGCAACTGTTAGACAAAACTGAAGGATAGTCAAGCATGACCGACAGATAGAACCGAAAGTTAGTTGCAACCCACAAAAAGTGGATCTAACTTCCACATCAGATAAAGAAAGTGTTTTCTATTTATAGGATGTTTAATTTTTTTAAATCCATTTCTTTAGGGAAAAGATACATGAATGTAAGTGCTTTAATCAGTCTAACTGATTTAAAACACATAGACTAGGATATCTAGGTACAAGTTGTAAACTTGATCTTAGAGTTAACATTGTTTTTATGAAAACTTGATGAAGTAAATCCATCTATAAATAGATGATGCAATCAATCATTATAATGGATGAATAGATGATGTGAAGAGAGAGGAAAACATAATGAGCACATCTATTGATCAGATTGAGAGTTTAAAGAACAAGAACAATAAAAGGAAGATTCAGTTACCAAAACCAAGAATAGAGGAAGTTGATAGTCGAGGTAGTAATCAATCACAATTAGGTGATAATATTTTTTATGTAAACTAAATTGGATCTGTATGAGCAATAGTATATTGCATTTACTAGGTCAATTTGTAATCTTCTATCATTATAACAAGCGGAGAAAAGTGTAAAAATCCTTTCAAGGAAGGTGGATTTAACAATCCAATATCAAATCTCTTAACCGAGTGCACACTCAATAGTGTTGCTAAAGCTCTTAATAGAGTATACTTTAATAGTTCTCCATCAATACTTCTAACAGGGTAGATCATCAGAAGTGATCAAATTGTAAGCCTTAACTGGCCCCTTCCAATCTTTAGATAGTGAAGTTTTGTGGGTGCCATCCCCACTAGAGTTTTTACTTCCTAACATGAGTTTTCTGCAATATCATATCTTGTGTTATGTGTCAAATTAATTTCATGAATGTTTCTATGAATGTTCACATGTATTTTAAGGTTATGATTTGATATAACTCACATCAAGATAGTTTAAATCAGATTGAATAGATATACAATTGATTAAAAAGGTTAATTGATAAAAGGGATACAAAAGTTTTAGAGGTACTGATTCACCCCTCCCCTCTCAGTACATACTTCCTGTTAATCCCAACAATTGGTATCAGAGCTAAGTCTCTTCTTGGAAAGCTTAAAGACTTAAGAGAAAATATCATACAATGGAGATGTACAAACTTGATAAAAATATTGAGAATAAAAAGATTGAAATTCTGATGTTCTTTGAATAGTATAAAGAAGCTAGAATTAGTATGAGACAACTTATGTATGATAGAAAGAATATGGTGTCTTGCTATAATGAGATAGATTATCATGATGAAGAGATTCTAGATTTCTTTGAGTCTTCAGGATCAACTACAAGAAAAGCAACAGATACATCAGAAGAAAGCATCACAATCCTAACTGAAATCAATCTACATCTGGCTGGACAAGTTAAATCTCTACAAATTGGTCAAGAGACATAGATGGTAAGGATGATTGATGTCATGAATAATGCTAGACAAGCTAAACAAGAAAGAAAACTAGCTATTGATGATAGAAGAAAGATCACAGAAAAGCTACAAGAAAAAGAGTCTGAAATACAAAGACTTACAGAGCATCACCATGAGATTAAAAATCAAATTATTCTTATGAGTCAAGAAGCAAAAAGAATAAATGTTGAACTCGTTGAAAGAATAGAAGCTATCAGTGATCTAAGGGATGAGAATGAAAAGTTAAAACATGAAATAAGAATTTAGCAATAGCATAATGAGATTATCAAAAAGGTTGAAGAAAGCAATAAAAGAATGGATGATTTTATTGAAGGACAATGAAGAGTCAACAACAAAAATGATCTAGGATTTACCAAAAATGGAGAATTATCAAATCAATCTAACCCAAAGAATGTCTATGAAAATCAAAGACCAAGAAAGTTGACATGAAATCACTATGGAAAGCAAGGCCATACATCAAATGTATGCAGAGGTAAAATTAAAGGTATTCCTAAATCTACATCTTCATTCATAGGATTTTGTTATAAGTGTAACAAGAAAGGTCATAAAGGATATGAATGTAAGTCTGAGATGAAATAACCAAAGAAGGAAACCTATATCAAAAAATATTGGCCTACATGCAAAATGAATGGGCATGCAACTCTTGAATTCTGGAAAAAGAAAAGACAAGCATGGAAGCCTAAAGGTCAAGAAAGCTCCCACACCAAAGAGAGGAAAAAACAAGAAAGGAAGAAAATTCATCAGGACCTAAGAGGACATAGAAGATACCAAGCAAGATGAAGCCACAGAGGTAGAAAATGTTAAGGTAAAAGAAACTGAAATTATTGATGACATTTGTGTATATATTACAAATTATGGATCTATTATGGATCCAAACATTAAAAGATGGCCGAAACAAAATCCAAAAGATCAGAATAAAATTAAGGATGCCATGATAGCTAAAATGTACAACTTCAAATATTTACTAGTACAATTTGAAGGAAATTATGTACCAAGGGAACTCTTGGATAGATTATACTCCCGTTGGACATTTGCATTGAAAAATGAAAAAGAGATAAGAGAGAGAGTACTTGTTTCTCTAATGCCACTTGAATCAAAGAAGGTTTAAATTGAAGAGATGATGGAGAAGTAAAAAAAGGATTTCTTAGCAAAGTTGAGAGCATACAAACTCCTTGAAGGAAACCTTATAGAGCTTGAGTAGGACAACTATAAGAAATGGTGTAAGATTATGAACAGACTTACTGAGGAGGAAAGCCCTGACAAAGACCTTCAACAACAAGAAGTTGACAAGGAAACTCAAGATGACCCATCCATTGAGTTAGATAAAGAGAAAGATGATACAACAGGCAACAAGACTATAGATGTTGTAGATGATAAATGGGAAGATACCACAAATGACAACATTGTGGATACAAATGTTATTTGTTAGCTCTTCTTCTTGCAGCACAACCTTAAAATGACAATATACTTATATATTTGATTGCAACCTCCTTTTATTGCAAGAGAAAGGATAATTGATAGCATTGGGGATACCTATTATCACCTCCTTCTTTTTTGAGCTCCACAGACTCAGGTAGGTATTACCTATAACAAATTATTGATTCTTTAGTCAATATATTAAGTGGACTAGTTCATTCACTTGTTTGTTACTTCTGACCTCACTGTAACAACTTATAAAATACCTTCAAGATTGCAATGATTAATTTGAAATAGAGTATTATAAACTAGGCTATGGTCTTGATAACAGAAACCAATGAGATAAGGATTTTAATCCTTCTTCCTTTTGATTTTAGGAGGGGCAACCTTATGATCCTCTCTTCAAGGAATCAGCAAACTGAAATGTACCCTAAGAATACAATCACTTGAATCAAATTATCTATTTTGTAGTGTATATGATTAAGTAATTTTGAAAATATTGGATTATATATCAATTACTTGGTAAACATAAAACCAGTGCCTAATCCTTGGGCTATGAGTCAATATCTTTTATAAATCCATAGCAAGGTGACCAATAAAAGATTTGCAACAAAGATAGAATACCTTATAAACTATCCTCTCCATACAACTTTATCATCCAATCCTTAAACTAATGCTATGTTGCCTGGGTTACTTGAAACAATTTAATCCTTCCTTGAAGGAACTTACAAGTAACTACACAATAACCTTATGATCAGTGTGCTTAAATTCCTTACAGAGAAACACACAAGAACATTAACAGAAATGTAAAGACACAATTCAGATGTAGAAAAGAGATTGAAAAATATTTTATTGATGTCTCAAAGCTTCAAATATATATAGATAGACAAAATAGTACAAAGGTTCAGACACAATTTTAGTCTTCCTTGTAATTCTATTAAAAATTCCAACTCTCTTCTACAAAAAGGTTACAATTACATATATATAGTCTCAAATCATCTTGGAATCCTTAAGACAAGGATGCAACAAGCTTCAGATGTGTTGGTAAACAGATTGTTCTTTTTGATTTAACTCTCAAATGCCCAAATCTGTGAGAAACAATTCGATACCAACAGTTGGATAATCTATCACTAGATTGATAGATTTCCTCTGAATTGAAAGGTACAGCTCCCTTATGAATGATATTCAATGAATTTGGTTTATTCCTAAGCTAACTGGGTACATTCTTAACCTGAGAATGGAAGAGGAAAACCAAGTCAGCCCTAGGCTGAACTAACTTAGGTAGTGAATTCAACCCTAAACCTAGCCAACCCCAAGAATTCACATTTCCTATGACTCCTCGGCATTGGTAATGCAATATGAATGCTACTTATGCAAATGCAGTGAAACTAAAATGAAAATGAAGGTTAAGTAATGCCAATTTGTGTAATAGGAATGTCTGCAAATACTAAGATCTACAGCCCATACAGTACTTAACACAAGATGCAAGATAATGGGCCCAAAACTAAATACAACAATACTCTGATTGATTATAAACAGATAAGTAATAACCAAATGCTCTGATTCAGAATAAAACCCATCTTTTCTTTGAACACAACAAATAAGAATACTCTAATTTTATCTGCTCACAACCTCTGTCAAATATATTACAAAAACTAGAACTCTCAACCTCTAATGCTATGAAATGAAATGCATAAAAGAAAATAATGTCTTCCCTCTACTCCAGCACTTCCTACTCTTGCAGAAAAG
>MU225623.1:2811463-2827744 GCA_018584345.1 Thuja plicata | reverse complement strand
GGCTTCTTGGTTTCATAACCGGTTCTTGAAAGTTTCATACTTTCAATGTGACTATTTCAAAATATAACATTCGGTCTATGGCATCTTTACATAAATATATTACTCCATAAGTTATCCCCTTTTGTTTAATCTTTAGATCATCCCTTTTGATGTTTTCTGTCTTTAACCAAACATATAGCTGGCTTAGAAAGATATACAATCGGCACATGTCGAAAAAATTTAGTAACTTAAGTATGGGGGGACCAAGTAATATGTTGAAGGAGACCCTTATGTGCCTCTATTTCCCAAATGGTGTGCTTGTGTGTGTATTCCTAAATTGCATTACACGTGTTCACAAAATTCGCACCTCCTCGGTCTTTAGCCGGCGAACAAAAACACCGTGCTCTAAATTTTGTTTCTTCTTTGCTCCATATCAATGACAATGATCTCGGCTTAGGCATATAGCTTTGACATATATCTTTAGAGGCTTTTCTTCACACTCCCCTATTCCTATGCATGAATCTGAATCTTCTCCTCTTTTCATAACTTGACCCCTAGACTGAGTTCCTTTGAGTTGTTGGGTGATGAGATTGAGGTCTCCCATCGGGTTCAAACATCATATCAAATATTACCACTTCTTAGATATATTCCATACTCTGTATGCCGATATATCTCATTCCATTGAATTCAATTAAACATTTGAATAGTTATGTTAAGTTTTAAGATATGGCCTCTCTCTGTCGGATCTTTGATGTCTTTGTAGATCATTTATAGTGCAGCTCGGCTCTTCTTTTCTGTAGATCAAAAGTCTGCACTATGTGGTTGTCGCCTTAGGCATATGAAATTCAATATCTATTCGAGCTCATCTACCTTTCAGACATAATCATATTTTTCACATGTTTGATGTTGTTTGGCTTCGATTTCAACCGCAAATGGTATCGAGAATCCTCATCTTTATCTTGAACTTGGGCCTTTATAATGAATTCAGATTTTGCATGCCATGCCTTGTATTCTCGATCTCTCTGAAGCTATTTATCTTAGGTTTTCATTTCTATGGTGCCACCATAAGTGGATGCCATCGATCATAACTATGAGTTCAAAATAACACTTTCTTTCTCGGCTTCAATCCGTCTCTGAGACTGTCTTCTACAATGCCTCTGTCACATTTAGAGTGTCGTGTTCTTGGATTAACAAAAAGTGGAGAACTATGTATGGTAGAGGAGGTAGTTAATTGTCAGGATTTGAGAAAAATGGCCTTTAATGCAATTGGTGAAAAATCTCAAACTGAATGCTTCCGGCGGAAAATACCAAATCCGCTTCTCCATTGCGGAAATTCACCATTGAGGTGCATTTACCGCTTCATCCACTTTGCTCAGTCTCGGTTTCCTTTGATTGATTTAAGACTACAGTCTTCACTTATTGACACAGACTCCATTACAATGTATCTTTCATTGCCGAAATGCTCCATTGGCAGGATTTGACATTATAGCTTCTTTGGCGGAAAATGGAAAATGAGCGGCTCCATTGCAGAAAAGTAGAAGAGTACTTCCCCGATGTTTATTGACTCCATGCTAAGTCTTCTCCATAATCATCACCGCATCAAATATTTTTGCATCCCTCGTGCATCCACCCTTGGGAAATTTCATTATCGAGTTTTTCATTATCAAATGCGAAGCAAAATGTCAGATAACCGAGAACTTACAGAGTCACATAGAAAAAGACTCTTATTCAATTTGGGCTAAATGAGATAACTGAAGAATGTTTCCACTTGATGATGAATGTGATATCTATATGCCATTTCTAAATTAATTGACAATATAGATCTCAAATATTTCCTTATTGCTTGATCAGCATGATTACTAAATCACCCTTTGCAGACTAGAGCTTGGACGCTTCATAATCATATATGCAAATCAATAGCGATACGCAACATTCAACCTGAAAGCATCAAACTTTAATCACAGGAATTATATGCAGGATCAAGTTCGATAGGATTTGAAAACCTTCAAAGCTATCAAATTAACAATTCTCTTCTCGGATTTTCACTAACACACATCATAGACACAGAAGCCGATCCATTGTGAATTTCTCTCCTTTCAATCACAGAGATATATTTTTCTATGTGTCTTGTATGATTGGACCGCTGAAATTCTATATCCACACTTCTACACCCTCAAACCAATAAGTGTAAGTAGAACATGAACTCTGAACATTTAGGATTGAACCTCTGCATCGAATACCTTAGAACATTGAAACTGTTCTTGCCTTGGCGGAAATTTGCAACTTGGCTTCTCTTTGCAGAAAATGAGACTGAAGCTTCTCCTTGGCAGAAAATGACCATGAGAGGTCATTTTCCACTTTCTTTGTGGAAAACTCAAAAAGTGCTTCTACATTCCAATTCCGCTTATGTATTCCAATTCTTATTTGTTGAAAATGCCAATTCCAATTCTGCTTTCCAATTCTACTTCTCTTTTGGGATTTCATTTTAAATCTGTAATTCTAAACCGAAGCAATGAACTTTGAATTGAGGCATAGGAACTCTCACATCTGCATTAGAAATTTGATCCTCATCTTTCACATAAATATTGTTAAAAGAGAAAAAAAATTGGGAATACATTAGAGGAATTTCTTTTCATGGGAGGCAACTTAAAAGTTTAAAATTGGTGTACCGAAAGTGCACCTACAAGATGATTTGGAGACCTAACCCTAAAAACATAGAAAGAGACAAAAGATAAGAAAACTCCAAGCAGTGAGAGGACAAAATTGAAGAATGAAATCTGATTTGCACTTTGTCCTTTTGTGGATGTCGGCACCTTTGTCTGCATATTTTTAGGATACTATCTAATATTTGTAATAATATTTAGTGACCGCCAATACAGGCTAACTTACCCAGATCTCTTCAAGATTACTAACCTTCCTATGCTCATAGATCAGGCGTCATGTGTCCTTTATTCTTCATCCATGACATCCAAGTCAACTGTGACATGATTCTTTTTCTTAGGCTTTGTCATGACATCCCATGTAGTCACATCTTCCTCCTTAGGCCACTCAAAATTCTAAATATTTTCTAATTGAGATTTCTACCTTTCCCACCTAGCATCTATTATGCCTTGACAATTTGTAATGAATTTAATGCAGTTTGTTTCTACCTTTATTTCCTCATCAAGAAGTTTTTTGAACCTCTCAATATCTAATTATCCCTAATCAGATACATAAATGTCTTTGTTGTGAAGAAAATCATCAAACTCTACTCCCCATAGCCCTAATGGGTTGATATGATCATCCTCAGTTCTAATGAGGGGTATAAACCTACTATAACTCACCCCAAACATCTTCAAATTTGCATGAATTTGATTGGATTTTCCTTTGAAGAAAAACAAATTAGCCCCAATCTTTTCTACTTATATATCAACCAAGGTCACAATTTCTGGCAAATCTAATCTTAATGGTTGTACTGATGCCAATCTCTCAAAAAGTGATGTTCTTCTAGACTAAGTTGCATAAAAAGGATTCAAAATTGTCAAAAATTTATCCACCTCTACTTGTAGGATTGGAAACCTACCATAAGCCCCATACACCACCTCAATCTTATCTTTGATGGTGTCAATTCTATGTTGTAAAATTGAAGCTAATGCTTCCAAAATGACATTGTTATGCTTTGTAACTTCTAGCTTTGTTTCAGCAGGTATCTCCCCTGTATCTTTTGTTTGGATTTCAACACTCATCACTTCTTTTGGCTCAAAAGGGGCAGGCTCTATTATTTCTGGCAATTGTCTAGTTAACTCATCTATGAGTTTCTCCTATTCTTTGAATTTTACCAATGCTAGTTGCCTATATTTTTCAATATCACTAGTATCACTAACAAGTTTATGCAATTTCTCTGATAATTGGGTTGTCTTTGCCTCTTTGAGTTAAGCAAAGTGAGTCAATACTTGGGATATCTCCAAATCCCCTATATTTTTGAGGGTCCATATGATCTTATTTCCCTCTATTTTCGCTTAAATATTCACAAGGGATGGCTTTTGACCTTTAGGAGCTAAGCTCCACATTGCAAGTGCCTAAGATTTGGGTGTTAGAATGAGTTCAGAATAACTGAGGGGGGGGGGGGGGGGTGTGAATCAGTTATCCTTAGGTCCAAATGTGCCCATATGAAAATTTATACCAATTTAACAACTCAGATCTGCTTGACAACAATAAACAACAAAAGTGTGAAGTTTACTGTACTAATAAAATAAGCTTGCAGAAACTTAACAGTAAAACACAACATAAAAATTCACACATTTTCACACAATGATTTAATGTGGAAACCCAATATGGGAAAAACCACCAGCAACATGCTACCAAAATTTCACTCTCCTGATGTGAGCTTTGTTAGGAGCCAACCCTGTTAAAGGTTACAAAACACACTATCACATGTAACCTGGTTAAAGGGTTTAAACACCCTGTTAGGATTGGCCTTGTTAGAGGACTTAGAGCATTCCAATCTGAATGTCACCTTGTTCAAAGGATTTATACAATGACTGTTAGGTCAACCTGGTTAAAGGATTTGAACTGATACAATGGTTAGAAAGTAATCAGCAGGTGTGATATGATACATACAACTTACTTTACAAATCTAGATCCAATTTCAGCTCTAATGCTAATTCACTGAGTGGCCTCAATTTTCATCTCAAACTTCAGATCTTCTTGGAAATCCATCAAGCAATCTCTCTCTACTTCTCTGCCAAACCTTCTTTGCTAGGTCTTGCCAATCAGTCAATTAACCATGCAAACCCTTTTTTCATCTGCTGCATACTCAGCATACTCATGAATAACCCCTTGAGGTTATCATATACCTCTTAATCTAGGTCAGATACATCTTTTTCCTCTTAATCAAGATCATAGATCTTAGGTTAGGTCAGATCAAACGGATCTTTTCATCATTTCATTTTATTTACTTCTCCAATACAATCATTAATTAAAAATTGAATCCATATGCTAATAATGGTCTCCCATGAATTAAATCAGTGTGGACCAATCTTAATTAACAATACTTATCCCAATAAAATCAACTATGTCGGCCAGAGATCTCAAATCTCATCAATTACTAAAATACTAATGCTCAACTTTCTCTGTTTCCCTCAACATTTCACTAGTGCTCGGCATCATCTTTGCTTTACTCAGCATCACCTTTCACTTTTCTCGGTATTGACTTTGCTTTTCTTAGCATCGACCGTCCAGTGAACTATCAGTGAAATATAAAAAACATATCACTTTTCCAAAGTGCAAAATGATCAAGTACCCTGGTGTATACTCATAACTCAACCATTTCCTTGGTCTTCTTGTTATTCTATTCTTCAAATCTTCATCAATCAATAGCTATTGTGCTCAAACATATAGAAATGGTCTCACCAGTTAAGGCTTGACATCAATGGCAAAGTAACTATTGTCTACATTGTAGCAATCTTTCCAACAATCTCCCTCTTTGGCATTGATGGCAACACTAAATTGTAAAATAATAATTTTCAACGATTGGTTTACAGTTTGTCTACTTTTAATTTGATTTATAAAATGACTCTTAAAAATACCCAAAGATGCCTTTTATAGAAAAAAAAAGTAACCACAAACTGGGTCAATGGTAGGAATCTATCAATGACCCCTGAATTGAAAGGTACAGTATCCCTTATGTGAAAGATATGCAATGAATTTTGTCTTTCAATTTTTAGGGTTATGCTCTTAACTGGAGAGCAGAAGAGGATCAACCAATTTGTTCCAAGCTTCAAACAACTTAGGAAATGAATGGGGACTTACTCAATGACATGTAGTTTGAAATGCAAACTATTATGCAGTGCGGGATGAATGCAAACTACTATCTACCAGCAGAGATGAAGAAAGGAAGTGTAACACTGTGATTCCCAGATTGCTAAGATTGTGAAACTTTGACAATACCTAGATTATCTTGATCTCATTTTATATTAACTTTCTTCCTAAATCCTTATGCAAGAACTAATCTATTAAACTAGAATGTGCAATGAAATGAAAATAGAGTACTTATGCTGAAGATAGTAAACATACAATCCACAGAATCAAAATAAAAAAACCCAGTTCATTACTTATTCATTCAATTTCTAGTATTAGCATCTTCATTCAAAACATCACACAATTAACTCTAATGAACAACAAAAATCACTTTGAACTCAGAGTTGCACACAGTAGTCTTAGCTACAGGGGTTTGCCCAAAGTAATTTTCGCCGATCTTATTTACTTTACAAAAATTTACATATATAGGTCTTCTCCAAAATGACCCATTTCAAAAATGATTGCCTCTTTACAGTATTTTGAGAGGAACATTCTAATAATAAACTTGGTCAGTTACAAAAACTGACAAAGCTGACAAAATGCCAAAAATGGCCACAATATACAAAAGTTGGGAAGACGACACAGGTCAACAGATTGTATGCCATCTTCTGTGTAATGACTTTTCCTCTATAAGCTTTCATTGCATCTGTTACCTTGCCCAAATCTTGAGCATTAGGAATGATTATATTGTCAGTTTGGATCATCCAAAAATCATGCATCTCTGTCAGTTCATCCAACCTAGCAATCAGGGATTGGAGCTTCTCCGTTTCCTTTTTTATTACAACATCTATCATGGAGAGCTTACTGATTCTTGACACTTTGAAGTTAGCTGGATCTGAAATCTCATCTATGAAAGAAAGAAACTTAGCTTTCATTCACTCTGTATTCACCAACTTGTCAGTTCTAAAAACTTGAGATTTCATGTGTAGTACTTTCAAAAACTCAAATAGTTTATCCATCTCCTTTTGTACTAACTTCACCATAGTTTTGAGTTCATGATGCAGGAGCATCCTGGGTGTAAGGGCAATCTTGCATCACCCAAAAATATTTTTGTTTGCTTTTCAATAAGGGCTATCTTGTGCAGTGCTGCTATTTATGGAAACTTGCTATTTTTAGTAAGTTGGTCATACGATCTCAAAATGTTTTCATTTCACATGTGGAGGTTCATCTCAATCTTATTAGCCTACCAGTAAAGTTTCATGGCTAGATCAGGTCTAGTTTTGAAGATATTAAAGATTTTCGGTATTGGCAGCAGGGTATAGAAACTTTGAACTCAGTTTTGAAGGCTTTAGAGGCCTCGGATGAGGTCAAAAATTTGGGTGACGGGCACTTGCACTGTTCATGACTGTAGAGCCCTTCGTGACCTTTTTGGGTTGGGGTCATAATAGTCAATCGGGTCAACTGGTGATGACTTATGGTCTTCGGAAGTTGGGTAACCTGAAATGGCAGAAAATAATTTTTCTTCAAAATTTCTGTTCGGGTTTCAAAAGTTATTTTGAGCCGACTATGATGTAATAAATTGTAAAATAAAATAATTCTAAGTTTAGTCGGCCCTATGGGCGAAATTTTTGGAACCTTCTCAGGCAGTGGAAATTGCCTATATAAAGAAGGCCCGTAGTGTTGTCTGGGTAGTTCTGGGTAGGTCTGGGTAATAATTCAAGGCTTTGTCCTACAGAATATTGTAAGGGGAATGCCCATGTGGCTTTGCATATTGTAATTCTGAAACTTTGTAATTCCACATTTATGGAGATAATAAGAAGCCCATTTTCTGTTCTTGCAAATTGTTGTTGCTTCTCTATTTCTGTTATGTGTTTGTGGTATTAAGGCGAGCACCCTTGATCAGTTCATTTGCAGATATGTTTGATTTCTTAATCATGAACTCCAGAGACTGCCTCCAGTGAAATAATGGCTCTTGTCCAGTCTTGAGGATACCATTAGAGATTGCAACACTGGTCTTCATATCAATCACCTGCTGCAAGGTGCCTAACTGCTCTGTCAATCAAGTGGATGCATTATAGATGGTTTCCTGGTGTTTTGATGCTGTATCCTTCAATTTGTCTGCATCAAGTAGAAGATTCCCCAAATTCTCGATAACAATGAGGCCTTGAACCTTTATCGCTTCTATCCATGCTCTGCAAATTTTACCAAACTGTCTTTCTTGCTGCAACTTTAGTAGCAAGTTCTTATTCTCCTCCACAATAGGATCAAACTGAGCAGAGGAAGTAGTGCCAAGAGAAGATTTAATATACTCTACTAGCTCCTTGTTTTCAGACTTGAGGACTTCCTTGTTTTCTTGGAGTTCTTCTAATCTATCCTCAATCCACTCATTGGTGGTTTTCCAGATATTCACCATTCAGTCATGCACTAGAACCCCTAGGTCCACTATTTTAATATAGAAATCTTGAGGTGAGAGTTCATGAAACCTTCCTTCTTTCTATGGCTCTGCTATTTCCATTAGCATATGCCTGGTGATGGAGTCATGGGAAAGGGCCGCATCAGACTTTTTCTTCTTTGCCTTCTTTGCCGATGGTTAAGATGACGTTGCCTTAAGGATCAGGTCCTACAAAGAAATGGCCTCATCATGTCATTTCTTCTTCTTCTCAATGGTTTCCTCCAACCATGAGTCTGTGGATAGCACCTTGATTATAGACTGAAGAGCCATAGGATCAAACATCTTCTGGGCCACTAGAGGAGTCCATTTGTCATAAGGAGGAACATGGAAGGAGGAAACCTTGGTCACTAAAAGGGCCAGAGTATCTATCGATCAAGAGGAATGCTGACCATCCATGGGATTTTTGTCATCCAAGGTGATAACTGGACTTGGTGAGGGAGACTTGGTCACCAGAACCTCCTATTCTTTCTTCTTTTCCTTTTGAATGTTTGGGAGTGAACCATCTCCGTAGGTCAGAGTGATGGGAACATTCTTTTCTAGGGGCTAGTCACCTCCTTTCCTAGTGGATTTCACTGCACTTGTTGAAATTGATGGCACCACAGAAGAAGCAACTGCTAAAGATAATTGCTTAGCTCTTGAAGTCGTTCCTCCAGGTGAACCTACGCCAAAATTTCTTTATTGTCACGCTCTAGTCCATTCTACCCACTTGTCAGTTCTCTTGATAATGCCCCTCATGAGGATCTCCAATGAATCAGTCATTGGACCAGTTGGTGGAGAGGAAGAAATAGGCAACACCTTGATCTGGTTGTAGGATGAAGGTTGTATGAAGAGACCATCATCTGCAAGATCAGACACATCAATGGCAAGGTTATACATTGTAATTTCATCCAAAGTTAAATGGGAACATAGTTTTTCCCATGTTTGATACTCATTAAAACACTTGGCCCAGAAATCTTCAATATCTGGGACATTTCTATAGGCATGTCCGAGCTTCAGGTGATCTCTAAAAAAACCCATAGGATCATATTGAGGCCTAAGAACCTCATAATCAAGCAGCTTGATCTTATCTTCAAAACTCTTTACTAAATTCCAGGCATCAGATCTGGACGCACAGGAATATGGACCAACCTCCATGGGGAAGGAAATTCCAGTGATCTTCTTCACATTTGAACACAGAGTATTCACTTCCAATATCTGTCGATAAAGCTCCACTAAGACTACCTTATCTTTAGGATACCGAGGCAGTCTCCTAGGAAATCTGGAGAAGGCTCCTATCCAAAGATAAGAGAAACCTAGGAATTGGATGAAAGAGCATCCAAACTGATTGATTGCCAAGATGGCCTCTGGTGAGAATCTTCTCTCCAGGCAACCTTGAAGTTCCCAATAGATTCTCATTGTGAATGCATCATTCACAGTAGTATACTCCTCAAAGCTCCGATGCAATTGCAGATTCAGGTAGAACTCATAAATTTTGGTATTGTTGTCAAAGTTCTGGATTGTTGGTAAGCCGGGCCACAGGTGCTGAGTCGCCAGAGCATAAATCAAGTAAGAATACATGTAGATTTTTTTGAATCCTTAACAAGAGCCCATCCAAGATGCAAGCTTCTCAAATAGAATTTCTGCCCAATCAATGAATAGATTTTCAGCATAGACAACTTGAACAAGGAAGAAATTTTGTTCAACAAGATCTAAAATCTCAGGTTTTCTATCCAATCTCGTCAATAGGGCTAGGATATCAACAATTTCCCTCTTTAGGTTTGTTTAGAAGAGATTCTTTAGCTTCTTACTTTTCTTTGATCGAGGGGTTTGGAACCAGGTCTTCTGCATGTCTTCCCTCCTCAGAGTCTTCTTTTCATTAAACATAGACACAGAAGAACCAAAGTCAATATTGCAATAAACACCTTTTGCTAGAATGCTAAAAGTGGATTGGATTAGGTCTTTATCAATTGTTAGCAAAGTAAACTAATCTGGAAAAAGTATTTTCTTTGTAATAGGGTGAACTGGATGAGAATTCAATCTTCTAAGCAAATCTCTAAGATCAAAGAATCTTAGAGATGTGTCAGAAACTTCCTTCAATTCACTCTCAATAACAATTAATCTATTGTAGCCATAAGCTTTAACAACCATTTACTGTGAAACTGAGAACATGAGTGAAGACAGATGACTTGCTATTCAAAAATAATGAGCAGCAAATGATGGCAAATGCGTAAGAAATAGCTACTAAGATCCAAACATTGGTGCCACATGAATGACATTAAGGTAACCTAATGGACACAATGGTAGGTTTAGCATTTAATTTTTGATTATCAACGGCTATTTTAAATTCCCATTTTGGAGAACATAACAGCCTCAAAATCCTCAATCTTACACTTATCTTTATGTTCATTAGCCACTTTTGCCGAAACAAAAGTTTAGTCTTGCTGAAAAAGAACATACTTTCCTTTTGATGCTGAAATGAATGAACATTAGACCATTTTATCATGTATGAAAAGAGAACATAAGAGAATACTTTTTCTGTAAGCCTATTTCCTTTATTTTGGAAAAGTATCCTGATAGATTCACCTTTTATCCTTTGTGCACTTAAACACCTTCTTTTCTTCCAGGGACACTTGGCCTATTATCTTCTCTTTTCACTTGTATCAAGCTTGCACCTTTGAGACCATCTTTTCTAGAAACTGCATGATCATTGCTACTACTCCGCAACTTGATATCTCCGAGAGTTAAAAAACTCTTTTTAACAACAAAGTTTTACCAATCACTTATAAAACACATGCTTTTCTTCTGGGAAAAACATATTGAGAATTACAGATCCGAGGGTGAATACTTCTCATTCAGAAGATGCTATGAAGCTGTCCCTTTCCTGACATACCAAAATCACCTAAACACCAGATGAAGAAGAAAGATTGAAAACCTACTAGGCTCAAATAAGCAAGGAAAATCATTTAGTAGATAAGAACGTTATGGAAAGTTTCAAGATGAATGAGAAGTAGATCACAAAACAAAATTTTTACCCCTAAGGAACTAAAGACCTTAGACTAAAATTAGGCAATAGTTGGCTCTGACTAGGGACTTAGGCATGCCAATGTCTGAGAAGGGACCCAAAGTCTCTAGTTTTGCATAACAAGACTGACATGGAAAACAACAGGCAGACTAAACTAAAACACACAATAGGAAAGGAAACTAAACTAAAATAAGACTAAGACTAAGAAAGTAGGAAAGAAATTAGGTAAGAAAGAAGGAAAGAAAGTAGGAAAAATACAAAGCTAACCTACCTACACTAACTCTAACTTGTAGGGGTTACCTTCTTTCACTTGAGTATTTGATAGAGCTTCATATTCTGGCCATTGTAGGAGAATGGCAGAATCTCTCTAGAAGGATATGCCAGGATAAAGGAATTATTCTGGTTCACCAGTATAATATTGAATGGTCCTTTCCAAAGTGAGTCAAATTTGTGATGCTTTCCTTTGGACTCGCTCCTTTTATCCCAAAGTAGGACCAACTCACCTTGCATAAAATTTCTTGGTCTAGCCTTCTTATCAAAGAATGTTTTCACTCTCCTCTAATGATTAGTGATGTGGTCAACAATATTTTCCTGTTCTTCCTCCAACTTGGTTAGATACATGATTCATTTCTCCAGACCATTCTGGAAATCTAGATCTTCAATTACTTGCTGCAGCCTACAAATGGATAACTCCAGCGGAAGTGGGAGACTAGGTTCAATTCTGTAAACCATCTCAAAAGTGGATATCTCAAGAGTTCATTTAGGTGTTATCCTATCTGCCCATAGAGCTTCATGCAATTGCTTGTGCCAATCCTTTTGACTTTTTGAAACCAGTTTCTTCATGATGTTGATCAGTTTCTTGTTGCTTGACTTGGCCTGACCATTTCCTTGAAGGAAATAATCAGATGAGTGACTAAGATGGATACTATTGTCATAGAAAAACTCTGTAATATCTAATGAAGAGAATTATGTGGAATTTTCCATCACTATCTTCAAAGGCACTCCAAACCTTACCAAGATACTCTTTGATAAATTCATAAACCACCTCAGATGTAGTTTCCTTGGTAGGCTTAGCCTCAACTCACTTGGTAAAGTAATCTGTGGCAGTTATGACATATAGGTGTCCTACAAAAGAGGGGGGATTAATTAGACAATGAAATCAAGTCCCAATTGTTGGAAGGGACCCTCAACTACAACCAGCTTTAATGAAAGAGCAGCTAATTGAGGGTTACTGGAAAACATAAAACATTTATCACACTTAGCCACCTAATTTTAGGAATCTTTAAACATGTCGGGCCAGTAGTAACAGTGCCTCAATATTTTATATGCAATGACTATGGATGAGAAGTGTCCACCACATGCCTCATTATGAAATGCCTGGAGCAATCTCTCTTGTTGTGACCTATCCACACATCTTAAGAAAGTTCCATCTATTTCCCTCTTATATAACTGGTCATCATAAATTACATACTTGGCTACTTTAGTTTTCAAATCTCTTCTCTATTTGTATGTCAACCCCTATAGGAAATCTCCATAAGTAAGGAAATAGGTGATGTTTGAAAACCAGGGATCAAAAAGACTAACCATTAACACCTTCAGAGAATCCTCCTGAGCTATTTCTTGATTTTCTACCAATATTTTACACAAGCCATTTCCTTGAACCAAATTTTTTGGCTTAAGTTCAATATCATACTCCTGTACCTTTTCTATTCATGCACCTCTAGTATTACATCCTATTTCTTGTTGTGTCAAAATGCTTTTAACAGCAGAATCAGGAATATAAATAACAGAATGGGAATGTAATACATAGAATCTAAAATTCTTCAGTGCCCTTACCACCACATAAGCATGCTTCTCTATTTGAGAATATCTCAGTTTATGATCCTTGAGCATAGTTCTCATTAATTCTATAGGCACCTAAATTCCTTCATTATTCTCTTGCATCAAGATAATAGACAATGTATGAGCTGATGTGTAACAGTACAATATGAACTCCTTAGTATAATCCAAATGCACCAACATAGGTGCTCTAGCTATAGCATGCTTGATTAAATCAAATTCCTTCTTCCCAGATCATTCCACTTGAAACTTTAACTACCTTTCATCATATCAATTATGCATTTTGTAATCTTAGAAAAGTCAAGAACGAACCGCCTGAGAAAATTTACCTGCCCAAAGAATGATCTTGTTCCTAATTTTCTTGCTGGCAAGTTCAATTGTTGGATGGCCTTCATGTTCTCATGATCAATTTGGATTCCATCATGGGAAACAATATGACCTAGCAGTCTACCTTCGGTGACACATAAAATAGACTTCTTGGGATTAAGAGAGATGCCATGCTCTCTACATCTCTTTAGCACCTTCTCAAGACCTTTCAAATGATCTTCTCTCTTCTTAGAGAAGACTATTAAATCATCTAGGTATATAACTATTATTCTATCCAGGAGGTCTACAAATGAAGAGTTCATTTCCCTCTGGAAGGTAGCTCCAACATTGATAAGCCTGAAGGGCATTCTATTATAAGCAAACATTCCCCAAGGAGTGGTGAACGCTGTCTTATACTTGTCTTCTGGGTCCACCTCAATCTGGTTAAAAACCGAGAAACCATCCAACATGGACATCATTTTAGACCCAACAATTGTTTGCAGTACATGATCCATGTTGGGTAAGGCATGATTATCCTTCAAGGAAGCTTGGTTCAGATTCCAAAAATCTACACAAATTCTGATTTCTTCGTTCTTCTTCTGGATGGGCATGATGTTGGCTATCTATGTAGAGTGATGTATGGGGTAGATAATTTTTTCTTCCAACATCTTTTGAACTTCCCTCAAAATGGCATCTGACACCTTAGGATTGTAGTTTTGTTATTTCTGCCAGAAAGGGACAACTTCAGGCTTGAGAGGAATCTTGTGCTTGAAGTCACTATTGTGGAAAGTTTTGAGGTCTTCATAGCCCTAGGAAAACACATCTTTGTATTGGGAGAGTAGGATTTTATCCTCTTCTCTTTCCTTTTTTGTGTAAAAACTGCCAATATTTGTCATCTTAGGTTTATTTTTAGTGCCTATGTTCATTCCCTCAAAATTGTTGGAGATTTGACTCTGAGCAGTTGAGTGATTGTATGTTTATCATTGATAACAACATATAATACATAGTAGTAATTCTGTATGTACTTATCAGAATGATGACATGAAGACTTGCATGGTTAGATACATGTTTTTGACATGTTTATTATGTTATGCTCATAGACACAAATCTAGATATGATGTTTTAGTCAAGTTGTGTAATTCTGTTATTGGAAGTTACAGTTCTGGAAGAGTATCTGTTCAGAGTCGATGTATGTCACGTGTTTCTTGCATTGCACCTATCTTCAAGATATGTGTGTGTATATTCATGATTAGTTATGAGTTGATGATATTCATCTAAAGGTTCCAAACATGTTTCAAGAAGATTTCAAAGTTAGAGTTAATTTGGTGAGGCCGACTTAGTGAAGCGTCGCATCTATTCAGTTTATACTTGCACGGTTGTAATTATGCTTTCTTGCTTAGTAGAGACAACAAGGATGTTATGAATAGTTGTCTTACAAGTCCCATGATCTCATACTTTGAGAAAGATACTTATATCAAGTCAATTGTGATACACTAAGTGTGAATGATACGAAAAGAGATAGAAGATGTACATAGCAGAATATCATATGTGGTTCATTCATCAAGAGTCTATGTGAAGAATAAGTGAAAGATTGTAATACACTGGAACTGATCAAGATAGCAGGTCTACTCTATAGTTCATCATTAGATATACTTCATATCTATTATATAGAAGGTTTTAGCCTTCACCATCAAGTAGTGAGCTTTTGGACAGTGAGTCCACCACTCCTAATAGGGTTATTTGTAAAAGACTCCTAACAGGGTCCGACACTTAACCAGGTCACTATACCTATTGCATTGTAAAGTACAACTCCTAATAGGGTTGAAATATCTTCTAATAGGGATTACTATAAACAATTATATCTCATTATGGGTGCTAATTCCCACTGGGGTTTTTACCATTTGGTTTTCCTGTAATCAAATTGTGTGTTGTGTACTATGTTATCTAATTAAGAATTTACTTTGTTGTATTCTAAAGTTAAGGAAAGAAAATAATTAAAGCTACTGATAACTGATTCACCCCCCCCCCCCCCTCTCAGTTATCCTTTGGGACTATTCTAACAATTGGTATCAAAGCCAAGTGCGTTGGAAAAGAATCCTAACAACTTAAGGTAGATCAGATGTCTTACTTCAGAAAAGAAAGCCCTAAGTTCGATGGAGAAAATTATATGGATTAGAAAAATAAAATGATAACACATCTACAGTGTGTTGGCTTTGAGATCTTTACAATTTCTACACAAGAAGTTGTAATTCCATCTCTGAAAGACCTTGCAAAGGTTGATGCTACTAATAGACAAAAGGAAAAATTTACCAATAATGCAATTGCTAAAGAATCCCTAATCAGTGCCTTATCCGACAGTGAATTTTCTAAGATCAAGAAAATTGACAGAGCATATACAATATGGAAGTATTTAGAAGATATGTTTGAAGGAGATATTTAAGCAAAGAATGCATGCAGGAAGACATGGAAAAAGAAATACAAGAGTCTTGAGATGTTACCTGAAGAGAACATTAGAGCTTACAATCAAAAGATAAATGATGTGGTCTCTGGAATCAGAAACAATGGTGGAGAAATATCAGAAGAAGATATAATGGACAATTTGCTAACTACTTTAACATCAGACTATGAAAAAAAGATAAGTATGTTAGAGAAAACCATGCAATTCTCACAAGACTTCAAGAGAGATACTTTGATCAGCAAAATCTCTGCATTTGAGATATCAAGATTGAAGACTGAACCTAAAAGTGAAACAACTTTCAAAGCCTCAGTCCATCGTAAGAAATCCCTACTCATCTCCAATCATAATGAGAAAGAAGAAGTTGATGAAGAACTTGAAGAAATCATTGCTATGATTGCTAGAAGAGAAAATAAAGGAAAAGGAAAATATGAAGGACAACTTCCATTCAAATGCTTTTCATGTAACAAG
>MU225623.1:2742070-2791561 GCA_018584345.1 Thuja plicata | reverse complement strand
CTTCTTCTAACTGGAATACTATAAGTAGGACTAGATGTAGTAAAGCTCATACACCAATACAATGCAAATGAACTAATACAAAATTTTAGATCTATTTAATTGAAATGTAATTTGAAATAACATGCAAACCTAACACCAAAAAGAAAGAGCTGTCTATCGCGGGTTCACAAAAATGTAACATAAAAAAATTTGATGGATGGATGATGAGATATGTGATGATAATGAATGTTATGTTACCAAAATGTAAAGGAGATAATTGTGGTTTAGGAGGGTTTGAATTGTTAATTTTTATTTTTTTTTATTATGATTAACGGAAGATAAGATGCTCCTTTCCTTCACCCTCAAATACACAAATAGGAGATCTGATTTTGATCAACCCCAAAAGGGTTAATACACAAATGAATCAAATATTTGGAAAGAGACCAAGAAAGGGGATCTTAAATTCTATAAATTTAATGATTAATATGATTAATGATAGTAATTGAAAAGAATAGGATAAAGTACCAACCTTACAAAGTGGCAGATTAAAGATTGTTGATTTATGAGATCTGTAGACTATTTCTGGAAATGCTGACAGTTGATACCGAATCGGAATAGAAAGACAGACAAAAACCAAAAATATTTTTCTGTTCCAATGTCATCTTATGAAAAAGGTCGACCCCGTACCACTTTTGCCAACTCGATCTGCTCAACTCTGAAAGTGTCCCTGTTTGCACAGTCCGAAAGAAATCTGAAAAGGGTATCCAGATCTGGCCTCAGATTTATAGTCCCAAACCTGTACCTAAAAGAAAAATGTTTGTTTTTTGGGGGAAAGGGGTTTGCCTTGGTCAAACCCCAGTTTTGGAATTAACCTTATAATATAATTGAAATTGCAGATATAAACAAAGTAAACACATAAATTCACCTTGCTTGTAATGTCCTTGTGGCAGATTTGAATCCGTGGATCCACAAGTATGATTCAAAACATGGAATGTAGAATGGAAGGATGTATTCAATCTCTTGCTTGTAGGTCTCCAACACTAAGTCTTGAATGGTTTTTTAAACTTGACAAGGGCTTTGGAAGAAGAGGGATGGAGAGATCACCAAAAGGGCACTATGTAGCTTGAATCCTTCAATGGCCTCCAATGGATCTCCTAAATGAAAATAGATGCTTGAATGCTTGAGAATGGGTGGATGATTGCTTGAAATATTTCTCCTTAGCTTTCTTGAATTTCACTTGAAAATCCTTCTCAATTGCGTAATGATACTTGATGTTAGTTTTTCATGCTTAGAGAAAAATGAGAGAGAAGGCTTCCTTTTATATGGAATTAGGGCACAATATTCTAAGGAGGCCTACATAGGATAATTAAATCATCATTTAAGCCTTTAACCCTAGGATAGGACCTATATTAAATATAATTTAGGAATCAACTAATTTGGAACCCGAAACAGCCGATCCGGAAGCAGGAGAAAACTTTTTGTGAAGACCGACATCCCGGAAACCAAAAGTTCCCAGGATTTGGACCCTGGGACAGGGTTAAGGTCAGCCCTTTCCTAGGATAGGGTTGAGGTCAACCCTATCCTAGGGTAGGGTTGAGGTCAACCCTGTCATAGGAGGTTGACCCTGTCCTCAGATCCCAGGATCACAAGTCAGAGACCCAGAATGCAGAATTCAGGTCATAAAATGGAGGTTAGAAAGGCAGGTCAGGGGGGAAGCCATGTCAAGATTAGGAACCCATTCAGAGGCACTTTTCATGACCCCAAACTACTCACTTGGAAGGCTAAACTAGTCTCCTATGGAAGTGCTTTCATTTTCTGACTATACAATAGCTACCGAATTCCATCTCTTGGTAGAGGATTTGTGCCTTAGGGTCATCAAACTTCATTACTATGAATTTGGAATTTTCCTCGGGCTCCAAATTTATCTTTTTAGTACCCACTAGGATTATAGCATGGGACCAGTCCATCTTGATTTCTCCACCTATTTCTCTGCAAAAGATTCTTCTTAGAAGCATACCGTAGTTGGCTGGAATATTGGCTACCAAGATAGTTAGCTTCATCCTCTTTGTAGGATGTGCAGCCAATGCAACTTGTGCATCCTTTACCTGACCTAAGACTGGAACTTGCATAGCATCCATTGAATAAAAATGACCAAAGGTTCTAGTAAGGGTCAATCCAAGGGCTTTAGCAACAAAGGCAGGCATGACATTATCAGAGGCTCCAGAGTCAATAATACAGTTGCTTACTTTATGACCATTAACAAATAAAAAAATATAGAGCAGGTCAGGCTTCTGGCTGGGAGCTGTGGCTAAAAATAAAGAATCTTCTTCCTTGAAATAGCAAGGTAAGGATGGGTTCTTCATTGTTTAAAGGGCCATTACAACGGAGTGCATCACTAACAGTAGAATTTAAATTAGGCTGCACTCTGGAATTAGCATCACTTTTACAATAATCTACAAGCTTTTGAAGTTTAGTAGGATGATTTTTTAAATATTCTAAGGGAGACACTTGATTCCTCACATCCTTGCAGTATTAAATTATATCAAATGAAGACAGAGACTTACCATTTGATTCAGACTTTGAGTGATCCTTCTTCTAGGATGAAGAAGTACAAGCTCTAGGTGCACCAACTGAAGGACCAAGTGCAATGTTCTAGGGAGGAAAAGAGTTTCCTGTATTTTTGTCTCTTTGACTTCTTGTTGCTACTACCATTTGAATTCCATCCATGGTGGAAAAGAAATCACCTCCAACTTTGGAATCAAATTCATACTCCAAAAAAAAATTACTAGAGTCACCATGGGGAGCAGAATCTTCTTCACTTTCAAGATACTCAATAGTCAGCTCATTACTTGAGGCTATATGTCTGTATCTATTCATTTCTAGACAACTATTACCATCATGGTCAGCTCTTAGATGAAAAATACACATATTCTACTTTTTATCTACCTCATGGCGAGCTTTTGTTGAGCCGGTGGCAACTGCAACTGTTTACCTTAATGTTGTTTTCTGGGAATATCTCGATAAGGCTGCTAGAAGGATGGGGTATATTTTCCCATTTTCCACTTAAGGGAAATCATCTCATTAGACAATTTCTGAAGCATTGCCTTAGTATTTCTAGTTACACTAGAAATAGAGCTTGTGGAGGCACCACTCTGCACTTCTCACTTCCATTTGTCGACAGCTATAAGGTCATCTTCTAACTCAGTTACTAGAGTCTAAGCAGCTTGAAAATAGCCACATGCACTCATCTAATTTGGAAACTAATGTCAGGAGGCATGGAACTAATAAAGAACATCTTCTGGTTGTTAGTTGTAGGCCTGCTAGCAGTAGGGATCCTGTTAGCGAGCTTGTTAAACCTTGCAATGAGATCCTGCATGAGAACACTAGGTTCTTTCTTTATCTGAGTGAACTGAGTCAGGAGTGTGTGTTCATCCTCTGTACTTTTATAGTGAGTTTAAAAATAGTTTTTGATATCATTCCAAACTAGTTATACATCTCGTAGGGAGATGTTGAAAATAGTCAGCGGCATTTTCTATCAAATTTTCTACAAACATTCTCACTGCCATGTCTTCATGCTGAGGGTTTACAATACTGCACGCAGTGAAGAAGGCTGGAATATGCTCATCAACGGATACTTTCCCATCTCCATTAAACTTTGGAAAGTTCTTTTAGGAAGCTCAAGGTAAGTCATTATTAGCTCCTAGCTAAAGAGGCCTAATGCCATTACCCCAAGGGATGGCCATTGAAACAGGGAGGGTTACTGGCACAGCCTGAAAATTTATATTGGTAGGAGCAACTACTCTGTGAAGAGTGAGGGTGTTACATAGTAATGGGGTAGTATTGTGGACAATAGGGGGGACAGAAGAATGGCTACAAATCTAGGAAATGAGGTGTGGCGATGGCAAGAGGGCACCATGGATACCTAGAAAAATAGGATCCCAGACATTGGCTCTTCCTCTTCTGAGAGGGCCTTCTAAGAAGGGAAACTTAGCCTTCTACAATTCTTCAAACACAGGATCTTTATGTCCTCTCTAGATACTTCAGGTATACTTAAGATCCAGAGTTACTGAACCTGATTACTACAGTTGCATAGCTCTGAATCTTTTTTCCCGATATTCAATGTTAGCCTCTTTTCTCTCTAACTCAAAGTTGATTCTTCTGTATTGGTCTAGTGGTATTTGTTCATTGTGAGGCAGTACCATTTCTCCTTAAGAGTGATGTGCATAATGTAGCATTAGGAATGCAAAATAGATAAGTTCTAATTCACTTAGTAAAGTGACAGACAAACTTACTAAGAAAACTTAAGAAAATTTTGAGTTCTCCCCCGTGGAGTCACCAAAAACTGTTAGTTTACAGTTTGTCTACTTTTAATTTTATTTATAAAATGACTCTTGAAAATACCCAAAGCTGGCTTTTGTAGAACAAAAAGTAACCACAGATTCGGTCAATAGTAGGAATCTATCAATGACCCCTGAATTCAAAGGTACGGTATCCCTTATGTGAAAGATATACAATGAATTTTGTCTTTTGGTTTTTAGGGGTATGCTCTTAACCAAAGAGAAGAAGAGGATCAACCAAGTTGTTCCAAGCTTCAAACAACTTAGGCAATTAATGGGGTCTTACTCAATGACATGTAATCTGAAATGCAATCTATTATGCACTGTGGGATGAATGCAAACTACTATCTACCAGCAGAGATGAAGAAAGGAAGTGTAACACTGCAATTCCCAGATTACTAAGATTGTGAAACTTCGACAATGCCCAAATTATCTTGATCTCATTTTTTGTTAACTTTCTTCCTAAATCCTTATGCAAGAACTAATCTATTGAACTAGAATGTGTAATGAAATGAAAATAGAGTAATTATGCTGAAGATAGTAAACATACAATCCACTTAATCAAAATAACAAAACCCAGTTCATTACTTATTCATTCAATTTCTAGTATTAGCATCTACATTCAAAACATCACACAATTAACTCTAATGAACAACAAAAATCACTTTGAACTGAGAGTCACACACAGTAGTCCCAGCTAAAGGGTTTTTCCCAAAGTAATTTTTGTTGATCTTATTTACTTTACAAAAATCTACATATATAGGTCTTCTCCAAAATGACCCATTTCAAAAATGATTTCCTCTTTACAATATTCCAAGAGGAACATTCTAATAATAAACTTGGTCAGTTACAAAAACTGACAAATCTAACAAAATGCCAAAAATGGCTACAATATACAAAAGTTGGGAAGATGAAATAGGTCAACAAATTCTATGTCATCTTCTATGTAATGAATTTTCCTCTGTAATATTTCATTGCTTCCATTACCTTTCCCAAATCCTGAGCATTTGGAATGATTATATTGTCAGCTCGGATCATCCAAAAATCATGCATCTCTGTCAGTTCATCCAACCTGGCAATCTGGGATTGGAGCTTCTCCATTTCCTTTTTGATCACAGCATCTATCATGGAGACATCTGTTTGATTTCTCAATCACAAACTCCAAAGACTGCATCCAATGAAATAATGGCTCCTGTCCGGTCTTGAGGATACCATTAGAGATTGCAACACTGGTCTTCATATCAATCACCTCTTGCAAGGTGCCTGACTTCTCTGTCAATCCAGTAGATGCATTATAGATGGTTTCCTGGTGTTTTGATGATGTATCCTTCAATTTGTCTACATCAAGTAGATGATTCCCCAAATTCTTGATAATAATAGGGCCTTGAACCTTTATCACTTCTATGCATGCTCTGCCAATTTTACCAAACTATCTTTCTTGCTGCAACTTTAGTAGCAAGATCTTATTCTCCTCCGCATTAGGATCAAACTGAGCAGAGGAATTAGTGCCAAGAAGATTTAACATACTCTACTAGCTCCTTGTTTTCTGACTTGAGGACTTCCTTGTTTTCTTGGAGTTCTTCTAATCTATCCTCAATCTGCTCATTGGTGGTTTTCCAGATATTCACCACCGAGTCATGCACTGGCACCCCTAGGTCCGTCATTTTAATCTCGAAATCTTGAGCTGAGAGTTCATGAAACCTTCTTTCTATGGCTCTGTTATTTCCATTAGCATATTCTTGATTGTGGAGTTATGGGAAAGGGCCACCATGGACTTTTGTTTCTTTGCCTCCTTTACTGGTGGCTAAGATGAGGTTTCCTTAAGGATCAAGTCCTTCAAATAAATGGCCTCATCATGTCATTTCTTCTTCTTCTCAATGGTTTCCTCCAACCATGAGTCTATGGATAGCACCTTGATTGCTGACTGAAGAGCCATACGATCAAACAACTTTTAGGCCACTGGAGGAGTCCATTTGTCTTGAGGAGGATTAAGGAAGAAGGAAACCTTGGTCACCAAAAGGGCCAGAGTATCTATTGGATGAGAGGAATGTTGACCATCCATGGGATTTGTGTCATCCAAGGTGATAACTAGACTTGGTGAGGGAGGCTTGGTCACTAGCACCTCCTATTCTTTCTTCTTTTCCTTTTCACTATTTGGGAGCGAACCATATCCGTAGGTTAGAGTGATGGGAACATTCTTTTCTGGGGGCCGGTCACCTCCTTTCCCAGTGGATTGTGCTGCAACTATTGAAACTGATGGCACCATAGAAAAAGAAACTACTGAAGATGATTGCTTAGCTCCTTAAGTCATTCCTCCAGATTAACCTACACAAAAATTTCTTTTCCATCACGCTCTGGTCCATTCTACCCTCTTGTTGGTTCTCTTGATAATGCCCCTCATGAGGAGCTCCAATGAATCAATCAATGGACCAGTTGGTGGAGAGGAAGAAATAGGCAACACCTTGATTTGGTTGTAGGATGAAGGTTGCATGTAGAGACAGTCATCTACAAGATTAGACACATCAATGGCAAGGTTATGCATTGTAATTTCATCCAAAGTTAAATGGGACCATAGTTTTTCCCGTGTTTGATACTCATTAAAACACTCAGCCCAGAAATCTTCAATGTCTAGGATATGTTTGTAGGCATGTCTGAGCTTTAGGTGATCTCTAACAAAACCCATAGGATCATATTGAGGCCTAAGAACCTCATAATCAAGTAGCTTGATCTTATCTTCAAAACTCCTTACTAAATTTTGGGCATCAGATCTGGACGCACAGGAATATGGACCAACCACCACAGGGAAGAAAATTCCATCGATCTTCTTCATAGTTGAACACAAAGTGTTCACTTCCAATATCTTCCAATAAATCTCCACTAAGACTACCTTATCTTCATAATACCGGGGTAGTCTCTTAGGAAATCCAGAGAAGGATCCTATCTAAAGATAAGAGAAACTCAGGAATTGGATGAAAGAGCATCCAAACTGACTGATTGCTGAGATGGCCTCTGGTGACAATATTCTCTCTAGGAAACCTTGAAGTTCCTAGCAAATTTTCATTATGAATGCATCATTCACAATAGTATACTCCTCAAAGCTCTGATGCAATTGCAAATTCGGGTAGAACTCATAAATTTTGGTATTTTTGTCAAAGTTTTGGATTGTTGGTAAGCCAGGCCAAAGGTGCTGAGTCACCAGAGCATAAATCAAGTAAGAAGACATGTAGAATTTTTTGAATCCTTGACAAGATCTCAGCCAGGATGCAAGATTCTCACACAAAATTTTTGCCCAATTAATGAACATATTTTCAGCACAGACAGCTTGAACAAGGAAGAAATTTTATTCAACGAGATCTAAAATCTCAGGTTTTCTGTCCAATCTAGTCAATAGGGATAGGATATCAACAATTTCCCTCTTTAGGGTTGTTCCAAATAGATTCTTAAACATCTTAATTTTCTTTGATTGCGGGGTTTGGAACTAGGTCTTCTGCATGTCATCCCTCCTCAGAGTCTTCTTTTCATTGAACATAGCTGCAGAAGAACCAAAGTCAATTTTGCAATACACATCTTTCACCGGACTGTTGAAAGTAGATTAGATTAGGGCTTTATCAATCATTAGCAAAATTGACTAATCTAGAAAAAGGATTTCCATTGTAGCTGGGTCATATTTCTCTATACATTCTCTGACAAGCTAAGGAGCTTGAACTTCCATTGGAAATCTTGCAGCTTCTACCAGACCACTATCCTTGAGCTTCTTCATAATAGGGTGAACTAGATGAGAATTCAATCTTTTGTGCAAATCTCTGAGATTAAAGAATCTTACAGATGTGTCAGAAACTTCCTTCAATTCACTCTCAATACCAATTAATCTTTTGTAGCCAGAAGCTTTAACAACCATTTACTTTACTGTGAAACTAAGAACATGAGTGAAGACAGATGACTTGCTATTCAAAAATGGTGAGCAGAAAATGATGGGAAATGCTTAAGAAATAGCCGCTAAGATCCAAACATTAGTGCCACACAAATGACATTAAGGTGACCTAACAGACGCAACAATAGGATTAACATTTAATTTTTGATTATCAATGGAAATTTGAAATTCACATTTTGGAGAACATAATGCCCTTGAAATCCTCAATCTTACACTTATCTTTATGTTCATTAGCCACTTTTACCAAAACAAAACTTTAGTCTTGCGGAAAAAGAACATAATTTCCTTCTAATGCTGAAATGAATGAACATTAGACCATTTTATCATGTGCGGAAAGAGAACATAAGAGAATACTTTTTCCATAAGCCTATTTCCTTTATTTCAGAAAAGTATCCCAACAGCTTCACCTTTTATCCTTTGTGCACTTAAACACCTTCTTTTCTGTTGGGGTCACTTGGCCTATTATCTTCTCTTTTCACTTGTATCAGGCTTCCACCTTTGAGACCATATTTTCCAGAAACTGCATGATCACTGCTACTACTCCACAACTTGATATCTCTGAGAGTTGAAAAACTCTTATTAAGAACAAAGTTTTACCAATCACTTATAAAACACATGCTTTTCTTTTGGAAAAACATATTGAGCATTACAGATCTGAGGGTGAGTACTTCTCATTCAAAAGATGCTATGAAGTTGTCCCTTTCTCGACATACCCAAATCACCAAAACACCGGATGAAGCAGAAAGATTGGAAAGCTGCTAGGATCAAATAAGCAAGGCAAATAATTTAGTAGATAAGCACATTATGGAAGGTTTCAGGATGAATGAGAAGTAGATCACCAAAGAACAATTTTACCCCTAAGGACCTAAAGACCTTAGACTAAAATTAGGCAACACCAACCAAAGTTACCATACAATCTAAAAAGTGTGTGTGTTCCTTGATATGAAAAAATCTTCATTAATGTCTTTACCTTCATTATGAATTCCTCTGTGTCTATAATCACACTGAAATGTTTTCTATTACTGTTTAGCTCCCTCTTTCATTGATATCTCCCTCATATCTATTGTTTTTATCAATAATTTGTTTTAGCAATAATCTCCCTCTTTGAAAACAATGCCAAAGATGTTTACATCTTTATTATGCAGATTCATCTTGTTCTATTATTTGTATCATGTTGTTCCTGTCATCTTGTTTATGACTGATCTTCTTTTCTATTCTTGTCTTCCACTTCACAGTTTTTAGGCACCATCCTAAAAATGTGACTCACTGTGCATCAATATGTCAAATGTTCTGATTAAAACATTTGATGCAACTGTACCATTCAAAACTAGTTAGCCTCTGCTAGGGGAATTAACCCCAATTTACCTCTTAGATACTCATGAGCATCCTTGGGTAATGCTTTTGTAAATATGTCTGCCAACTATTCCTTAGTGTTCACATACTCCAATCTCACTTCCTTCTTCTGAACTAGCTCCCTCAAGTAATGATACTTGATAGCTATATGCTTTGTCTTAGAGTTCATTACAGGGTTCTTAGAAATATTAATGGCACTCATGTTATCACAATATATGACAACTGGTTCTATGATCTTCTCCTTCATACCTTTCAGTAGTATCTTCAACCACACAATGTTTGAACAATTAACTATTGTTGCCACATACTCAGCTTTAGCTGTAGATTGTGAGGTGCAATTTTGTTTCTTGCTTGTCTAGGAAACTAATCTTTTCCCCAAAAGAAATGCTCCTCCTATGGTACTTTTTCTATCATCCACATTACCAACCCAGGTAGAATCAGTATAGACTCTGAGTTCAAACTTGTCATTCCTTTTGTGATATAGGCCATAATCTTCTGTACCTTTCAAATATCTCAGAATTCTTTTCACTGCCATTATATGTGTCTCTTTTGAATTACAAAAAAATCTAGCAAGAATTCCAATTGCTAATGCAATATCAGGTCTACTATGTACAACATATTGCAGCTTACCAATCATTGATCTGTACAGTGTTTGATTTACCTCTTTTGTATCATCATTCTTTGTCAACTTTTTTCTAGTAGCCATGGGTGTACTCACTGGTTTTGAATCTTCCATACCAAATTTTTTTAGTATTTCCTTGACATATTTTGATTGAGTAATATAGATACCATTCTTCATTTGATATATTTATAAACCAACAAAGAATTTTATCTCACCAAACATAGACATTTCAAATTCAATTTGCATCTCTTTTTCAAATGCTTTGCATATCATATCTTGTCCACTAAATATGATGTCATCAACAAAAATTCCAGCCAATAAAATTCCTTTACCTTGCTTTGTCTTCAAATACAGATTGTTGTTGTCATTTGTTCTTGCAAATCCAATCTTTATCAAATAATTGTGCAATCTTTCATACCATGCTTTGGGTCTCAGCATGTGTGGACTATTGCTCGACAAATTCATTTTCAGTTTCGTTAAAATCCTCCACTTCAGGATAAGTGAATGATCTATAACTTTTAGGCTCAATCATGCTTTCAACTTCATTTCTCTCTACATATTCATCAATTCTAACATTTGCACTTTCCACAATTCTATTAGTGTTAGAATTCAAGCATTTGTATGCTTTACTCTTAGTAGAATATCCAAGAAATATGCCTTCTCCTTTAGCATCAAGTTTACCATTTCTACTATCCTTCAATATGAAAAATCTACTCCCAAAGACTTTAAAATAACTTACAATAGGAGCATATCCATACCATAGTTCAAAAGGTGTAGCATTTGTACCTTTCTTGACTTGTACTCTATTCAAGGTATAAATAGTTGTACTTACAACTTCTCTCCAATATTTTTGTGCAACATTTTTCTCCATCATTAATGTTCTGGCACAATCCATGATAGATTGATTTCTTCTTTCAACTATACCATTCTGTGGTGGTTTCCTAGGTGCAGATATCTATCTTTTTATCCCTCAGTCATTGAAAAACCTATTAAACTCATTAGAAATGAACTCACCTCCTCTTTTAGATCTTAGACAATTTAGACTCTTACCTGTTTCCTTTTCAACTTTTTCCAATTACCACTTAAATAACTAAAATGGATCAGATTTTTCTTTAAGAAACATAACAGTCATCATTCTAGAGTAGTCATCTACAAATAGAATAAAATATTTGTCTCCATAGTAACTTTTCTCGCCAATAGGTACACAAAGGTCAGTATGAACCAATTCCAAAATATTCTCAAAAGTATGAGTTTTGCTCTTAAAGCTTGATTTAGTCATTTTTCCCAATTGACATTGCGTACACATTGCATTCTCAGGTTTATTTAACTTAGGCATCCCTCTAACCTTTTTCAATTTACTTATGCTTACCAAGTTATCAAATTTAACATGACATAGCCTCTTATGCCATAACCAAACATCATTATGTTGTGCAAATAAGCATGTCTCTTCAGCTAAGTCTAGATAAAATAAGTTACCTCTAGTCTGCTCACCACTTCCAACTAATTCTCCGTTGACATCATAGATATTTTCCTTCTTGAGAAGGAATTCAACTCTGTAACCAAAAGTGTTCAGCTGTGAAACACTCAATAAGTTATACTTAAGATCATCAACCCAATATACATCATCACATCTAATCTTGTCAGTCAGTTGAATTGATCCTTTCCCTTTAACTCTACAAGGTGTATCATTACCAAACTTAACATATCCACCTTTACATTGATCTAAGGTTTCAAATTTGTCCTTATCACCAGTCATGTGATGTGAAAAACTACTACCAATAATCCAATAATCACCTTTACTCATATAAGAAATTAGTGCAATTTTCTCATCATCATCAGAATCATCTTTCATTGCAACATACACAACTTCTATATCATTTTCATCAGATTTATCAGATTCATTTTCAGAAGCTTCTTTAGCTATATAGCATGATTTCTTACCTTTGTCTTTGTAGTCCTTGTGCTTTCTATAGTCTCAGAAATCCTTTCTATCTTTGTACTTTCCATCTCTTCTTTCATCTTTGTCATTCTTATCAGGACATCTAGAAGCAATATGACCAACTTTGTTACAAGAAAAATAAATAATAGGAAGTTTACCTTTGAATTTTCCTTTTCGTCTAGTTAGTCTCCTTTCCATAAGTACCTCAAGCTCTTCTAGATCATCATCTGAAGTGTCATTGTCACTGCTCACACATTTCTTTCCTTTCCTTGATTTGCTGATGACCATCTATGACTTGAATGTAGATTCAACAGCTTGTGGAGTATAGTTATCAATATTTGACACTACCAAACTTTCCATAGTCAAATTTTTGTTAGGAGTACATCTTAGTTCTTGAATTGCAAATACTCTAATAGCATAAATAGAAAGAAGTGTTCTTAGTACCTTTCTCATGATAGTGTCATCATCAATGGTTCCCTTAGCTCCTCTAATACCATTTACAACTTCCTTTATCCTATCATAATATTGCACTATATTTTCTCCTTCTTGCATTTTTAAATCATCAAATTTACCTCTCAAGATTTCAGATTTGGCTCTTAGTACATTTGTATCACCTCCATAAATGGTTTCAAGGGCATCCCACATCTTCTTTGTGCTTGTACAGTCCTTGATGTCCTCAAATTCATGATAGTTCAGGGATGATGCAAGTTCCAACATTGCTTGATTATGTTCATGCTTTTATCTTAACTGTGCAGCATTTAGAAATCCAGTAGGGGCTACATATTCTTGTTCAACATGTCATTTAGTAGAATAAGCAATACCAGCCAAGTGAAGTTTCATCAGACTTTGCCATGCAAGAAAGTTTATCCTTGTTAATCTTAGGTCCATACCTTTTATACATCTTGATCTTTATCTCCAAGTACCTTCAAACTATTTCAAGAGAGAAAAGCTCTGATATCAATTGTTAGAATGAACTCAAAATAAATGAGAGGGGGGGTGAATTAGTTATCCTTAGGTCTAGATGTGCCCACATAAAACTTTATACCAATTTAACAACTCAGATCTACTTGGCAGCAATAAACAACAAAAGTGTGTAGTTTACTGTACTACTGAATAAGCTTGCAGAAACTTAACAGTAAAACACACCATAAACATTCACACATTTTGACACCATGATTTAATGTGGAAACCCAATATGGTAAAAACCACCAGTAACATGCTACCAAAATTTCACTCTTCTGAAGTGAGCTCTGTTAGGAGCCAACCTTGTTAAAGGTTACAAAACACACTATCAAATGTGACTTAGTTAAAGGATTTAATCACCCTGTTAGGAGTGGCCTTGTTAGAGGACTTAGAATATTCCAATCTGAATCTCACCTTGTTCAAAGGATTTATATAATAAATATTAGGTCAATCTAGTTAAAGGATTTGAACTGATACAATGGTTAGAAAGTAATCAACAGGTATGATCTGATACATACAACTTACTTTGCAAATCTAGATCCAATTTCAGCTCTAATGCTAATTTACTGAGTGGCCTTCATTTTCATCTCAAACTTAAGATCTGCCTGGAAATCAGTCAAGCAATCTCTCTTTGCTTCTCTGCTCAGCCTTCTTTCCTAGGTATTTCCAATCAGTAAATTAACCATGCAAACCCTTTTTGCATCCACTACATACTTAGCAAACTCTTGAATAACCCCTTAAGGTTATCATATACCTCTTCATCTAGGTCAGATGCATCTTTTGCCGCTTAATCAAGATCATAGATCTTAGGTTAGGTCAGATCCAATGGATCTTTCCATCATTACATTTTATCTAATTCTCCAATACAATCATTAATTAAACATTGAAAACATTTGCTAATAATAGATTCATGTGCATTAAATGAGTGTGGACCAATCTTAATTAACAATACATATCCCAATAAAATCAACTATGTCATCCAGAGATCTCAAATCTCATCAATTAATAAAATATTGTTGCTCGACTTTCTCTGTTTCCCTCAACATTTCACTGGCACTTGACATCATCTTTTCTTTTCTCAGCATCACCTTTCACTTTTCTCAGTATTGACTTTGATTTTCTCAGCATCCACCTTCTAGTGAACTGTCAGTGAAATATAAACAACATATCACTTTTCCAAAGTGCCAAATGATCAAGTACCCTGGCATATACTCATAACTCAACCATTTCCTTAGTCTTCTTGTTATTCTATTCTTCAAATCTTTGTCAATCAATAGATATGGTACTCAAGCATATAGCAATGGTCTCACAAGTTAAGGCTTGACATCAATGATAAAAAAAAAATTGTGTACATTGTAGCAATCTTTCCAATATTGGGGTTATATCCAAACCCTCATTCATATCCCCAAGTTGAGTCTCTGATGATAATTTTACATTAGGTTGTCTTCTTATTTGGTCTATAATAAATGATAAGGACAAATCCCACCATTCTACAAATAATATCCCACTGGCCTTGACTATTTGTCTTGCCTGTTTAGGTGTTATTTCCTCAGATTCAGGATCATAATCTTGCAATGTTTGTAAGGATTCCTGAGTGACTAGATCACCACCTGCTAATTGCAACTATTTTCCAATTCGTTATTGCTTATTCCATATGAGGAAGTCCTTGAATTCTCCGGTGTTAATGAAGTTATCATCCTTGATGAATTCCTCTTGATGCATTAACCTCTCATATGTGCATGACCTAAGAGGTAATTCTTCCTCTTCTTCTTTAACATTTTGTAATTTTTTCCCTACCCTGATCTATTTTCTCAATAAATGATCATAGGGTTTGTTTCCAGTTATCAAAGCTCCAAATTTGTCTGTCTTTCTTTTCTTAGAAGGTTCCCCATTTTTATCCTTTGCTTCTTTGGTGGGGGCTCATTTGTTACTTCCTTCTCTAGGACCTCTATTAGGTCAATGACATCTTCCCCCTCAACTGCATGATCCAATGCAACTGCTTGGTAATCTAGATAGGTAGTAGGTGAAGGACAGCCCTGATCACTGTCATCATCATATTCTAAGTTTGAGTGCTCCCTATGGCCTTTTTTCAGGAACCACTAGTGCTTCCTCTGACTCATTGCACAAAAGAGTATGGGATTTAATCATTTCATCTAGCCTTTTTAGATAAGGAAAGTCAGGGTAGAAACCTCCAAAATTCATTCCTTTTCTCTTAACCTGCCTCTCTAGGTCCATAATTTCATTGAACTTTATTGCTCATTTGTCCACCTCCTCATCTTCCAAAATGTTTGTTATTAAATCTTCCTCCATACACTCTTCATGTTCTTTTGTGTAGGGGATGGTTGGTGTGAGCAATTTCTTTGCACTAAGGATGAAACCCTCTGTATCAACATGTCTGTGCAAGACAACATTCATCCTGTAATGATTCAACCAGGCATTCTCTAGGTCCAAAGCTCCTTTTCCAATAGTGAAGTTGTAAATCTTGAATTTCTTGGGGGTAAATGTACCCTTTCTGTGTGATGCTAGGTGCTCCTTGTCTGTCAGAATGAGCTACCTGATGAACTCCATTATAGCTATCATTGGTGGTACATGGTATGGAAAAATGTGTGGAGGTTGGGAACAACCATAAACCCTCATTATTGTGAAATTATTCTCATAATAGAAACCCCCCCAATTGTAGTCTCCTGGCCATTTATCTAGATATTGGCAAAGCCTCAACAATCATATTACCTAAAGAGGAAATCTAGGTTTATCAACACCTAGGAACTTAAGAAGTGGATAGATTATCCAATTTTCAAAGGCACAAAACTCTTGTTCTCTAGATGTGTAATTACATACTCTAAGCTAAAACTAAATAGGGTTAGGTTAGTTATGGTGAAATCTTTGTGGCTGTAGAAATTTGCAATTCATAACTGGGAAATTTTAGTATAGGATCAAATGCATGAGGATTGAATAATGCATAAATATTTGATGATCCTTCTTATTCTATATGTCTATAAACCCTTGATGCATTTGGTCTATAATATACTAGATGTAATCATAATTAGAAGTGGTATGGAAGCTCTGCATGTCTAGTACCATCATCAAAATGTTTGAAGTGATCCTCTCTGCCCCAACATCCTTTCCAAGCACTCTACATAGTGCATATGATATATATTTGATGTATAAATTAAGGTCTTTGTAGAAATATGGGGTTGTTCCTGGCATGGGGGCTATATAGGCTTTCATTTTATTAGGGACATCATGATCCCTGATCTCTTTAGTAGCAATGCCAAATTCCCTAGTGTATATATTCTCTAGGCTCTTCATATTTATTTCAGTAACCATGGGGTAGTATACATTAAAGGCTTTCATGAAGCTATTCTTATCCAAAGTGAGTAAGGGATTACCATCATCCCTCTTAATGGTTTTTGTTAGGGGATCATATCAACTGGCCAATTCTAATATGAAATTGGCATCAACAAAGATGTCAAGAACAATCAATCTGGCTAATCCAGAGGTCCAAGGGTTTGAGATAGGCATGGGCTCATTATTATTATTAAAGAAGTAATTAAATAGTAGATATCCTGATGAACCTAGTGTTTTTGGATCTCTAATGTAGGCCATATCATCAATTAAAACCTCAGCACTAACCTTTCTATTCTGGCTGGAGCTTGGAAGCAAAGTGAGAAATTCATTTGAGTAGTTCATTTTTCCCTTTGACTCATCATCGTCATCTTCACTTCTCCCACTGGTGGACACCATACTCTGTGCTTGACTCATCTTTTCTTTCTACTTTGTTCTCAACCCTTATCACCAATATTGAAACAAATCTACTAAAAACCCTCACCACCAACTATGAATTCTTCTGAAATCTGTAGCTCCAAACTTTGAATACACTGCAAATTACAATCTTTACCAAATTTTGAATCAAGAGAACACCTTTCTGAATCACTTACTGCTGGAAATTTCACTTTTCTCATAAAGCACTAAAATTTCTATGAACTCTTCGCTCTAGGAAATTGGAAGCTTGGTAAAAATGAAATGACAATAGACAAGTATACTTATAACTAATAATTAAATGTAGATGTATCTTCGAACTGGTAAACTTGCATTCAGTCATTTCCGCCATTAGTTCCACGCACTGTGACATAAATTTTTAGTTTTAGCTATGACATTCAAACTATCAGGCAATCAATTTCTAATGAGTGTTTTTGCATATAAAACCTTATAAAATTCAAAATGAAATCAAGATCAAATCTGATTGGCTATATTAAATCATATTATGGCTAATTTTCCATCTGTCAAAATCTCTAAAATCTGATAGGTCAGCAATTATCCATGATAGCATCGCTAAAAAGTTTTTATTTAACTCTAGTTGATGTATAGTGACTCAGCGACTGCCATTAGATTAAACTCCTCATCAACGGTTTTCACAATGTCGCTTAATCTCTTAATTGAACCCCTTATCTTATGGAGACATCACAACAAAGCATTGTCCTAACTGTTCTTTACCTTGGGTCACATTTGGAGACTTAATGACTATGGAATCTCTATGTCGCTGGATGATTTTATTAACTCATGTTTAATCCAGAGACAATGTGACTAAACCTATAAGCATGTTAATCACGTGATTACATTATCTTTATAATTTTCATTTGGAGATAATGCGACCACCATTGATATTACTTTACTCAGCTTCTAACGATTGTCACTAAGTCTCGTAATCTTTATTACAAACCCTAATCTTTCATGAGACTTAGTGACCATTGAACATGTGTCACACCTTTTCCTCTTGTCTCTTAATCGCTTGATCTTATCAAGTGACCATGTGACTACCATTAGATCTCATTTGAAATCAATGATTATCGCTAAATATCTTAATCTTTAACTTAACTCATCCTTTATCTTGTGACTGCATGACAACACCTTTATTTAATCTGACATCTAACATTTGGTTTATCTAGAGACTTAGCAACCATTGAATCTCCATGTTGCATGATAATTTCTAAACCACAGTTGTAATCAGGAGACGTCGCGACTGCCACTAGATTTAATCTCTGATCAACGGTTGTCGTGTAATCTCCAGTTCTTTTTTTTAACTCACATTTAATCACAAGACTTGGCGACAACACTAAATTTTTAAATCATGAACTTAACTTAGAACCAAGGGTTTCATCAAGAGATAATGTGACCGAGTATTCTCAAAGTCTCCAAATAAAATAACTAACTCTTCTTTCATTAGGAGATAACGTGACTACTGCTAGATCTTATCATAAAATCAACAGTCCGCACTAGGTCTCATAACCATTTCAGCATATTCTACTTCATCAAGAGACTACACAACCAAATCCTTTTTCCAAGTCTCTAGATCATACGGAATATTCATTATTTCTTATGAGACTTAGCGACTAACAAATAAGCACATGCACATAAAATCATACTTATGTTATAAAAAGGTAACGTATAAATAGAACCAGCTTGAGCATTTTAGGGATTTTCTGCAATTTTGAACAAAATTTACTCAAAGGATTAGGGTTTTGACATTTTCAACTAGGTTTCAAGCAAAAACAACACTTTCAAAGGAAAACAAGAAATCTGACACATGATTTTTAACCTTCTGGGCAAAGGAATGATAAGCATTTCAAAAAAATTATAGGGCAAACTCCAAAATAGGAAATACAACCAACATTGGCTCTATCTGAGGATGGCTAAACACAGTTTATGGCAAAGAATCTCAAAATCTCTGGTTGAAGACCTCTTATTGACACAGACTAAACTATTGCTTAAGGAAAACACACAATAGAAAGGAGCTATATACAATATAATACATACTTACTTGTGCATAAAACTTTGTTTTTTCAATTGAAAAAGGGTTTCATAAATTTCCCATGCACTAGCAACTCAAAATCTTCTCCATCCATGTTCTTCAACAAATAGGAATCCTTTCCAAAGATTTGTGAAATAACAAATGGCCCAAGCCATAAAGATTCTAATTTTTTATGCTTTCCTTTATGTTCTGATCTCACATTCCACCAAAGAACTAGGTCATCTGGTTGGAATTTTCTATCAGTATCCCTTTTGTCAAAAAGATATTTCATCTTCTTTTGTAATTTGATGTTTTCCTTCTGGCTATCTCTTCTTATTTCATCCAACTCTACCAATTGAATCATTTTATTCTGCATACTGTCAAAAACATCTAACTGCTCTTCTTGCATGAACTGATATACTGGTAATAGATTGTTTATAGGCATTTTTAACTATAAACCATATACCAATTCAAATGGTGACTTACTAGTGGCCTTCTTAATTATTATCCTATCAGCCTAAAGTACTAACCATAGTTGGCTATGCCATGCTCTCTTATTCTTTTCAGGAGTCTTTTTTAATATCTTCAATATACTTTTATTACTGGATTTAGCTTATCCATTTTCTTGTGGGTGGTATGGGGATGAATAAGACATTATGATCCCATACTTTTCACAGAAATCTATTATCTCATATGATCTAAAGCACATGGCATTATCCATTACTAACTTTGAAGGTACACCAAATCTAGTCAGAATATTCTCCATTTGAAGTTCATTGACTACCTTACTTGTTGCCTTTTTTGTAGGAATGGCTTCAATCCACTTAGTAAAATAATCAGTGGCTACCACTATCTAAATGTGTTCTCCACTAAATTTTTCTGCAAACACACCAATAAAATCAATTCCCCACATAGAAAAAGGGGCTTCAGCACTAACTGGGTTTAATAATAGGGCTCCTAAAAATTTGAGCTTATTTGAGAACCTCTAACAAGGTTCACATTTTCTAACATATGCATATGTATCTTTAAATAAAGAAGGTCAATAGTATCCAGCCCTTAATATTTTTTGGGTAGTGGTATTGGCAGAAAAGTGACCTCCACACTCCCCTACATGCATCTCACTTAAAAATTTCTTAGATTGGCTTTGATCTAAACATAGCAACAATACACAATTTCTATCTTTCCAATATAAATCTCCTTTGACTAAGGTGTCTTTTTGAGCCTGCAATCTGAGACTTCTCTTTTGATTGTCATTCTTATACATCATGACACTTGACATTCTTTAAAAAGTACACAATGTCAGCATAAAATGGTTGTCTTTCTATAGTTGTAACTATCTGATCATGTGTCTCTATATCATTTATTTGTACTAAATCCAAGTTATCCTCTGTCATGAGTTTGGCCAAACCCTGGCCTCTTATCAACTTTGTAATGTGGATTTCAAGATTAAATTCCTGAATTCTATTTATCAACTTACATCTCTTACCATTCACTTCTGAGTGAGTAAGAATATCCTTTACTGATGAGTGAGGGACATATTCCTACACCTTAGCATAGACCAAATATGTTCTAAAATATTTTACAGCCTTTACTAGAGTATATGCCTACTTCTCCATCATCTCATAATTTAGCTCTGCAACTTGGAGAGATTTACTATAAAAGGCTATTAGATGCTCAAATCCTTCTTTATCTTTTTGTAGTAAGATAGCAGCAATTGTGTGATAAGATGCAAATGAAAACATAGAAAAGGGCTTACTATAATCAGGTGATTTTAGAGTAGGAGCCTCTTTCACTACCTTCTTTATTCTCTCAAATATTATTTGAGCTTCTTCATTCAAATTAAATTTTGCATCTTTTTTAGCAACTTTATGATAGGTTTGACAATTTCTGCAAAGTTTTCTATAAATCTTCTAACAAAATTTGTCTTTCCTAAGAAAGATTGAACTCCCTTTAAGTTTTTTGGAGCAATAACCTTCTAGATTGCTTCTATTCTTTCTGGGTCTATTCTTACTCCATCCTTAGACACTATGTGTCCCAACAACTTTCCCTCCTGTACTGCAAAGTGACATTTCTTAGGATTTAATGAAACACCATATTCTAAAGCTTTATTGAAAATTGTACCTAGGTGTTCACAATGATCTTCAGCTTTCTTAGAGTATGCAGTTAGATCATCTTGATAAATGACCATGAACAAGTCAATACATTCCTTAAAAGCAATATCCATGGCCCTCTAAAAAGTTATTCCTGCATTTATCAATCCAAATGACATTCTGATATAAACATAAGTTCCCCAAGGAGTGGTAGATGAAGTCTTGTATTACCCTGATTCCTTTACTAAAACTTGGTTGTAGCCTAAGAAACCATCAATCATTGATAGCAGCTCACAACCAGTCACTTTATGTAACATTGCCTCCATGTTGGGTAAAGAGTAATTATCTTTCAATGAGGCAATATTCAAATTTCTGAAATCCACACATAACCTGATGTCACCATTCTTTTTTCTTACTGATACCAAATTTGAAACCCATGTTGAGAGTTTGATAGGCTGGATAATCCCAACATCTTTTAACTTCATCAATTCTTGCTGCATCTTAGGGGCCAACAAAGGGTTATTAGGCCTCTATTTTTTCCTAAATGGTTTCACCTCTGATTTTAGTGGGATCTCATGTTGGAAAAGGTCTTCCCTATAAGCCTTTAGATTCTCATACGACCATGAAAAAACATGCTTATATTTTCTCAATAATTTAATCAAATTTGTTCTTATATGGGACTCTAAACCTTTTCCAATGTAAACAACTTGAGGACTGGTTTCTAATCCTAAGTTAATTTCCTCCAAGTCCTCAATCTTAGCATTTCTTATCTTTTTTGAATGATCATTTTGACTACTGAACAATGCTTCAAGTTCAATTAGACCATTAGGAATCTGATTGGAACTCAATTGGCCCACCTCATTTCCCAAAACATAGTCTTTACCATTATTATTCTCAAGTAAGGTATTGCAATTTATGTACTGATTCTCATAATGGCCTAGACACTCAATGAATCTCAAAATATCTTGGTCATCCTTAAAAAAATTTCTAGTTGTATATATTATCTGGAAGGACTGGTTTGGTCTTAACTTCAAGTATTGATACCCCATGTAAGGTCTGATCATTAGTTTTCAAAGCAACATTTGCTAAGAAATCTTCCATTATATTCTTAGACCTTTCTATCCAACTTATATAAAGGCATCAAACATTTCAATCTGATCCCAAATAGCATATTTATACATCTTTAATCTATCATTTTTTACTGCATATTTGGATCTTATTTGGGCTACCACTAATTTAGAATCATCATAAAATTATAAACATCTTATTCCATGTTTAATGGTAATTTCTTGCTCTAAAGATAAATCCTCATACTCTGGTGTATTATTTGTACACTGAAAGGCCAGCAAAAAAAATATTTGAAAGTTGTACCTAATGGAGATACAAGTAGTACACTAGCTCCGGATCCTTCTTTTGAGAAAGCTCCATCAAAATATATTTTCCATAAACCATCATCTTGTACATGCATTTCTTTAACTAGATGATCCATATCTTTACACTAATGATGATGATCATTCTTCTGTACTCTTATGTTCTCCATATCCACATCAATACAATAGTTAATGTTAGTGTTTTCATACCATTCAATCATGTGAGGAGGCCTACCTTCTCTTGACACTTTAACATTATTTATAGAAATGTTAAAAGTAGCATACGATAAATCACTTTGTATACTACCTCCCATTGAAGCACTCCATTTTCTAGATAGTAACATCCCATAATGTGGTGGTATGTCAACAACAAGAATATTCATAGTTAAAACCACATCAGGACACACTGCTAATTTGTAAGGCATGGCTTCAATAGTACCAATAACAGGGACTTCCCTAGAATCCATTGCCTGACATCTCCCATGAGGACTGTCCACTTGTAATCCCATAGACTTCATAATTTCTACTGGCATGACAATGTTTGATGCTCATGAATCAATCATACAATTTTTAAGCATCCATCCATTAATTAACAGTGTTAGAAAAGATGGATTCACAACCTTAGGAGAAGTAGTTGTGCTTAAGAAAATCTAAGGGATCTCATAAATCATTACTTCAACTTCTTTCCCTTTATTATTTGGTTTCATATCAACATTTTCTACACTTTGAACTTTCATTGTAATCACACTGTTCAACAATGATATAACCTTTTCTTTATGTTCCTTGATCCTCATCATTTCTAAAAAATGGATCTTTTACAGTCATTTGGGATAAACAGTGGCCCATGTCTACTAGAGTATACTTTACATCTAAGGAGTTTGGTTTTTCAAAAATAATGTTATTTTCCTCAATCTGTATGTTTAGAGTTGGTTCTTCTTTCTTAGATTTTTTGTTTTCTATCTTAAGAGAAGAAGTACTTGTTTCTTGTGCCTTTGATTTTCCTTCTTTTACAACAATAGGCTCTATGGCTTTAGTTACAACATTGAGCTTAGGTTTGTTTACATTTTCCCTAGGTCCATCTTTCTTTTGTATATATTTGGTGTCTGTTTTATTTTCTTTTATAAATACACCAGATGGTTGACTGCCACTACCACCAACTACTCTATTTCTTAAGTGATAGTTGTTAGAAACACTAATGGGGGGAGGGGGGGTGGGGTGAATTAGTGTTTAACTAATTATTCTATTTCAACAACTTTAAACATAAATCAATTATATAACACTTGAATCTTAACACAAGATCACATAACACATAATATGATTACAGGGAAACATTGATTAGAGGAAAACCCCGGTGGGAATTAGTACCCACAAATATTGTACTAGTATAATGAACATGTTAAATTTCCTTTTCCCTGTTAGGAGAAGTCTTTTAAAATGCAAGTACAATGACCTAGTTAAAGGCCTGACCCTGTTAGGAGTCTTTTACAAACAACCCTGTTAGGGGTGAGGACTCACTGTCCAAGAGATCACTTCTCAATGAGAAAGAAGGCTACAACCTCTTGAGAATAGATATGCACTATATCCAAAAGTGAACTGTTGTATATGACACAAATGTTAGATCAGTTCTGGTTATGTGCTTATGCTCTTATCTTCTTTAAGGGATATATCTCATGCTGACATCTTTACACTACTCTGCTCTGCATATTTCTTCAACACTTCAAATATATCTTTTCATTGCATATATATATATATATATATATATTTATTTATTTATTTATTTATATTTATATATATATATATATATATCTGTGTGTGTGTGTGTTTATGCCTGAATAGACGTGACTATAAACAAGACCTTAGTCGGCCCAAAAACAACATACACAATGCTTCCAAACAAATTGGATTAAGCGTGTTTACAATAATGCTTAATACATGGTTACAAACTTACTACAATAGGTGCTTATCCTTTACATTATAAAAAATTACACACTAATCAAAAACTTGAAGTCAACTTCATACTCTATATTCTGAACTGCTAGTGTAATTGTTATTTCTGTAACTTATCTATACTAACATTATGTACTATGCGTGTATAGGGTAAGCATAAAAATATATCATAGAGCTTATGTCTGAAGGTGCTTAGTCTGAATCAGCCATACGCACATGCACTGGTGCTCTGATCATCTGTGTATCTCTATTGTGTATTGTCTTCTATACTTAGTCAATTTTTACTACTAAGTTTGCTGTCAAAACTTCATATGACTTTGTTTCAATAATAAAAACACAAAATAAGTCATATACTCCCTGGTAGTCAACTTGCCAAAAATCTCCCCCTTTTTTGTTAATGGCAACAAAGGAATGTGGCCAAGTTACTCAAAATTGACTAACACCAAAAAATGTATATTCTCTTTTCTTAACATATACTATATATTTCTTTCCATATATATATACACTATTCCTCATATATTACTCCCCCTTTGACATTAATGACAAAGGTCTCAAAATTGTAAGTCTCTATATACTTACTCCATGTATACATCTAGATAGGCTACCTATAGATTCTTCATCTCTTGCTGCTAGAATGTCTTTAGTGCATCAATTGTTTGTAGATGGGCGCATAAGGCATATGTGAGCTTTTCCATCTTTGTCAAATCTATGTTGGGTCCTTGATCATAGGTAGAAATGGTTGCATCAATCTATTTAATGTTCTCATCCAGAACTGCTAAGGAGGGTGTAAGTTCATTTCTCAACTGAGTCTGCTTGATCCTTATCTTACTGATCTCCATTTTAGATTTTCCTATCTTGTCTATTTGACCTTGATAGATATTATTGCAGATGTTTATTTCTTGGGATGATGTTTCAACTAAGTGTCTTATGTTATCAACCAAGATATCTGCCTCTTCTATCTTTTTGATATGTTTAGAGGTGAGTTTGCCTCTTTCCATGCAATTTTCTATAACCTTTCTGCCTTTTGATGCCAACTCTTTCAACATAGACTATCCAATCTTTAATGACCTTAAATCTAAGGAAAAATTCTTTTCCAGATCATTCAATCTTTCCCTTTTATACTCATATTCTGCAATTCTAGTAGCTGAGTCTACTAAGCTTGTAAAATGTACTTTGAAGCTTGTTAGGATGCTATCTACATCATCAACTGACTGAATTTTAGCTACTTTCTTGTTTGCAAGCACTAGGTCATTCATAATGTTCACCGATTCCAAAAAGAGAGGATTTCTCATAACTTGTTTCTCTTTGGCTTTTTCCATGGCTAGAACACTGATCTTGATCAAGTCTTCTTCTCCCCATGCATCCAGACTTGTTGAGTCAGGAGTTAAGCTTGACAATAATGAAGTAGATGGTTGAATGGATGGTGTGAATATAGTATTCTGACTAGTATCCATGCATTCACTTTTTACTAGGATCTCCATGACTGGTGTATCATTATTTTGATTATCTTCCTCTTTATTCAAGTTTGTTGAGTCTTTAGAGGGAACTTCATCTTGTTTTAAAGATGTATAATTAGTGCACACCTCCTTTGTCTCCTTAGTGCTTACAAAATATTTTTCAACTTTGTCCATATCATTGTCAAAGGCGGTCATGGATATTTTGATATCATCAATCACTATAGTATCTCCTAAAACTTTTACTGTATCAGAGGCTATTGAAATTGAGGGCGCTGAAACCTATGGACCTGTCTTAGGTGCATTCTGAATCACTGGTTCTGTAACCTATTTGGGAGGAACTGGAGTTACTTTTTCTATAGGCACTATTGAAGGATACATATGTCTATCTAGAAATACCTGCTCAAAATCTTTCTGAGTCTCTTCACCAACCAGATCATACTCCTTATTCACAATATGGAGAACTCTTGTTTTGGTTCTTAGGTGCGGCTTTACTAAATCCAACAGAATGGCTTTCTCATCATGTGAACATACTGGAAGAAGACTATCCAATGTTTCTTCTCTTATCTTCATATCCTCTTCAATTTCTTTCCTCTTTAATACATCAAGTATGTTCCATACCTTGTCTAGTATGATTATTTTGAGTTCCAATAAGGTCCTTTTGAACTTAATCATGTGAGAGATGATCATAGAATGAATCTCTGATTTGTCTATCTCTTGATATTTGTCATATACACTCTTGAGAGATTCTAGTCTTCCTTCATTAACAATTTTGTTCTTTAGAACACTTAGACCAGGTCTAAATCCTACCTCAGGAGGGGCTTGTGTATTCTTTACCTTCCTCCTTGTTGTTCTTTAGGATGGATGACTTGTAGGAACTTTCTTCTTCCTTATAGTCAGCTTGCTGGGTACAAAAGGTGGAGAAGATTCTAGATCAATGGTGGTTGATGGCACAAATGTGTCTACATTTGATTTCTTCTTCTTCTTCTTAGGCATAGCATCAAACTTTTCTATTTTTACTTCAATGGGATTTTTCTCAAGTTCTTTGGCTATCTTAGCTTCCCTAGCTCTGTCTAGGTCTTCTTGTGTAACACCATAAACTTTTAAGATATTTGAGGTAATCCTTGATACCTTCCTTTTGTTGTCAGCATTGTATAAGACAGAATCAACTTGATTTGTCTTTTATCTATAAGTACCGCATATAGGTTCATTAGGATCATTGGGCGCAGATAGGAGGACTTGTGTATAACCTTTTAAAAAATGTTCTTCAACTTCATAACCGAGAGGGTGAATCCATTTTGTTATAGGATAAACTACCTCCATGAAAGTACTGTCAGTTTCCACCATGAAGCATATGGTGTCTTTGTATTCCTCAACTATCTTCTGAGGTATCCTGAACCTCTTCTGCATCTTGATCCTGAATGTGTTGATATCCATGTTCATAGTATCTTTTGCAATACTCTCTAATGTAACTTTTAGAGTTATCTAAGACATAGTAGGTTTACTCCTATCTAGGTAAAGATTTGAAACTTTACCAATAATGTGGAAGTATAGGTAGATGATCAAAGAGCCAAACCTATATATCTTGCTCTTGTCATGCTTAATAGCCTTGATGTTCTCAATCAGCTGTGTGTGCAATAGTTCACAGAGATTGTATTGAGTGTTATCTTTCACTATCCTTATTATTGATAGAACTATTGTTGCGGACACACTATTTAGTCTGCTTGCCTACTGAAACTTGTATCCAAGTATCATAGTGAGTAGTTTGATGTCATTCTCCTTGATAGGATCGATAGTCATGCCACACCTATCACTTCTAGATAAGAAAACTTGTTCAACCTACTTCTTAACATCCTTGCCAGTAGGAAGAACTGGTCCAGTCTTAGGAAGTCCAGTCATTTCATGGATTAGGTCTGTAGTGATGTAGACAGGAACCTCACCAATCCAATATAGGTCATTGTGTATCTTGCTCAGTAATATCTTCACCCATTCTGGCTCATAGAACTTGTGCACGTTGGAATACTCAAAGATAGGGTTATCAGTGAGATGCGCATATTCATCCTTGAATGAGTAGTCTAGTTTCATCATTGAACCCATAAGAGTAGCTATGTTATTGTCTCCAACTATTTCCTTCTTGTAGTAGATGTATGCGTGAATGTCTTCCACGTGTACGACTCCTAGCGGAGTCTTAGAGAATGCTCCTTCAACATCATCTAATATAGACTTGAATGGATGCTTTTTAAAGACAAATCTCTTCCTTTTAGCAATGTCAAATACAACTAGGGTTGCCATACTTACTTGAAGCTTGGTTAAGTAGGGTTTCATGGTAAATCAAAATGACACGACTACTAGGGTTCTGTTTCACCTTGCAATATGTTTACCAACTAATCAAATCGATACCTTTGATTGTTTTTTATGCTTAGTGCTTCTGTGCTTTGCAAATCTTTGATCTCAGATGTGAACAATGAGAATAATCGATCAATCTACCGATTTATATAATTTTTTTCTATATTTAATGTCGTAAGTGCTTTTACTGAGACTTTGAAACTTTATTCAGAATGAAGTATAGACAATGCATGAATGTATACTGCATTCTTTTATTATCACTGATATGAATTCAAAGGTGCATACTTGGAGGTGAGTATACCATCCACGCAAGGGTTTAGAGCTAGAATATCTCCCCTTAAGACCATGAGGGTCAACTATCCAGAATTAGAAGGTGCATCCACTGAGGATGCATCTACTACCTTGTTCTCTTCATTACTTTTTTACTTGAACTTATATTTTATCTGAGTTAGTTTTAGCTTCCACAAACTTAACTTCTCCTGATTCTTCAAACAAAGACCTTTTAAGATTCTCTTGTCCTTGTGTTTTTGACCTGCAAAACCTTGAGATGTGTCTAGATTTTCCACATGAGTGACAAATGATAGGAGGTTTAATGTTGTTATTCATCATGTTGCACTACTTGGCTGTGTTTCCATTGTAATTACATATCTAACATGTAATGTTCTACAAGTTTCTTTGAGTTTGGTTTCTCTAATTGTATTGAGTCTGATTCCTTTGGTTTGTCCTGCAATGAATAGCCCTATGACCAAAGTTATTATAGGAGTAATAGTAACCATTGAAGGTTCTTACATCCTTACAATTTCTTACCAAGTGACCATGTTTGTTATACGCATAACAAGTATGGTTGAATGCCTTGTCCTCTACTTTAGTCTCTTCATGATTCTTAGTTTTCTTTTCTTCTAAAGATTCTGTTTGAGCTTTATTTCTTTCTTGTAATGAATTGATCTCAATTTGAGCTATACTATATCCCATACTAGTGGTTTCACCTTTTAGATTTTTTTCATAAAGTTGTGATTGAATTAAATCAGAACTTGTGTGAAGTTTATCAATCTTATCTTTTGCTTCTGATAATTTAGATTCAATCTTATTCTTGATGTTTTCCAATTCCAAGATTTTCATATTGGCTTGCATGAGTTCTTCATCTAACTATTTATTTTCTTTGTTCTTCCCTTCAAAAGAAGTTAGGCTATCAATTAACTGATCATTCAATTCTTCTATCTTATCCTTTAAAGATAAGTTTTCTTCATTCAGTTTCTTGACCATTTTCCCAAAATCATTTGTAGAGCAATCTTTCAAATATTTTCTTAACTTTTTGATAAGCATTTGTGAGCCATCAAATTTTAGTTTAAGTTAATCATTTTCTTCCTCAAATCTATCTAGATGTTCAAGGGCTACTTCAAGATTATTTTTTAGATGTTTTTCTTCTATTGAATCCATGATCTCCTCAAGTGGTTAAACTTCCTTTCAGAGGACCAGGGCTCTGATACCAATTGTTGGAAACACTGGGGGGGTTGAATAAGTGTTTAACTAATTATTCTATTTCAAGAACTTTAAACATAAATCAATTATATATCACTTGAAGCTTAACACAAGATTGAAAAACACATAATATGATTATGGGGAAACCTTGATTACAGGAAAACCCCAGTGGGAATTAGTACCCACAAATATTGCACTAGTATAATGAACCTATTAAAGTTCATTTTCCTTGTTAGGAGCAGTCTTTTACAATGCAAGTACAATGACCTAGTTAAAGGCCTGACCCTATTAGGAGTATTTTACAAATAACCCTATTAGGAGTGAGGACTCATTGTCTAAGAGCTCATTGCTCAATGAGAAAGAAGGTACAACCTCCTGAGAAAGATATGCACTATATCCAAAACTGAACTATTGTATATAACACAGATGTCTTATCAGTTCTGGTTATACACTTATGCTCTTATCTTCTTTAAGGGATCTATCTCATGGTGACATATTTATACTGCTCTACTCTACATATTTATTCAAAACTTCAAATATATATTTTCATTGCATATATATATGTTTATGCCTGAATAGACGCAACTATAATCAAGACCTTAGTTAGACCAAAAACAACATACACAATGCTTCCAAACAAATTCACTTAAGCATTTTTACAATAATGTTTAATACATGGTTACAAACATACTACAATAGGCACTTACCCTTTACATAACAAAAGATTACATGCTAATCAAAAACCTAAAGTTGAATTCATACTCTGTATTCTAAATTGTTAGTGTACTTGTTCTTTCTATAACTTATCCATACTGACATTCCATACTATGCGTGTATAGGGTAATCATAAAAACATATCATAGAGCTTATTTCTAAAGGTGCTTAGTCTGAATTGGCCATACGCACATGCGTTGGTGCTTTGATCATTTGTGTATCTATGTTCTGTATTTTCTTCTATACTTAGTCAATTTTCACTACTAAGTTTGCTATCAAAACTTCATATGACTTTGTTACCATAATGACAACATAAAATAAGTCATATACTCCCTGGGAGTCAACTTTCCAACAATAGTTTCTTCTTTCTTTGTTCACCAGATCTGCAACAATTCTTGCTTTTTCTTCATCTGAAGTGTTTCTGACCAATGGAATGTCTTGATTATTTTATGCATAACATCTTACATGGTCATCTATTTCTTCTATTTCATTGTCTGATAAAACTTGCTGATGATTGACTTCTACATTTCCTTGTGAACTATACATATCATGATTTTTGATTTCATTATCTGAGTCTACATCATGACATGAATAAGCATTTTTCATATTATAATCACATTGTTCACTTTCATCATTCCCTTGTTCTTCATTTACTTTTAGATCTATGGAAATAATGCAGAAATCAGGATTATGTGGGGCTTCACAAGCCTCACACTAGAAGTCATCATTGCAGAAATGGATAGCATTTTTATGTAAAGGGTCTGGAGTTCTATTCTCAGGTTTTTCTTTTGTAGGTGGATCAATAGGCTTCCCATCCTTAAACTGAGTTCCATAAGGATGATTTTGCATTCTATTTTGAGAATTATAAGTGTTATTATAGGAAGGCCTATTATTTTGAGGAGCCCTATACTCTTTATATTATGGTTCCTTTAGGTTACTCCTACTAAACCTTGAATCATCTCTCCTATTTATTTTACTAGACACCCTTCTGTTATCTCAATATTTATTGCTATCTTGTAAGCATCAGTGAGGGTTCTAGGATTTTTATACCTAAGAGCATAACCCATTTTAGAATCAAAAGAATTTAAATAGGTTTCTAGAAATACCTCTTCATCCAGCCTTATTTTCTAAAATAGTTTATGCATAGCTCTTTGGAATTTGGTATTGAACTCATTGACCTCTTCATTAGAGTTCTTTTTGATGTTATTAAACTCATTCAACAAGAACCCTTTGTTTGTCTTGTCACCATATTTGTCTTTAAATAACTCAATTAATTAATCCATGGAAGCAACAATGCCATTAGAAAGACTTCTAAACCATTCTCTAGAATCCTCTACTAGATACTCAACAAAAATCTTCATCAACACATCTTCATGAGTGATATTCAAATCATCACCAAAATCAATGAACTTTCTTAAATGTACTTCATAAGAGATGACATTATTACCTACAAACTTTGGCAGATGTTCTCCTACATCACCCACATCTTTTCGAAATGCATTTGAGTATCCACAAATGCCAATAAAATTAAAGTGCTTATACCTTTCAGGATGCAATGGTTTCCTTTGGAAATTATCAGTCTCTTTGAAGGTAGTAGCTTTTGTTTTGGAAGATGTTGTGTTCTCAGTACTAGCATAAGAATATTTGGAAGACTGCAAAAAATATATTTTCTTTTTCATTTCTATTGTTGTAGCTTCCATCTGTGCATTTTCTAACATCTTTGCCATGGTTTATTTTTCTATTCTTAGTATTTCAAGATCAATATCCAGTTTGGACATTTTCTTTGTTAAGGCCTTCTGAACTTTAGGTTCTTTAGGTTTTCTTTCAGTGATATATTTTTTACATTTGTCCTTAACATTTTATGAACTAGAAGCTCTATGAGTAGTAGGTATTTCATGGTCCTTTTGAGACCTCTTAGTATTTCTTGTAGATTGATGCCTCAAGGATTTTCTTTTAATTTTTTCAACATCTTGATGCTCATGTTTTTTCTTTCTAAGTTATTTTTCCCTTTTCATTTGTTGATTAAGGGCAATATGTTTCATGATGAGTCTTTCTTCCTCAACAAGTTCATTAGAAGGAACTTCCTCAGAATCTGAACTGATTATATCTGTGCCTTCTCTCTCACTATAAGTGTTGGTAACTGTATAGGTGTCTATTCCAATACATGGGGCTTGGACTTCTAAATACTCTGAGGCACTTTATTCTTGACTAGACTAGTTGTTAAGTTTCCTTCTAGTACTATTTTCTTTACTTCTTGGAGGAGAATCATTAACACTTGCTTGGTTTTTCTTCTACCCCCAAGACATCCTATTTTTTGAAGTAGTGGGAATCCCACCATCCAATGGAACTTTAGGATTGTTTCTCATTCTAGACCTAGTATTCATGTTTGAAAATATATTTCTCTTGATCACAGAGAATTCACCTTTTAGAGTCACCACCCAAACTTGGGAGTAATGAATACTACTAGAATAACTTAAACAAATTTTTTCTGCAAACTTGATTTATCTTTTGAAACTCATAGATTCCTTACAGGCTTCTTTTAAATTTTTATACCAAGTCCCTAGCGGAGTCGCCAATTTGTTAGCTCTTCTTCTTGCAGCACAACCTTAAAATGATAGTATACTTATATATTTGAATGCAAACTCCTTTTATTGCAAGAGAAAGGCTAATTGATGAGGTATTTGATTTCACTAGGGATACCTATTATCACCTCCTTCTTTTTTGAGCTCCACAAACTCAGGCAGATATTACCTATAATAGATTATTGATTCTTTAGTCAATATATTAAGTGGACTAGTTCATTCACTTGTTTGTTACTTCTAACCTCACTGTAACAATTTATAAAATACCTTGGAGATTGCAATGATTAATTTGAAACAGAGTATTATAAACCAGGCTATGGTCTTGATAACATAAACCAATGAGATAAGGATTTTCATCCTTCTTCCTTTTGATTTTAGGAGGGGAAACCTAATGATCCTCTCTTCAAGGAATCATCAAACTGAAATGTATCCTAAGAATACAATCACTTGAATGGAATTATCTATTTTGTAGCATATATGATTGATTAATTTTGAAAATATTGGATTATATATCAATTACTTGGTAAATATAAAACCAGTGCCTAACCCTTGGGCTATGAGTCAATATCTTGTATAAATCCATAGTAAGGTGACCAATAAAATTTTTTCAACAAAGATAGAATACCTTATAAACTATCCTCTACGTACAACTTTATCATCCAATCCTTAAACTAATGCTATGTTCCATGGGTTACTTGAAACAATTTAATCCTTCCTTGAAGGAACTTACAAGTAACTACACAATCACCTTATGATCACTGTGCTTAAATGCCTTACAGATAGACACACAAGAACAATAAAAGAAATGTAAACAGACAACTCAGATGTAGAAAAGAGATTGGAAAATATTTTATTGATGTCTCAAAGCTTCAAATACATATAGATAGACAAAATAGTACAAAGGTTCAGACACAATTTTAGTCTACCTTGTAATTCTAATAAAACTTCCAACTCTCTTCTACAAAAAAGGTTACAATTACATATATATAGTCTCAAATCATCTTGTAATCCTTAAGACAAGGATGCAACAAGCTTCAGATGATTTGGAGACCTAACCCTAAAAACATAGAAAGAGACAAAAGACAAGAAAACTCCAAGCGGTGAGAGGACAAAATTGAAGAATGAAATTTGATTTGCACTTTGTCCTTTTGTGGATGTCGGCACCTTTGTCTGCATATATTCAAGATAGTATCTGATAGTTGTAATAAGATTTAGTGACTGCCAATACAGGATAACTTACACTAATCTCTTCAATATTACTAACCTTCGCATGCTCATAGATCAGGTTCCATTTGTCCTTTATTCTTCATCCATGACATCCAAGTTAATTGTGACATGCTTCTTTTTATAAGGATTTTTCATGACATCCCATGCAGTCACATCTTCCTCCTTAGGCCACTCAAAATCCTAAATATTTTCTAATTGAGCTTTCTGCCTTTCCCACCTAGCATCTATTATGCCTTTAACATCTGTAATGAATTTATTGCAGCCTATTTCTAACTTTGTTCCCTCATCTATAAGTTTTTTGAACCTCTCCATATCTAATTCTTCCTGATCAAATACATAAATATCTTTGTTGGGAAGAAAATCATTAAACCCTGCTCCCCATAGCCCTAATGGCTTGATCTGATCATTCTCGGTTCTAATGGGGGGTATAAACCTATTATAACTCACCCCAAAAATATTCAACTTTGCATCAATTTGATTGGCTTTTCCTTTGCAGAAAGACAAAGTAGCCCCAATCTATTCTATTTTTGTACCAACCAAAGTCACTATTTCTGGAAAATCTGATCTTAATGGTTGTATTGATGCCAATCTCTCAAAAAGTGATGTTCTTCTAGACCAAGTTGCATAATAAGGATTCAAAATTGTCAAAAAGTTAGCCACCTCTACTTGTAGGCTTGGAAACTTGCCATAAGCCCCATACACCACATCAATCTTATCTTTGATGGTGTCAATTGTATGTTACAAAATGGAATCTAATGCTTCCAAAATGACATTATTATGCTCTGTAAATCCTAGCTCTGTTTCAGTAGGTATCTCCCCTGTATCTTCTATTTGGATTTCAACATCCATCACTTCTTTTGGCTCAACAAGGGCAGGCTATGTTGTTTCTAGAAATTTTCTAGTTAACTCATCTACAATTTTCTCCTATTCTTTGATTTTTATTAATGCTAGCTCCCTATCTTTTGCAATGTCTCTAGTATCACTAGCAAGTTTTTGCAATTTCTCTGATAATTGGGTTGTCTTTGCCTCTTTGAGCTAAGAAAAGTGAGTCAATACTTGGGATATCTCCAAATCCCCTATATTTTGGAGGGTCCATATGATCTTATTTCCCTCCATTTTCTCTTGAATATTCAAAAGGGCTGGATTTTGATCTTTAGGAGCTAAACTCCACATTGCAAGTGCCTAGGATTTCGGGTTATATCCAGACCCTCTGACAATATCCCAAACCTAAGTCTCTGATGATAATTTTACATCAGGTTGTCTTCTTATTTTGTCTATAATAAATGCTGAGGACAAATCCCAGCCTTCTACAAATAATATCCCACTGGCCTTGACCAGTTGTCTTTCATATTCAGGTGTTATTTCCTCAGATTCAGGATCATAATCTTGCAATGTTTGTAAGGCTTCCTGAGTGATTGGATCACCAACTGCTAATTGCAAGTGTTTTCCAATTTTTTGTTACCTATTCCATATGAGGAAGTCCTTGGATTCTCTGATCTTAATGAAGTTATCATCCTTGAGGAATTCCTCTTGATGCATCAACCTATCATGTGTGCATGACCTAAGAGGTAATTCTTCCTCTTCTTCTATATCCCTTTTTTATTTTTTCCCTGCCCTGATCTATTTTCTCAATAAATGATCATAGGGTTTGTTTCCAGTTATCAGAGCTCCAACTTTGTCTATCTTTCTTTTCTTAGAAGGTTCCCCTATTTTTATCATTTTCTTCTTTGGTGGGGGCTCATTTGTTACTTCCTTCTATGGGACCTCTATTAGGTCAATGACATCTTCCCCCTCAACTGCATGCTCCAATGCAACTACTTGGTAATCTAGATAGGTAGTAGGTGAAGGAAATCTCTTATCATTATCATCATCATATTCTGACTTTGAGTGCTCCCTATGGCCTTTTTCAAGAGCCACTAGTGCTTCCTCTAACTCATTGCACAAAAGAGTATCAAATTTAATCATTTCATCTAGCCTTTTCAGATAAGGCAAGTCAGGGTAGAAACCTCCAAACTTCATTCCCTTTCTCTTAACCTGCCTCTCTAGGTCCATAATTTCATTGAACTTTATTGCTCATTTTTCCACCTCCTCGTCTTCCAAAATGTTTCTTATTAAATCTTTCTCCATACACTCTTCATGTTCTTTTGTGTAGGGGATGGTTGGTGTGAGAAATATCTTTGCACTAAGGATGAAACCCTCTATATCAACATGTCTATGCAGGGAAACATTCATCCTGTAATGATTCATCCATGCATTCACTAGGTGCAAAGCTCCTTTTCCAATAGTGAAGTTGTAAATCCTGAACTTCCTGGGGGTAGATGTACCCTTTCTATGTGATGTTAGGTGCTCCTTGTCTGTCAGAATGAGCTACCTGATGAACTCCATTGCAACTATCCTTGGTGGTACATGGTATGCAAAAATGTGTGGAGGGTGGGAACAACCATAAACCCTCATTATTGTGAAATTCTTCTCATAATAGAAATCCCCCCAATTATGGTCTCCTGGCCATTTATCCACATATTGGCAGGGCCTTAACAATTGTATTACCTTAATAGGCAATTTAGGTTTATCAACACCTAGGCATTTAAGAATTCAATAGATTATCCAATTTTGAAAAGCATAGAACTCTTGTTCTCTAGATGTGTAATTCCATACTCTAAGCCAAAACTGATCAGGGTTAGGCTAGTTATGGTGAAATCTTTGTGGCTGTAGAAATTGGCAATTCATAACTGGGAAATTGTAGTACATGATCAAATACATGAGGATTTAATAATGCATAAATTTTGGATGATCCTTCTTATTATGTATGTCTATAAACCCTTGATGCATATGGTCCATAAAATACTGGATGTAATCATAATTAGAAGTGGTATGGAAGCTCTGCATGTCCAGTACAATCATAAAAATGTTTGAAGTGATCCTCTCTGCCCCAACATCCTTTCCAAGCACTCTACATAGTGCATATGATATATATTTGATGTAGAAATTAAGGTCTTTGTAGAAATATGTGGTTGTTCCTGGCATGGGGACTATATAGGCTTTCATTTTCTTAGGGACATCATGATCCCTGATCTCTTTAGCAGCAATGCCAGATTCTCTAGTGTATCTATTCTCTAGGCTCTTTAGATTTATTTCATTAGCCATGGAGGAGTATACATTAAAGGTTTTCATGAAGGTATTCTGATCCAAAGTGAGTAAGGGCTTACCATCATCCCTCTTAATGGTTTTGGTCGGGGGATCATATCTACTGGCCAATTATAATATTAAATCAACATCAAAAAACACATCAAGAACAATCATTATGGCTAATCCATAGGTCCAAGGCTTTGAGATAGGCATGGGCTCATCACTATTATTAAAGAATTAGTTAAATAGTAAATATCCTGATGAACCTAGTGTTTTTGCATCTCTAATGTAGGCCATGTCATCAGTTAAAACCTCAACACTAACCTTTCTATTATGGCTGGAGCCTAGAAGCAAAGTGAGAAATTCATTTGACTAGTTCCTTTTTCCCTTTGACTCATCATTGACATCTTCACTTCTCCCACTGGTGGACGCCATACTCTATGCTTGACTCATCTTTTCTTTCTACTCTATTCTCAACCCTTATCACTGATATTGAAACAAATCTACTAAAAACCCTCACCACCAATTGTGAATTCTTTAGAAATTTGAAGCTCTGAATTTTGTATACACTGCAAATTACAATCTTTACCAAATTCTGAATCAAGGAAACACCTTTCTAAATCACTTACTGCTGGAAATTTCACTTTTCTCAGAAAGCACTAAAATTTCAATGAACTCTTCGCTCTGAGAAATTGGAAGCTTGGTAAAAATGAAATGACAATGGAAAAGTATACTTATAATTGATAATTCAATGCAGATGACTCTTCAAACTGGTAAAATTGCATTCAGTCATTTCTACCATTAGTTCCACGCACTGTGACATCAATTTCTAGTTTTATCCGTGACATTCAAACTGTCAGGAAATCAATTTTTGATGAGTGTTTTGGCATATAAAACCTTATTAAATTCAAAATAAAATTGAGATCAAATCTGATTGGCTGCATTAAATCATATTACAGCTACTTTCCCATCTGTCAAACTCTCTAAAATTTGATTGGTCAGCAATTATCCATGATGGCATCACTGAAAAGTTTTTATTTAACTCTCGTTCACTTCTAGCATCTCAATGACTTCCATTAGATTAAACTCCTCATCAACGGTTTTCGTGATGTCGCTTAATTTCTTAACTCAACCCCTTATCTTATGGAGACATCGTGACAAAGCATTGTCCTAACTGTTCTTTATGTTGGGTCACATCTAGAGACTCACCGACTATGGAATCTCTATGTCGCAGGATGATTTTCTTAACTCATGTTTAATTCGGAGACAACACGACTAAACCTATTAATCTCTTAATTGCGTGATTACATTATCTTTATAATTTTTATTTGGAGACTGTTGGTTGTATTCTAGGTTTTGGTTTCTTTCCCTCGTTGGGTTGGTTTTCCCTATCCAGGTTTTCATGTTTTCATGTTTTCAAGCCTAAAACCTGTGAAAATATTCAAAAGTCTTAAACCCTGGCTTGTTCAGTGTTCAAATTTAAAGAAAAACCCTAAGCCATTGTTCGCTTATGTTTCTCAATTACTTTTTGCCTCACTTAAGTCATGAGTTCTCTTCTAATCGCTTAGTCGCATAACTTAAAATAAAATATTCCTTTTTCTTCCCGACTTAGCAATTAGCCTGTGTTGCATAGTCTCATGTAATAACTGAATATTCCCTGTTCTTTCCCAGACTTCGTGATCTCCTTTATGTCGCGTAATCGCTGAATCATTTGAACAGAGTAGTAATATTTCAAGGGGCCCACAGACAGGTTGGGAGGTTGCAAGAAGTTTTCTACAGTTAAGAAAATATTATGAGACACTGTGATTTCCTTTTATCACATAGTCGCTAAGTAAGTATGAGGTGAAGTGTGATGCAAAAGCCTTTAGTCGCACAGTCTCTAGAAAACATGCCGGTTATCTAAAAACTTTTGAGACTTGGTGACTAACTTCTTATAGTTTGTGATGAAGCATGGTTGGGTTGTCGCCAGATAACTCAGCCTTCAAATCAAAATAAGACATCTGTCAGGAGATAAATGGATTTCAGAATGATCACTTAAAAGTGTAATTTTATTCAGCGACTATGAGACTAATTAGGGGTAACTGTTAGTCGCAGGGTCTCAAGATATTTTAAAGGTATGATAAGTTACTTGGCGATTAAGTGACAGCCGTTAGATAAAATCATGAAAAGATCCTACGGTAGTTGCCAAGTCTGAGGATAAAAGAGCCTAAGGAGAAAAGTCCTTGTGACTCAACGGCTAAGGGTATGTCACGAGGTCGCAAGATGATTTTAAGGGTAGGATGTTTTGTCGCGGTGTCTCATGAAGTTTTTGGAATTCAACATTTTCATTTGGCAATCAGGTGACTAAGGGTTTTCGTGTAGTCTGGCAGAAGAAAGATAACATTTGGTGACTAAGAAATAATTGCAGAAGCTAACACTAACATTTAGTCACATAATCTCATAAAATAACGTGGGTTAGTGATAACCATTTGCGACTTTGATTTCCTTGTGTCACGTGGTTGCGAGATGTTGACTATGGTTAGAAAAGGTAAGGAAGTTGTATAGTCATCATATCTCTGAATAAATCATGGGTTAGGGATTGGGATCAGCAATAGAGAAAATGAGTGCAATCGCCTTGTCGCTTAATGCTAATTTCTGTAAAAAGGAACCAGTATTAAATATGTCAGTATGAATTATTCGACGGCCAAGAAGATTTTTAGATTTTGATTACTGTGTAGAAAACGGGTAGATGAGATGTATGACAGAGGGCCAATCCTAGGGTGACATGTCAGCTCATTTGAATTTTATAAGGTTTTGCCAAGGATTCAGTTTTACAAATTTGATTTTCCTGTCACACTCTGGAAACTACAGCTAGGTTTTCAATTATGTTCACAGTATGTGGAATTAAAGACAGAATTGATGTTCTGAGAATCATGAACTATGTACTTTGAACGGTTACTATAAGGAGTTGATGGCTTGTTCATTTACATTCACCTTGCTTTTAGAGTTTCTAAACTTAAAGAGTTCAGTTGCCAAAATAGAGTAAAATTCAAAGATTTGCAGAGTTTTCTGTAATTTAAAAGTTCATTGTTCCCAGAATTGTGCACAGAACAGTCACTGGACCTCAATGATAGATTTGTTTCAATACCGATAAAGAAGAGGAGATTCAAGCACTAAAAACATGAGCAGAGCGGTGAGTGTAGCCTTAACCAGTGGTGAAAGTGAGAGGATGAAATATAATGTGAAGAACCAGTCTTTCTAAATCTATGCCTATGTTCTTTCAAGCTTCAAAGCTTTTTCTTATGTATGAAAGAAGGATTACATCAATAAAATACGATGCAATTTTACTCTTATTTATTGTTGTCTCTTTATTTTCTGTGTATGCTTTTTTATGTTTAAGATTGTAAGGCAGTCTGAAGCATTTTGGTTACAAGGTGACTATCTAATTACTTGCAATTTTATTTCATATAAAGATCTAAGTTTTGTGAGTAGTTTCAGGAAGCATATCAGTATTTAAGGATTTGATATAGTATTTTAGAGGTAATCAGATAATTTTTAAGGCAACTTATCCTAATTGCATGTAGGTTGTAAGGCAACTTACATTGTTTTTCTTATGTGAAACTTCAAGCTTTTGACTCTGTAACCCAAAGGATTGACACTGATCTAGACCTGGGTCTGATAATCTATCATCATCTAAGTTTTCAAAAACATTCAAAATTACTCTAAACACACTTGTTACTAAAATATATGAGCTGAACTCATCAAGGACTTATGTCAGCAGGACAGTGTCCACTTTATTGATTCTTTAGAGAGTGAATCATTAGGTTATCTCTCCTAAAGACAAAAGGAAGAAGGATGCAAATCCTTGACTCATTGGTGTATGTTCTCAAAACCATAGCCTAGCTTGTAGTACTTTATTTTAAGTTAGTCATTTCAATCTCTAAATTATTCTATGAGTTGTTACAGTGAGGTTTTTTGTTCATACCCAGTGAATGAAACAATCCACCAAATATATACACTGAGATATCAGTAATCTTTAAAAGGTAAAACCTGCCTGAGTCTGTGGAGCTCAAAAATGAAGAAGGATATTATCCAATCCTTATAAATTAGTCTTTGTCTTTCCTAAAAGAGGTTGCAACTGAGTATATAAGGTATATTGTCATCGATAGGTAAGTATTGCAAGAAAAAGAGCTAACAGAGACAACGCGACCACCGTTGATCTTACTTTACTCAGCATCTGACGGTTGTCCCTATGTCTCATAATATTTATTACAAACCCTAAACTTTCATGAGACTTAGAAACCATTGAAATTATGTCACACCTTTTCCTCTTGTCTCTTAATCACTTAATCCCTTTTGAATTTTAAATCTTATCAAGAAGCCATGTGACTACCGTTAGATCTCATCTGAATTCAAGGATTATCGCTAAATCTCTTAATCTTTAAATTAACTCATCTTTTATGTTGCGACTATGTGACAACACCTTTCTTTAATCTAACATATAACCTTTGGTTTATCTAGAGACTTAGTGACCATTGAATCTCCATGTCGCATGATAATTTCTAAACAACAGTTTTAATCAGGAGATTTTGAGACTACCGCTAGATTAAATCTCTGATCAACGATTGTCACGTAATCTCCAGTTCTTTCTTTTAACTCACATTTAATCACGAGAGCTGGAAAAAATACTGAATTTTTAACTCATGAACTTAACTCAGAACCAATTGTTTCATCAAGAGATAACACTACTGAGTAGTCTCGAAACCGCCAAATAAAATAACTAACTCTTCTTTCATCAGGATATAACACGACTACCGCTAGATCTTGTCATAAAATCAACATTTTGTGCTAGGTCTCATAACTATTTTAGCATATTCTATTTTATCAAGAGACCACATGACCAAAGCCTTTCACCAAGTCTCCAGATCATAAGGAATATTCATTTTTTCTTATGAGACTTGGCAACTAAGAAATAAGCACATGCACATAAACTAAGACTTAAGTTATAAAAAGGTAACATAGAAATAGAACCAACTTGAGCATTTTTGTGCAATTTCAAACAAAATTTACTCAAAGGATTAGGGTTTTGACATTTTCAACTAGGTTTCGAGAAAAAAACAACACTTTCAGAGGAAAACAAGTAATTTGACACATGATTTTTAACCTTCTAGGCAAAGGAATGATAAGCATTTCAAAAATTTTACAGGGCAAACTCCAAAACAGGAAATACAACCAACATTATTGACATTACCGATGACCCAACAGAGGAAGTGAATAAATATGAATATGTCACTTCTCAAAAGGACAAAACTGATGAGAAGGACACAATATTTGATACTGCATAGGTGAACATTCCAGGCAAGTTGCCAATATTGATACAAGCTAACAATATCATGCAAGAATCAAGCAAATCACTAGAGAAAGATACTCCCAAGGATGTAGGGGAACATGAAAACAAGGACTACAATGATGGTCAACAAGATGTTAGAGATACTCAAGATGTAATCAAAACTACTAAGGTTATTGGAGGAGATAACGAAAAGGATGCAAAAGCTCAAGAAAAGAATGAAGAAACTAGGACTGATGAAGAAAAGGATACCAATGAAGGAGACAAACCAAAAGATGGTACTCTTGAGGAAACTGACAGGTGTGTTACCAATGGTGCAAAGGTGAATGTGGAGATGTCTGTAGACACCCGATGAGATAAAATTGATGGCAAGTAGCAGAAAGAAGTACACCGGGTCACTTCATCAGGCACAACAGAGAGAGCCAAGAAATTGGTTATGGTTTTACATTCTACTGAGTCTCAGAAGAAGAAGAATAAATCAAAGAAGAACAAGTTAAAGGTCACCCTAGATGAAAACATAGGAATACCAAAGTGTGACCCCTCTACACTTGACTTTGAAGCATTATAGAAATATGGAGAGGCATGCCAAAGGAAGGCATTGCAGGAAAAGTTGAAGAAACAACACAAGGACTCCATGGTACTAGAAACAACACGAGACATAGTATATCAAATAGTTCCTGATGTTGATATTGATCAAAAAAAGCCAATACTTGATCAATTAGCTACCCTCACCAACGCAATCACAACTCCAAACCTCGATGCTAAGAAGGAAATAGAGAAGAGAGCCAAAATGAAGTACCAACAGAAGCTCATAGAGAACATCAGCCAGGATGTGGTGGTAAATAAGGTAAAGCTATCATAATTTATTATTGAATTAGACCCCATCATATCTGAAGCTATATCCTTAATTCAAAAGTTGAGCACAATTGAAAAGTTCACTAAAGAAAATAGTGAAAACATTGCGAAGCTAGATACAGATCTGGAAAATAGTGCACAAAGCTTAACCACCAATGGAGATAATGCAGTCAAAATGCATTATGAGAATATAATAGAAATCAAAAGGTTAAGGCAGAAACTATGGGAGGTAGAAACACATTTCATAAAATAAGTAACTGAGCTCCAAGCTCAACTTCTACTGAATCTAACACTGCTCCAACAACATATCAATTTTGCAAGGCAATTGATAGGAACTCCCAAGATGTCTATAGCAGACAACATCTATGACATGCATTCAAAGATCACACTTGAGCACATGGCTCTGGATAACCTTAAATAACAATGGGAGAAAATGATGGAAGACATGAAGTCTTCACATTCCCATATTTTTTTATAACCTCTAAAGGTAAAGACCTTTTCCCTTAATATCAAAAAAGGGTGAATATGATGATATGTGTACATTTATTCATTCATTCAAATGGGTAAAAGATAGATATGTATATGTATGGTAAAATGATAGTATGAGTACAAAGGAGAAAATGATGAAATTATATGTATAAGGAAAGACATCATATGTACAGAGATATCAACATATACATAGTGGGAGTCATTAAATGAATAAGGATTCTATATGTTGTCTATACTTAACATTTTGTTAGTATTTTGCACATATCAGTTTTTTATACTAATGTCGAAGGGTGAGATTGATGACATTAATTTTACATTAGTATGCAAGCAAAACTTTTGGTAAGCCTACACCGAAAGACAAGAAAGAGAAAACTGAAGATCAGATTAAGAGATCACCAAAGATGACTAAGTACAGAGAAGATCGATGACAGAACTTAGTGTGTAAACCAAAAATAACAAAGCAGAAAGATAAAGTGGAACCTGAGAGAGGAACCCGATATGAAATTTACAGTGCAGACTGAAAAAAAATTTAGAGAGCAACCGATAGAAAAAACTGAAGGATAGTCAAGCATGACCGACAGACAGAACCAAAAGTCAGTTGCAGCCAGAAAAAAGTGGATATGACTTACACGTCAGATAAAGAAAGTGTATTCCATTTATAGGATATTTAATTATTTTAAATCCATTTCTTTAGGGACAAGATACATGAATGTAAGTGCTTTAATTATTCTAACTGATTTAAAACACATAGACTAGGAGATCTAGGTACAAGTTGTAAAATTGATCTTAGAGTTAACATTGTTTTTATCAAAACTCGATGAAGTCAATCACTCTATAAATAGATAATGAAATCATTCATTACAATGGATGAATAGATGATGTGAAGAGAGAGGAGAACATAATGATCACAGCTATGGATTAGATTGAGAGTTTCAAGAACAAGAACAACAAAAGGAATATTTGGTTATCAGAACCAAGAACAGAGGAAACCGATAGTCAGAGGTATTAATCAATCACAATAAGGTGATAATATTTTTCATATAAACTAAATCGGATCTGTATCAAAAAATAGTAGATTGTATTTACCAGGTCAATTTGTAATTTTCTATCATTCTAACAAGTGGAGCAAAGTGTAAAAATCCTTTCAAAGAAGGTGGATTTAACAGTCTAATATCAAATCTCTTAACCAAGTGCACACTCAACAATGTTTCTAAATATCTTAATAGAGTAGACTTTAAGAGGTCTCCACTGATACTCCTAACAAGGTAGATCATCAAAAGTGATCAAATTGTAAGCCTTAACCAACCCCTTCCAATCTGCAAATAGTGAATTTTTGTGGGTGTCATCCACACCTTAGTTTTTACTTTCTAACAGGAGTTTTCTACGATATCATATCTTGTGTTATGTGTCAAATTACTTTCATGAATGTTTCTATGAATTTTCACATGTATGTTAATGTAATGATTTGATATAACTCACATCAAGATAGTTTAAATTAGGTTGAATGGATATACAATTGATTACAAAGGTTAACTGATAAAAGAGATACAAAAAATTTAGAGGTACTGATTTTCCCCTCCCCTCTCAGTACATACTTTCCATTAATCACAAAAAGTCGGTTAGATGTTAGTCTATATTTCACGGTTATGTTCTTACGCTACTACAGGATCCACCAAGTGAGGAGAGTATCCATGATGGATCATGACTTTTTTTCTTTGATTGTTGTCTGTTGAATGTTCACTTCTCTTCTGGGGCCATGATGATTTAGGATAAATGTGGTAGGTGTTGTCACTTATCTAGCAGCCATATAGTTCCATGATCTGAGCTTAACCCTGGGAAAGAATTGGACATTAATCTCTTTGTTATCTGCTTGTTTATTTACCAATAGAATCATAGCAGTATCCAGATGGACTATAGGTGCATTAGATTTATATCTTGGGTTTTTATGGGCTTTCTTCTTAAAATCAAGAATTCATAGCACTATATAGATGGACTATGGGTGCATTAGAATTCTATCTTGGTTTTTTGGTCTTTCTTTCAAAATCAAGAGTTCATAGCGCTATCCAGATGGACTCTGGATGCATTGGAATTCTATCTTGGTTTTATTTTCTTTATTTTGGATTGTTCAAAGGGAAAAGTGGTATCTAGATGGTTAATATCTGGGTGCTTTTGGCTCTCTTACCTTTCAAATAGGGAACATAGCTGAACCTAGATGGTCAATAACTGGGTGCACTAAGTTCTCTTTCTATTCAATCTCTCTACTCCTGGTTAACAAGAGGTCATGGCGGTATCCAAATGGTATGTGATCTAGATGCATTGGACACTCTTTAGGATTTCAAAAAAATGATGCAATGATGAAAAAAATTGGAAACGCGGCAACGACTTGGGTCACCCATCCATTATATCAATTTATATCTTTCTAACATCAACCATCCATTCTATCAATACATATCTATGAAATCAATCCCAGAGAACACATTTCTAGTGAGCATCTTCTAACTAACACATGTATTACTCAAATATTTTGTGCATAGTAGATTGCATTCATTTATTGCATAAGAAAAATCCAAAACATGAGCATAGTAGATCATATAATCAATGCATTCATCATCAATAACATCATAACTAATATAGGAATGCATTCATCATCATCATATAGTGATTCACATTTTTAACAAATTAATGCTCATTTCACACAGTTTCTATGCTTTATTTGTTGAGGGGGCATAAATACACCTGTTATCGCCAGGTCAAGCTGGGGCAAGATCAAAATAGGGAATCTTTGACACACTGCGACAAGCCACATTTCATCAAAGAGGGGAAAATGTAGACACCCTAAAATGGACAGGCTTGCGACTTTACATTAAAAACACTAATTTTTTTCTATTAATTAATGGTTTTTTAATTGTTAATTAATCATTTATTTTCCTCTAAATTCATTCCCAAGATTAATTAAATAATTAATTGTATTTAATTAATTAACCTTAATTGATTAATTACCATTAATTAATTAATTAAATTCAATTTCCTATAGTTTAAATTAAAAGATTTAAACTTACTAACTTAGTTCTTCCAATTAAATTAATTTAATTTCTTTCAATAAAGAAATTCTAAATAAAAAACAATACAATTATCTCACATGTTGAAAAATTTAATTACATAAATGAATTAAATAATCAATTATGTTCAAAGGGATAATCCTTAATCAGTTAACATGGGTTACTCGACCCATCTCTCCAATTCACATCGGTAACTCCACCCAGCTCTTGAGTTCAAAAAGGTAACTCATAATTAGCTCTTCAGTTAACCAAACTCTATCTCCTCTCTCCCAATTGAGTTTACCGATGGCTTCTCTAGTTCATTTTGATCTCAACCATTCATCTCCCTATCTCTGGGATTGATCTCAACCATTCATATTATCCTCAATTCCTATATAATAAACCCTTCATACCCATTTGAAGGATCCAGGATTTCAAGCTCACATGCACCATTACTCTGTTAGATTTTGTTCTAGCATTCAAAGCCAACTTGTGATCATACAAACACACCAATTTCAATAGAAAATTCTTGATGCTCCCAAGTCATAGACGCTGTGTTGGATGATATCAGTTTTGGTTATTGATCATGCTGTTGATATTCATGTTTTGTCACTGAAGTCAACATATATTTCTATAGAGAATAGAGACTGGCTATTTAAATTGAAGGATTGTACGAAAACTGTACAAATGATTCAGAATGATCGAAGTTGGATTTATGTAGAAGGATGTGTGCTGACCTTATGCCTAAGGTCGCTTGGCTTTATGTTACACACTATGGATGTTACAGTTTATTTGGTGAAGACTCATTTTCTAGACTATAATTGTGATTCTGGATCGAGCATGTCTCTATGTTTCGAGTATATCTTTCTGGAAAAGATATTTCTGAAATTGCAAGCTTACTGATGGACAGCTGACATATGGTTGGGTAATGGGTTGAGTTCAATTGTTTATTGGATACTGATGACGTCAGTTGTGGTGTGTCTTTTGGAGAAGACCTATTTCCTGTCCGACTTCAGACATGTAGCATGTGAAATTAATTGTGAGCATGAATTACGGATCTGGAAGCATATGTAATGGATTGTTAATGTTATATACTTGTTTTAGATACTGTGTGTATCTTAGCAAGGGGCTATGTAATTATTTGTATGATGAGAAACCTTAATTGGCTGACCTAGTTAATTAAGTATTAGGAAATCTTAACTGGCCGACCTAATGAATTATTTTAAGAGGGTATATATGAATGACAATTTCTTGTAGAGAAGTGTAAAAGAGAAATATCAAGGAAGAGATGTGTAGAAGTTGCAAAGTTTGTTGACTACTGGATACAAAGAAAAGTTGACACTTCATTGGAACTGACCAAGCAAAGACAGTTTCTATCAGACAGTTCACTAAAATGTGTATTTTCTTTATACACTTGATAAGAGGGTGGTGGTGGTGTTAGATTTGGTGACAATACTCCTAAACTTATTATTGGAATTGGATCTATTTCCTTGGATGGAAAGACTAACACTTGCAATGTATTACTTGTTGATGGACTTAAGCACAATTTGTTGAGTGTTAGACAGCTGGTGGAGAAGGGTTATCAATTGAACTTCATAAATGAAAAATGTTCTATCAAGAGAAAAACCAGAGACTTGATATAATTTGGTACTAAATCCAGAGGTAATGTATTTGAATTGAACACATCTGAAGCTTCTTGTTTTATTGCAAAGGTTGATGACAGTTGGTTATGGCACAGAATATTTTTCATGTTAATTTTGATAAAATTGTGAAGGCAAGTAGGAAAAAAGTAGTAAGAGATCTTCCTAGAATTGTAAAGCCATCTAATGCTATGTGTAGAGAATATGTTAAGGGGAAATATAACAGAATCACTTTCAAGAGAAAAGATTATTCAGCAAAAGGAAAGTTGGATTTGGTGCATACAGATTTGTGTGGTCCTACAAGAACAAGATCATACTATGGTGAAAGGTATTTTATACTTTTTGTTGATGAATTTTCTAGAATGATGTGGGTTACATATTTGAGAGAGAAATCTGAAGCATTTGACAAGTTCAATCTATTCAAAGTGAAATTTGAGAATGAATCTGGTTTAAAGATGAAGCATTTGAGATCGGACAAAGGAGGAGAGTTCACATTAGAACTGTTTAATACATACTGTGAAGAAAATGGAATATAGAGACAGACTTCAGCTCCTAGAAATCCACAACAGAATGGGATAGCAGAGAGAATAAAAAAAACCATGTTAGATGTTGCAAGGACTATGTTTCTAGAAGGAAATGTGTCACATGTTCATTGGAGAGAAGCAATCGAAACTGCTCTGTACACATTAAATAGAATACAGATCAGAGAAAGTACAAATAAAACTCCTTATGAATTATGGTTTGATCATACACCTACTATGAAATATTTCATAATATTTGGTAGTAAATGTTATATCAAGAGAGATGATGAGATAGGCAAGTTTGATGCTAGAAGTGATGAAGGAATCTTTCTTGGTTATTCCACTAAGAGTAAAGCATATAAATGTTTCAATCTG
>MU225623.1:2710385-2730998 GCA_018584345.1 Thuja plicata | reverse complement strand
TTTAGAGATGATTGATATCATGCACATTTTATATTATATACACTTGATGTTTTATGTTACAAAGACTTCATACTAGGAGACTTGATATTTTATGTTATGGACACTTGATATTTTATATTATATACACTTGATGTTCTATATTATGAACACTTGATACTAGACACTTGATATTTTATGTTATGGACACTTGATTTTAGACACTTGATATTTATTTACATGGGTTTTATTTACAAGATTTATTTAATGGACTATTTATGTATTTCTATTGTACACAATTTGGACATTAAAATAAAATGACAAAAAGAACAAGATATAAGACAATGTGAAAATTAAAAGCTTCTCGATTTTCAAGATAGAATGAATGAACATGTCCTTGGTAATTTTAATAAGATAACAATATAGGTCTGTGCAATACTAAATTTATTTGGGCCTTCAACAAAATGATGTCATTATAGACTTAAACTATAATTGAACTAGCAACCTGCGACAATAGAAAAATATTTAATAAGTAACTAAAATTATGTGGACATAGTAAATATGAAGCCAAAAACATTTACAAAATTAATGTTTGTGAGTGCAGATGTAATACCAACATACTAACCATATATTTAAAAACAATGTTCATTAAAATTTCTTCGAACAAAATGGTGCCGCTATGGACCTAAAGAAAAATTCAACTAGCAACATGCAATGATAGGAAAAAATATTAATAAACTTAACTAAAATTTTGTGAACATAGTAAATAGGAAGAAAAATTCAACTACATATTAATGTTTGTGAGTATCTAAATGTAATACCATCATACTTACCATATTTAAAAATAACGTTCATTAAAATTTCTTCAAACAAAATGGTGTCGCTATATACCTGAAGCAAAATTCAACTAGAAATATGCAATAATAGAAACAAGTTTACTAAGTAACTATAATCTTGTGGAAAATGTAATTATGAAATCAATAAAATATACTTAAGGGGTTAGATATGATAATGGATTGCAAGGATACAATTCTATGATGTCTTATGAGGATGTCTTAAGGGGATAAAAAATTGGGTTGACTTAAGGGGAAGTCCTAAGAGGATATCTTAAGGGGAGAAAAAATTGGGTTGACTTAAGGGGACATCTTAAGGGGATTCCTTATAGGTATGATAAGGCAAGTATTTGAATAGATAAAATATATGTCAAGTTATCAAAATTTTAAAAAATACACATGTATACTTGTGTTTAAACTTATTTCATTGTACCACAAGCCTCAATTTTCTGCAATGCATACATAATAAGATTATGACATGTTAAGGTGATGTAAAAAATGAAATAAATTATATATGAAGTTATCAAAAATTCTAGAAGTATGCATATATCTAATTATCTATATTTACTTATTACATTGTACCATTTTCATCCTCTCTTTTCTACAGTGCATCTATAATCATCTCATGTTCTTCCATAGAAATTGACCACAACTATTTCTTAAACGGTCTCCCATGATATATCGATAGATTTATATTAGTTTCCAAAAGTAAATATGAGTAGTGTATAATCTTCTTATGTTTTTCATAGTCTTCGAATGCAAGCAAACCATTCTTCCTTGTTAGGTATTTTTGTAACTAGGTGCCAACAACCACCACTGAACCTGTAGGATAATGAAATCCATCATCATCTTCTCTAGGTTGTACTAACTTATATTTGGTTTCAATGCATCTATCCAACCAATACTTTATTTCCTCTTCATTGTTCTTAGGTGCAATAACAACATACACATGTCCTGCAAATTGAAATATAAATTGACAATATTTAAATTACCATATGTTTAAGTTGCAAAAACAAATGTATACCAATATTTGAATTCAAATATAAATTGATATATAAAACACAATTACCTTCTTGTACAAGATCTGAAAGATGATCGTAGTCCTCTGATGCAAATATTTGATCATTGTCTTCAAGTGTTGTTTCATTTTTCTCATATGTTTGATCAGGTGTAAGCGATCTTTTTTTCCACTCTTCGACACATTCTTTATTCTCACAAGCATTCCAATCACCTGAAATAAAAAATTGACAAAATAAGGCAAGCTCCCTTGTCGACAAAGTCTATGTGCTTGCATTTGAACTTTTAAATGAATTCCATGATGATGATCCACTAATTGTCTAACAGTCAAGTCTTCATGGAATTTCATTTTCTTCAATTAATGAAAAATATCATTTAATTGTACGGTTTTCATTTTATGCTACAGATAATCTTGAAATGCACCAATCCACAATAGCATGTGCATCTTTAAATATAGCTGCATCTTCAAATTTTAATTTCTCTATAGCCAAAATTCTCTTCACACATGCACCAGCTCAATCATGTTCTCCTTTACCATGTCCATCTTCAAAAAAAATCCACATATGTGGTATATTGGTTTCCTTGTGACCCCTACTAAACCAATAAAACATTCTATCATTCTTAAATTGACCTGTACAATTATCAGACCATATGAGATGTTCTCTCATCTAGATTTCTCGTTCTATTAAATTAATATAAAATTTGTCAAAACAATGTTGAACAAACTTTGGTCAGTGCATCCGATTATCACTTAAATAGAAATGATACTCCCTCATGATTTTTCTATCATCCTCTATACTATCATGTGCATGTCTATAAACAATATGAATAAACATAGCCACTTGCATTGAATTGTAGTATTGGTCTTGAGTTTCCTCTTGTGGAGCAAGAGTATAGTTTTCTGCAAAGTCGACCACTGATAGTAGAGTACCAATTGGAAATGTATTTCTGCATGTGTGGAATTGACCATCAAGCCATCTAGTATATTGAGAGTGTTTCACATATTTTAGAACAATCTTACTCTTGAATTCTAAAATGAATGCATGTACACTAAGTTTTTTTGTGATTAATTCACATCTCTTTCCAATTTTTCCATCGTTTAAAGGATACACAATATTCTTAAATCTTTTAACATCTACTAATTGTTGTCCAAAATCATTTTCACTAATTTCATGTATGCAATGTCATATTAATAAAAAAAATTTCCACAACTAATGCATTGTCCAGAAATACATGAACTTAAAAAAATATTTCCCCATTTGATCTTTCACAAAACAAACTTGCTACAAACTCCTTGATTTTCTTAGGTGGTATATTAATGTCACAATTCTCCGTAATCGTGTTTGCATGTAAACTACACTGTATATATATAGAAAAACATCATAGTGATAACAAAATTGAACATGTGTTTTGCAATAACAAGATATTCGTGGCTTATTGATTTTCACATACCAAGGCTTGCATTTTTCAAATGATCTTTGACTAAGAGTCATTTACCCAGGTGACACAACAACATCTAAAAATTTTGTATAAAATTCAGTTTGTCTTGTGTCTAATAGGTGTTTGGGATGAGGATCATGAATTTTATACCCCACTCTCAATTTCAAAACATCTCTCGCATTAGATGAAACCCTTGTATTATCATGCCAATACTTTTCAAGCAATAATTTGATTTCAGGACTCAATTTCATGTCAAATCATGGGAGTCTACCACTAAAACTCAAACATTGGTTAATTGGATCATTTTCAATACTTGATCTTCTCCTTTCTACTCTTACCAATGTTTTAGCATGCATGTTTAAAATTCTACTAATAGTTTTAACCATTCTTTTATCCAAAGTGTTTTTATTGACTATAGAAATTGTTATGACTCGTCGTCCTGCATTGCTATCTTTTGATCATCTCATTTTTCCAATAGATTGAATGACACTAGAAACAATAGATATAGCATGTTTAACAGATGAATCTTTCATATTTTGTTTCACTTTAATGTCTAGTCTTTTCATTACTTTTCTCATTTTCTATATTCTCATCAACTGAATCACAAGTTGACATTGAAATGTTAATTTTTTCTGATATAAAAATTCTTTGTATATTTTATTAGCATATTTTTTTATTTGCCTCGAAGAAATCTTAACAGAAATCCCATTCAAAATATTATTTTCAATATGTAAAAAGTATTTTTCATTTTCATTTACGAAAAGAATTTCATTGCTCTTTGCATCAACATTAGGAGGATTTTCATTTGCATCAATATTAGGAAGATTTTCATTTGCATCAAAAAAATGATTTTGATTTTAAGCAACATTAGGGGAATTTTCATTCTCAACAAAAAAATGCTCTTCATTTTCAACAACAATAGGGGTATTTTCATTTTCGAATTCTCGAAGTTGAAAAATGTAATTAGGCCTCATTGATTCAATTTCATCTCTAGAATATGCAAGTAATAAGTCTCTATAAAGAGTATCATCTATAATCATAGGTTGAGTATCACTCAAAGATGAATTCAAAGACATAGTTGGAACATCACTACAAGGTGAATTGAAAGACATGCTTGCATTCACCTCTTTCATATTTGCATCTTCTGCATCCATTGTATCCCCCATGGTATCTTTAATGTTTGACTCTTCAATTGTTGTGGATCCTGAAGCTTCATTACTATTCATCTGGCGCATCCTCATTCTTTTATCTCTTTAAAATTTAACCTCTTTCTCTTTCTCCACTTGAATTTCCTCATGAGTCATAACCCTTCTTTGTTTCTTCTTCTGACGTCGTTTACATCCCATGATTGATAATTGAAATCACTCACATGAGTGTCTTCAATAATTAAAAACTACAAAAAAAAGTTCAATATGCTCCCAATCATTGATGCCTTCAAATGGAGAATAGAATACTAAATAAACAATATTAAAACTGTCAAAAACCTACAAAATCTATCGTTGTCGACCATACTTCAAGTACAAAATTGCTAATGCAGTAAAAAATAGAGAAAACTAAAAAAAATGGTCAAATATGAAATGGGGTGATGTTATGAAACGGGATGACGTTTCAAAATGAAACCTTACCCCATTTCATAATGTCACCCCATTTTGTTTCCAACAAATTTCCAACGACTATAAAATGAAACGGGTGACGTTTCATTTTTGAAACGTCACCCCATTTTTGAAAATTGAAATCTTCCCCACCAAAAGTGGTTCGGGTTTAGCTTTGGGAAAGGCTTGGTCAACCGTCCCTTGGCTTTGGATTTGGTTTGACCTAAATGTTGAAAGCCATGTCAATCTACAGACAAGAAACTCACTTTGGGCACAAATTGGATTGGGTTTTCTGAGGAATTTTTTGATGAAAAAAAACCCAGTATAGATCTGATAGTGCAGATTTAGTATATGTGATTTTTTATTAAACTTGATTAATATTTCTATTTTTCAATCATTTTCTACTAAAACAGGTCTATAGAAAAGAGAATACAACATTTTTGTAAATTTAATAACTTTTTTATTTTAAATTTTATTGAAAAATAAATTTTATGACATCAAACTACACATAATTCTACACTTTAAAAAAAATTATTAAAAAATCATATGTTTAGGGAAAATTATGCTTGTCGTACACAAGAGGTTTTATAAACAACAATTGAGCCCAATATATAATTAATAAAAAAAATTATTTAACATAAAAATATTCTTAGCAATCTTAAATGTGTTACTTACCATTTCCCAAAAGGGTTTAGATAAATAGTTTCAATTGAGTCTGATTTTGCTTGTCGTACACAAGCATGGTAGTCTTGAAAGAGTGACTTTTAAAATGTGGGTTTTAGTAATCCCTATTGAAATTTGAAATTTATCATCTGGGTATTTTAAAACATCAAATATTTGGAAAGTAGGATTCGAATCATAAAATTTTATACTAGTGAGCCTTTTGAAGATTCAATGTCTAAGTGCGTCAAATCTTTAGGTCAAATAGGATGAATTTGAAAAAATTGGAAAAATAGTTCCACTTTTTAGCCAAAACGTGGACTCATCTTCTTTCTGGCACCCCTATAGAGTTGGTACATATAGATTTTTTGGTCCTAAAAGAACAATATCATACTATGGAGAAAGGTACTTTATACTATTTGTTTATGATTATTCTAGGATGATGTGGGTTGCATTTCTTAAAGAGAAGTCTGAATCTTTTCTAAATTTAAGATTTTCAAAGAAAACATTGAGAATGAATTAGGTCTAAAGATAAAATTTTTAATTTCAGATAGACGTGTAGATTTTAAATTAGATATGTTTAATACATACTACGAAGAGCATAGAAAATACAGACAAACATCAGCTCCTAGGACACCATGTAACAGAATGGGATTGAAGATAGGAGAAACAAAACTATATTAGTTGCTGCCAGGACTATGTTGCTTCAAAGGAATGTGTCACATGTGCATAGGAGAGAATTTATTGGTACTACTGTCTAAAATGTAAACAAAATTCAAATTAAAGAATGTACCAATAAGACACCTTATGAACTTTGGTTTAATCATGCTCCTACTCTAAAATACTTCAGGATATTTGGTAGCAAATGTTATATCAAAAGGGATGATGAGATAGCAAAATTTGAAGCTAAAAGTGATGAAGGAATTTTCCTTGGTTATTCCACTAAAACAAAGGCTTATAAGTGTTTCAATCTAAGATTGAGGAAGATAGTTGAAAGTGGTAATGTATGAACTGATGAGAAGTTTCAGATTTAGGAAAGAATGTATGATTGTAATTAGATTCAAGAGAATAGGAAGACTAGTGCAATTCAAGAGGAAACTCTTAATGTTGACAATGAAATTAAGGTATGCTTCAATGATCCTAGTGAGACTCCAAAGACACAACAATATGTTAACTAAAAACATCCTGAAAATTAAATTTTTGGTGATGTAAATTAAGGAACAATAACAAGATCTAGAATGAGAAATGAGATTTGTTTAATTTCACAAGTATAGCCAAAAACTATTAATCAGGGATGTAGAGATGAATCTTAGACTAAGGAAATGTAGGAAGAGTTGGATTAGATAGAGAAAAAAAACGCTTGGGAATTGGTTCCTAGACCTAAGGAAAATAATTTTATAGGAACTAAACGGGGTTTCAAATAAAATGAATGAAGAAGGTATGGCTGTAAGGAATAAGTCTAGATTGGTTTGTAAAGGATACTCACAACAAGAATGCATAGAATTTGAAGAAACATTTTCTCTTGTTGTTAGATTAGTGGCAGTAATAATTTTCCTTTCTTCTGTTGTACACAAGAACTCTAATGTATATCAAATGGATGTGAAATTTACATTTCTAAATGAAGATCTAGAGGAAGAAGTCTACATTGAGCAACCTAATCGCTTTCCTTTTACAGATGATGAAGACATGGTTTGCAATTTGAAAAAGGCATTTTATGGAATCAAAGTAGCACCTAGAGCATCGTATGCCTGGTTGGATAGGTATCTACTACATCTTGGTTTTAGAAAAGGTAGTGCAGACAGTAATTTGTATTAGAGAACTAGTGAAGATGGAATCTTTATTGCTGAAGTCTTTGTTGATGACATTATTTTAGGAGGAAATGATGAAATGAGTAAGAAGTTTTTTTTTGAGGAAATGAAAAATGAATATGAAATGTAGACATCTAAAATTGTCCCTAAAGGTATTTTAAATACCCTTCCCTAATATATTAAATTCATATTTAATATGTGTTCCTCCACAAAATCCCACTTTTAAATAAATTCTAATTTACTTATTTTCCTCCACATCCTAATATTCTTCTAAGCTATGATTAAATTTTAATCTAATTTAAATTTAATCCTAATCCAATCTAGAACCCTACCCTAAGCCTACTCTACACCCATCACCTCATTCTCTAAACCTACTTTCCCACTAAAGCATCCACTAATCCCACTTAATTAGGCTAAAAAGGTGATTCCTACTCTTTTTAGTGCTAATGATTTTCTCACACATGTGTGAGAAAATCATCCCAAGGAAGCCACCCAGCTTCCTTAAATTTTCTTACACCTTGGTCCCCCCACTCTTTTCTCAAAGGTTGCTCACACATCTGCGAGAAACCTTGAGCCTCTGAAAACATAAAGGCTTGGATTGACTTTTTTCATGGCATGTCATTTTTCCCTTGTGTCCTTCATGTGGCATCTATGTGGATGAGACATGTGCTCCACCTCACCCAAGCCCTTGCCTTCTCTCCAAAAATCTATAAATAGGATCCTAGCCAAGAGAAAATCATCCATTATTTTTATGCGTTATTATCATGCTAACATATTTGTAGAATTTGCATTTTTTTTCATGTTCTTAGTTCATTTAAATCTTAAGCACTTAGATGTTACATGTTAGGATTCAATGGAAAATGAATCTTAATCTTTCTTTGATCTTGCATACAATCTTAGCTTAGCATTTACATTTGCATCCTTTGTGGAAGCTTGGGGTAAAGTTCTTCATACTTTGTTCTTGATTTTCTCATCTCATTTCAAGTAGCTTGCATCTTAAATAATCATCTATTATCAAGTAAGATTCATATTTTGTGTTGGGATAGCACACCCACAATCCATTTCAAGAGAAAATCTAATAATTCTTTTATAGGGTGCAACTTATTATGGCTCAATCTGATATTATGTTGACTTCTTTGTTGGTTCTTTCTTATTTCATGAATTAGATCTTTGTATGTGCTAACCCAATAATGTTTTCATGTTTGAGTTTGATCCCAACAAGTGAAGAATTCCTCATACACACTCTATTATTGGTGAAATGAATTTCTTCCTTAGTTTGCAAATTACTCAAGACAAACATGTTATTTTCATCTCTCAAACCAAGTATCTTAAGGGATTGTTGAAAAAGTTTTTAATGGAAGATTGTAAACCTATTGGAAAACCTATTATTTCTAGTTGTAAGCTTACTACTGCTGATGAATCTCAATGTGTTTTATGATCTCATTCTTTTTGCAACTTCATTCTATTGTGGCAAATATGGAATTGTCTTATGTCTCTTAATACCACAATATTTACAAAATGTGTCAAAATCATTGGAGTAATATTGACCAAGTTATTATCTGTCATTAAACATTTTATCTTCTTTCTAGTCTCCAACTCAACCATTTCTTTAAATTATTTGAAATAACTAAAAACTTCAATTTTACTCTTAAGAAAATAAATGCATGTTCTTCTGAAATCATCAATGAAAAAAACATAATAAACTGATTTACCAATTGAAGGAACATTAAATGGGAAAAAACATTCTAAATGGATTAGATCCAAATCACATGAAGACTTATGAGAACTCAAGTAAAACTAAATGCAGTTTTTTTTTTTCATAAATATAATGCTCACACAAATCAAATTCAAGATTGTAATCATTCAACCCATCAATATGGTTCTTATTTTTAAAGGTTCATAGACCCTTCTCACCTACGTGGTTGAGTCTCTGGTGTCATAACATTGTATTCTTTGTAGGAAATTTTAATTCACTGGATAAAGAACCCTTGGATACCCAAAATCCATGACCATTTCTTGAAAGAGAAACTCTTTCCTCTTACAACAGAGTAGTCTTTGTCAAAATCTTATCATAATCACTATTGTACTCAATTGTGCATGCATCAAGCTAGTACAATGTACCCAATCTAATTTCTCTTTCTATTACCATATAAACTCTCATCATTCTCACACCTACTTTAGAAAATTTTACATGCATACCCGCATCTATTAGTTTTCCAATAGATAACAAATTTCTTTCTAGACCTAGGATATGCAAGACACCATCCAATCATCTAACTCTACCATCTAAAAATTTCACATGAACACTTCCACGACCAAAAATATCAAGAAAATAGTTATTAGCCAAATACACCTTACCATAATACAAATTTTCATACTTACTAAACCAATTTCAATTAGGATTCATGTGGAAAGATGCACCTGATTCTATCAACCATGTATTTTCACTTGCATGAGTGGTGAAGGATGCAATAAAAGCATCTCCATCTTCCTTCTCAAACTCAGAATTAGAATCTTGATTCATCATCATCATCATCTTTGCAATATTTTAGAAGTGTCCAGGTTTTCCGCAGTTCCAACATATTGCCTTGGACTTACCAAGGGACTTAGATCTCCCCTTATTCTTGGACTTAGAATGGACATGCTACTTTTCATTCTTTCATATTTCTCTTGATCTTTATTTAACACTCAAAACCTCTTTGGTATTCAGAGAGACCTTTCTTCTTATCTCCTTAGAAAGAAGAGAATTAACAACATTCTCCATCTTCAAGATAACTAAAGCGCTCCCTATGGCCATGACAAGGCTATCCCACGAGTCCGTAAGTGAGCATAGAAATATTTGGCACATTTATTCTTCATACATTAGCACCCCTACATATTGGAATTTTTTGTGTTAGAGGTATTGAAATTCATGTTTTTTATTGGTGTCAACATATGTTTTAATTGGTTTCATTAGAAGTCTTAGAAAGATTGGTTATCACTGGTACAAGAAAGACTAATAGAAGTGTACAAACATTATATGAAATTTCAAAGCATGTGAACATGGAGATATATACAGGAATGAGAAGGAATATTATATCTAAGGTCTCTTGGCTTGATATTTATATTGGCATAAGTTATAGTTGTTTTGGTGAAGACCCGTTACAAAATAGTGACAGAGGATTGTGATAGAGTTGGTCTCTGAGTTTTGGAGATATCTTGGATGCAAGAATGAGTTGTGATATGTGAGCTTGAGGCATGGTACAAGACATATTCAAGAATGTTATTTGTGATTATTGGGTCCCAGACTTCTTGGCGACATCAGTTGAGGTGTGTGATCTTGCGAAGTGTTGGCAAGTGATGAATTTTGTATGATTTGATTCATTTTTTGGTTGTCATTTATGGAAACACATCTGGGTTACAGATCGCTTCCTATAAAGTTAAGTTTTGGTGACTCTAAAATTGACTAAGTACAAAAGTAGAGATACAGACGTATTTTGGGTATCGAAGATCAAGATCGATGAGTTAAGGAAAGAGAGCTTAGAGGAAGATAGTATGGGGTATGTGTGACCTCCACCTAAGATTGATTTTGTTTTGGTAATGTTTACAACAAGTTAGAGAGATTTGAAGACAGACAAACTCCAGCAGAATAGGAAGTATAACACAGACCCCTAGCAATCAGAGTTGGATTATGATTGTTTATAAACTATAATTTTATTATGTAAGAGTGTTGTCTATGCATTTGGTATTTGTTTTATTAAATTTATTTTGTATTGAGAGCCGACTATGAAATATTATAATTGAGAGCCAACTTGGTAAAGAAGAAATGTAAATATGTAAGATCTTTTTGTTGAGCGAAGTATGATAAAAGGATGGATGATATGTTTTGAGAAGATATGAATAGCAGAGCAGAGGATGATAGAGATCATTGATGAGATATGAACATGAACTATCTAAGTGTTAGAGATGATTGTTTTGTTCACTACTGAGAACATTTTGTAACAAAATTGTATTGTAAGAGCTGTATGCTCAGTTGGCCCCTAATAAGGTGTTGTATACCTTTAATAGGGTTATTATTCCTTTAAGAAGGAAATGTATTATGTAATATTCATCTCCTAGCAAGGATAGGTCTCCTAATAGGGACACTATACTTTAGTTCATGCTTTTGGGTACCATCCCCACTGAGGTTTTCCCTTGGCCATGGTTTCCTTGACAAAAATTTATCATGTTATGAGTACTATGTTATTTCCTTATGTTCTTTTCATTTTTTCAAGCATATGGTTAATGTTCAATTGGTTGAAAATTTTTAATAAGTGTTGTAATACTGATTCACCCCCCTCTCAAAATTACCTAATCCTAACAATTGGTATCAGAGATTTTGGCCCTTGGAGAGAAATTCTAACAGCTTAAGGGAGATCAGAATGGATTTAGATAGTTTGCAAGAAAACTTTGATGCTGCACTAGAAGACCTTGATAAAGAAAAAGAAGAGAATGGAGAATTAAGATTCGACATGCAAAGAGCTGAGAAATTTATAAAGAAACTCAGAGACCAGCTTGAACTTTCCAGAAGTCAGAGACAAGATCTTGTGGTTCAGATAAAAGAAGATTCAGACAAAGACAATTTAGATCAGATGAAGCAACTTGAAGAAAAAAATGAAACTTTGAAACTTGAGAATGAAGCTATGACTAAAGAGATTCAATTACAAGCGGATGCTAAGAAGAATATTGAAGAAACTTTGAATAGTGCATTAGAACAAATGAAGAATGCGACTGACAACTACAAGAACAAGTATCTAGAACTAGAGAAGTAGAATCAGTATAAAAGGTGAACTTACTGAGGAAAATAAACACATTGAGAAACTTCACACTGTGTGCTAAAAATGTGTCACACTTCTATGGGTCATTCCATTCAAGGTTGCTCAAGAATGAGGCCTCAAATATTGACTCATAGCTCCCTAGTCATGGAGTGCAAAGGTTTGTAATGGAGGCCCTTAGATTGACCTAGTTTGTGCCCATGCAACTACACCTTGAAATGAGAGATTCAATGCATGAAAATAACAACTATTCTATATGATTGCAATGCATAAGAAAAAATTAATCTAAATGATAACAATGCATGATTATTCTATGAAAGGAAATATGAATTTAATCTATTTGAATCTAATCTACATGAATAGCCATGGATGCAAGAAGAAGAAGACAAGAAGAGAGAAGTTGCAATATCCAAGCCAAAGTTCTCAAATTCTCCTCCAAAACTACTCTCCAAACCTGCAGCATAACAATACATAAAAAAACCTTAGATCTAAATGAAAAGGAGAGATTTCCTTATATAGGAAAGTAAACGGTTTAGATTAAGAGGCAATAGAAATGAGCAATGGTGGAGATTAAATCTCAGTTGATCCATGTGCTCATTAAAGCAAAAAAGCTCACCACTTAGAAAGATGTGAAGAAAAAGGGATTTTTATTTAATTTATTTCCTTTTTCATCAAAAGAAGAGCTTTAAGTGGGGATTTTTATTTATTTATATAAAAGAGGGGTTTTCTTTTAATTAAATAAATTAGAAGAATTTTATTTAATTAAATGAGAGGATTTTAATTTAATTAAATAAGATGAATTTTATTTAATTAAAAGGGAGATTAAATCTTTTAATTAAATAAAAATGATCAAACCTTAGGAAATATTGAAATAATTGAATTAATTACGATTTGATCAAGGAAATTGATTTGAACTGAAAATGTTGCAAAGCATTGATTTAGGAATTTGATAAAATGATAAATGGGGCCCAGAGTCTGGGTGACCATTTTAGGCTGCATACATTTTCCCCTCTTTGACTAATGTGTGATCATTCTGGGAACACATGTAGTCAAAGAATGCAGTTGAAGTGTGAGAACTATTTGGGATCACAAAACAACCCAGACGTGTGATTGATTTGGGAACACATCAGGACAAAGATAAGCATATTGAAAAAGACAAGGTCAACACTGTTGTAAATAAGTAATTGACATGTTTGAGATAAGAATACCAAGCAAGGTTGCCCCAAGCGGAACAATTGATAGGATTGATAAAGTTGAATCAAGGATTGAATTTTGATAGGTATTTCCCCCTCATGATCAATATTGAAATGAGATAGAGGAGAAATACAAAATTGATAAATTAGATCAAATTGAACTAAAGATAAGGTTCTTGATGTAAGATGAAAGATATAAGGATCACAGAACCAAGGTAAATCATCAAGCATGAAATATTATGCCCCAAGGTTGAATTAGAAGAAAAGAAGTGGGGTGAAAGTGAATAGAAGATAAAAGTTTGGAAGAGGTGGAAATAAATGTAGAGAAGAAAGAGAATTTGCCTTAAGAGAGAGAGAATGCCCCAAAATTAATCAACTGTTTAAGATAGAAAATTTTGATTGAGATCACGAAAGAGGATAAGGAAATGAAGATGAGAACATGATCACAATTGATTAAAAGTCCACAAGAAAGATGAAGGAAACCCTCTCAAACTCATAATCCAGCCTAAAAATGCAAATTAACATGAAGTCTAACAATGCAAGCTACATGAAAATGAAAAGGTGTACTTGCAATAGAGAAACTATAAAAGAGGACTTTGTGTTCATCATTCATGAGAGAATGTAAAGGAACTTATTTTCATCATTGGGCCATTATTAACAAACATCGAAAAATCACACAATCATCACTAGTCACAAGTGCAACTATGAAGATATGAATGTGATTTATATCAGATTGGAATGTGGAAAGATTCTAACATAAGCATCAAAGAAATAAAGGTCAAGATGATTGTGATGTTAGCTTACCCAATTTAATGTAGCAAATCTATGCTTGCATCAAGGCATAGATGCCACGATGACCAGAAGAACAGTTGTGCAAAAATAGTTAAGGATAAAGCAGGAAGCAAATAAAAAGATGCCCCATGCCCCAAGTCCTCTAGCTATGCATCCCAGAGAGACTTATTAGACAAGGACACTCAACAAAAATCAATAACAGTCAGCACACAAAGAAAAGATCATGACATAGCTCAAGCATTAAGTGTTTGTGGTTAAAAATTTAAGTGTGTTAACTAATACTGAGTTCTGAGGATAAGGATCAAATGCTTGCAAGAAGGAAAAACCACATGACAAAACTGGGTAAGACCAAACTGATAAGTGTTGAAAAACACTCAATGTCAGGTGTTGTATTGAAAAATATAGTTGGGGTGGTGCTGAAAAACACCGTTTGTGAGATGTCCTAAAGGAGAATGCATCCAAGAGACCAAAGCTAACACAGTTATTCCCCCTAAACAAAGACAAAGACCAATTCTAGACCAAGGCAATGAGGACAAGGCATGATGGAGAAAGGCCAAGTGTCGAGGACACATGCTAAGAAATAGGGGTGCAAAGGCCTCAAGTAACGCCCATTTCTAGGTTTTTACCACTTGGATTTTATTATAATTTTTTCTTTTTCATTTTTTCATTTTTTCATTTTTTTCTCTTTTTTTTTAGGACTTTTTATAATATTTTTTTTTAATTTTCGCTACTGAGGCGCCTATTTCCAGGTTTACACCAATGCACTTTTTCTTTTTTTTTTGAATTTTTTATTTTTTTTGAATTTTTTGTATTTTTGGAGTATATAAATTTTTTTGGAGATACATCAAGGCGCCTATTGCTAGGTTTTCACTAAGATGATCATTTATTCAGGACATTTTTTGATTTTTAGAATTTTTAACAATATATCATTTTTTGGATTTTTTCAAGATCAATAATTATGTACAAAGGGTGCCCCCAGATAGAATGGGCATCATGGATAGAACTTCTTCAGGTGCAAGACATCGATAGGATCAGGGAGATGTTATCCCTCTTCTGTAGATAGTAAATAAGCACCTGTCCCAAAAGTTGTCGTAATGATGTAATTTCAAAGCCAATTAGATTCAAATTTTCCCTTTTGATCTCTATGCTGTTGATTCTTGAAATTTTCACGTAGGAAAAGATCTCCTACTTGGAATTCCCTAGGGTGAACCTTTTTTTTAAGGCTTTGGACATGCGCTTTTGATAAACCCTCATATGGTCAAATGATGCTTGACATTTTTTTATCTAGAAGTTCTAACTCTTGAAGTCTCATGGTGTGGTAGTCTTCATCTATAACTAAACCTTTGAGGGAAACTCTAAGTGAAGGAATCTCAACCTCCAAAGGTAACACTGGTTCAATGTCATATGCAAGGAAAAAATGAGTAGCCCTAGTGAACTATGAATACTCATTCCATAGGCCCATAAAGTCGGGTTTATCTGTAAGTGGAAATCTCTACCATTCTTACAGACTGTTCTATTCAAGATTTTAAGAATGGTTTTGTTTGATGCCTCTACTTGACCATTTCCTTGCAGGAATTAAATGGAGGACCAATGTTCTTTAATCTTGAATTTCTTGCAGAGTTGTTTAAGGTCTTTATTTTTGAACTGGCCTCCATTGTCAGTAATAATCTTGGAAGGCACTCCATTATCGACAGATCATATGGTTCAGAATGAATAGAGAGACTGTCTTGCCCGAGGCAATAGAAAGTGGGATAGCTTCTACCCATTTAGTGAAGTAATCAGTAGTAGTGATATTAAACTTGTGTCCACCTGATGAGTTGGGATGAATCTTCCCAACAAGATCAAAAGCCCAGCGCTAAAATGACCAATGAGATATAGCAGGAATGAGCTCCCTACCTAGAGCATGTATCAAGTTACCATGTTCTTAACACTTTTCACATGACTTTGCAAAAGCTACTACATCAATCTACATTGTAGGCCAATAGTACCCCGCCCTAAGCAACCTTCAGGCCATGGAAAGATCATTGGAATGTCCCCCATAGATTCCCTCATGAATGTCAACTAACACTTGGTCAAATTCTTCCTTTTCTAAGCATCTAAGAAGTGTTCCATCTAGAACCCTCCTATATAAATCTCCAGTGATAAGGGAATGGCGAGAGGCATTTTAGGTAAGGTTTTTTAATTCAGATCTATTAAAGGTTTCAAGTATAATGTCATCAATAAGGTATGAATAAATGACACCATAACATGATGATTCATTACCAACAAGGGTACAAATGACATGGATTTCTTGGGAATCATAGATAGGGTGATGTATCTCTTCCACCAGGAATTCAAATCTTGATTCATGTTGTTATAACTGAAGGAGTGAAGCAAGTGTAGCCATAGCATCGGCTACTTTATTTTTTTCTCTAGGGATTTGATAAAACATGACAAATGTGAAGTAGTGTTTCAAGGAATCAACCATTTTCTTGTTAGGGACCATTTTCTCATGTTTTGTTTGACATTCATCATTAACCTGGTTGATTATCAGTTGTGAATCCCCATAGATGTGTAACTCTGTGATTCTCCATTCTATGGTCATCTTAAGTCCATTTGTTAAAGCTCCATAGCCAGAAATGTTGTTTTTACATGGAACAATCATTTTTAAGGCTTAGGAATCATGTACCCATGGGGAGAAACAAACAACACACCAACTCCTGAACCATTTTTCATAAAGGATACATCAAAGAACATCTTCCATGTTCTTTCAGTCATGTACATGAGATGCTCATCTAGGAAGTCAACTTGAATAGGTGCATTATCTTTTATTGGAAAGTCAGCCAATTGATCTGCTATGGCTTGTCCTTTGATTGATTTTCTCTCAATATAATCTATGTCAAACTCTAAAAGTATCATCATCCATTTAGAAATTCTACATATGAGGGCAGCCTTACCTAGCAAATATTTGAGTGGATCTATTTTTTCTATGAGGTGTATAGTGTGTGCAAGCATGTAATGTCACAACTTTTGGGAAGCAAACACAACTGTGAGGCAAGCTTTCTCAATGTTGGTGTAGTTAACCTCATATGAAAAAAGAGTACAACTAATGTAGTATATTTCTCTTTCTTTCCCATTTTCATCAATTTGAGCTAGTAATGCCCCCAAGAAAGATTTTTTCACTAAAATGTATAGAATAAGTGGTTTCCCTGGCATAGAAGGCATTAAAATAGGAGGATTTTCCAAGCACTTCTTGATTTTATCTATGCTCTTTTGAAAATCCTCATTCCAAACACATTTGACTCTTTTGTGTAAGTTTTTGTTGAAGGGTTGAGCTCTATCCGCCAATTGTGAAATAAATCTCCTTATAGATTGAAGATGTCCTTGAAGACTCCTCATTTGACTAATGGTTCTAGGAGCTGGCATATCTATGATTTCTTGGACCTTTTTAGGGTCTACCTCTATTCCTTTTGCTGAAATGATGAACGCAAGTAGTTTTCCAAAGGTGACTCCAAATGCACACTTTTTAGGATTTAACCTTAGTTGAAATTGTTCCATGCAATCTAGAATGACTTCTAATTCATCTAAGTGTGTATCTCTTTGTTTAGACTTGGCCAAGGTGTCATCCACATAATCTTCCATGTTCTTGTGTATCATGTCATGAAAAATGGTTTTCATAGCTCATTGATAGGTGGCTCCTACATTTTTTAATCCAAAGGGCATAATGTTCCAACAACCCATGCACAATTGAATGCAGTCTTTTCTTGATCTTCAGGAGCTACCTTAATCTGATTGTACCTAGAAAAACCATCCATCAAGGAATAAATCTCATAACCCGTAGTCATATCCACTATCATGTCTATATTGGGAAGTGGAAATTCATACTTTGGGCATGCTCTATTGACATCTCTAAAATATGTGCAAACTCAAATGGATTTGTCATGTTTGGAAAATGGTACAATGTTTGATATCCATTCAGCATAGGCAATAGCTCTTATGAATCTTGCACTAAGGAGTTTCTCCAATTCTGCTTTGACTAGGAGAGCTATGTGAGGATGCATCTTTCTCAATTTATGTTTAGCTGGTTTGACACCTGGAGCTATGGACAAGTGATGCACATGATAAGATTAATGTCCAACCCTAGCATATCTGAATTAGTCCATGCAAATTTCATTTTCTTTTTGTGTGAGAACTTAGTGTAAGCTTCTTTTTCTTGAGGTGACAAGGACTCAAACAAGTGTACAATATATGGAGCCTCATCTATACCCAAATTAACTGCTTGTGTTGGTTTAATAAGCACTGAAGATCTATCTTGAAAATAGCTAGGGAGTTGATCAAGTACCTCATCCTTAGGCACCTCAGAGAGGTTTTCACCCTTGGATACATCATTTACTTTTACTTTTTTTGGTTCTAAAACCGCCACAAAGTGGTTTTCTCCATCAGAAATTCTATTCTTTTGATTTTTTTTATTTTTTTTATCTTGTGACTAAGGTACTTGATGTCTAGCTCTGTCATGCTAGTAGTCAGTTCACTGGTGGAAGAGACTACGGGTTCAATGGCATTTAGGTAATAGGCTATCTCATAATCATTGTGAAAAGTTAAGAGCTCAGGTTCTTGATAGCGTTGGGACCAATCAATGAGGTTGGGATGAACAAAAGGCAAGTCAAAAAATGGTTCAAGGTTATAAATGTGAATGATATTATCACTGGTGATCGAAGAGTCAGATTCCATCAAGTATCCCTCTAAGCTACCCAAATCAGGATTTGTCCTAACAAGCAAAGAATTGTCCACTAAGGAAACACGTGGATTCAAATCCTCTAATCCTACATGTGACTCATTGGCTATCTCAACTTAAGAACTATCAGTATGGATAACATCAATATCTCTATCAACTGTGGAGGACTGTGAGAAAGAATCCCATTCATACTCATGTGAACTTGTATCTGAACTGCGACTAGGATGTTTACACCATGAAGGTTTGGGATATCTTGATGTGGAAACTTTAGTGTCATCAAGAGAAACATATTCTCTTTCCATTAAACTAACAAGATTCTTTCATTGACATTCTCTAAAAGGATCTTCTATATCTAATTCATCTTGTTCTAAAGTTGCAACTTATGCACGAGTGACTGAAATATCAGAATCTACCCAAAGGAGATTAGTGTAAGGGACACAATATTCACATATATCCTATTGATTTTTCAAATTAGGTACATATTCTTGTTCATCTTCACTATCCGACTCATCAAAGAGAGGGCTAGTATGATTTTTGTAATTCTTGAATCTTAGGCCAACCAGTTTCTTAGACTTGCATCCAAAACGAGCATGACCAAGGGGTTCATCTCTAGCATCCAAATTGTGATTAAGAGGGCCATATCTAGGATATCCCATCTATTTGAAAAAAGTATACCCTCTTCCATAAGCCATAGGAGAGGGAGAGAAGTTCTCATTATGAATGTATTTCTCTTCTCTATAGATCCAATCTCTAACAAACGTCTCCTCTTTCTCATCTTGGATAGGCACTGGTGATTCTACAAACATGCAAAATAAATTCATAGCTGAAGAGGAAGGTTTCTTTTCTTGTGAAGGCTTTCCATAAGACCGAGGCAAAGATGGTAATGTTGTGAGGGAGTTGAGTTGATACCCCCCATACCAAGGTCTACTAATTTAAGCTTGTCTTTGCATTCAGCTAAGGTTGCATCAAAATGTTCTGCTTCTCTATTGAGGGTAACATGAGCCCCTGTTGAAATTGAATTGACAGATAAAGTTTTATCCCTAGGTATACAAATCTCTATACCATTGTAGGGTAACTTAACACATTGATGATAGGTAGACAACACAACTTGCATATCATGAATCCATGGTCTACCAAGTAATATATTATAAGCAAGGGGTCCAGCATCAACTATTTGAAATAAAATGTCTTTTTCCACAGGGCCAATCCTAACAGGAAGGACGGCCAACCCCTTGGAACTTCTTTTTGCCTCATCATAGGCTTTGATAATAATTCTTTTTCTGGTATCTATGACTTTCTCAGAATAACCCAATTCGTTCAAAAGATTAAAGGAACAAATATTAAGCCCAACACCCCCATCTATCAAAATGCACCTAACACGGGTTTGATGGATCATGACTTCAATATGAAGGGCAAGATTGTGTGGGTGGCTCAAAGCTTTATCATCATCCTCTAAAAAGGTAAGGTAATGAGGTCTAGAAATATGGTTAACCATGGTTTGGAATGAATCAACATCTAAGTTGTTGGGGATGTTTGTCATGTGCAAAGAATCCTCAAGGACTTTCTTATGTCTTGGGGACAACTCTAAGAGCTCAAAGATCAAAATTTGAGCTAAGGTTCTCTGTAATTGATCAATAATACTATAGCTTGACTTAGGATTAACTACTGGTGTTAGGGATTTTTCTTGCATGAACTATACTGCTTGATATGCTTACTTGATCCTTGTTACCTCTTGATTCTGACTCAGAGTTCAGAGGCAAGAAAAAGCCTAATTGCTAAGGATTAAAACAATATC
>MU225623.1:2681433-2700241 GCA_018584345.1 Thuja plicata | reverse complement strand
TACCATAGCCTTATACCATTTAAACATCTTGAATGCTTCAGATTTATCTTTAAGAAACATGACTGTCATCATTCTAGAGTAATCATCAACAAAGAGAATAAAATATCTATCTCCATAATAACTCTTTATCCTCATTGGTCCACACAAATCAGTATGGACTACTTCTAGAATGTTATCAGATGTATGGGTTTTACTTTTGAAAATAGACTTAGTCATTTTACCTTTTTGACAATTCTTGTACATGATGTTGTCTGGCTCTGTCGTCATCGGTAAGCCTCTTACATTTCTCCTTCTACTTATTTTCATCATGTTGTCAAAATTCACATGACACAATCTTCTGTGCCAACACCATATGTCTTCATTTCTAGTCATTAGGAAAGTGGTGTTAGTATCATTTAGATAGAATAAGTTACCTTTAGTTTTTTCATTGGTACCAATCAGTTTTCCTGATTTATTGAAGATCTTTGCCTTCTTATTCTCAAATGCTACTATGTGTCTTGTATTATTCAGCTAAGAAACACTCAATAGATTATAATTCAATCCTTTTACCCAATAAGAATTTTCACATTTAATCAGGTTATTTAGCAGTATTGTTCCTTTACCTTCAACTGCACAAGGTGTATCATTACCCATTCTTACTATACCACCATTATAATACTCAAAAGTGTTAAAATTTTCTTTGTCACCAGTCATGTGGTAAGTGCAGCCACTATCTATAATCTATATGTCATTCTTTCTAACCTTAGATATGAGTGCAGTTTCTACATACCTTTCATCTTCATTTGAATCATCCTTCACAGCTACAAATACCATCTTGATGTCTTCATCAGGTTCGGTGTCAGTATCTTCATCTTTGCAAGAATCTAGGTAGCTAGCTTTCTTTCCTTTGTCCATCTAGTCTTGGGTATCTCTTCTTTTTGATTCTTGGTAACCTCTATAATCTTTGTTATCACCTCTATCAGATTTCTTCTCAAAATATTTGTCATTACTTCTGTCATCTTTTCTTCTGTTAGGACATCTTGCAGCAATGTGTCCAATCTCTTTACAATTAAAACATACAAGTGGTAACTTGCCTTTGTATTTACCTTTTCCTCTCTGCATTCTTCTTGCCATAAGTGTTTCTATTTCTTCTAGATCTTCTTCTTCACTTTCACTTTCACTATCTTTTCTAGATGTTTGTCTATGACTTGATTTGCTTATTCTCATAGAAGACTTAAATGCAGATTCTAAGTTTGGCAAGACACTATTGTCAAAGTTATTCATCTCAAATGAAATTAATCTACCAATCAAGCTATCAAGAGTAACAAAAAGCAGGAATGGAAGCGGGAGCACGAGCGGGTGCAATAGGGAATTCAAAAATCGGTGAAGGAAAGAAAAGTGATGCTGGGGGAAATAGGGTTTCTACAGCTGCAAGTGACCATCAATCTATAGGAGGATCAACAGATGAGGGCTCCACTAAAGATTCAAAGGATGGCATTGACCCCCCTTTTCAAGACGGTGTGCTCGGAGAAAGATCCAAAAGATCGGTGGCAGACAAAAGTGATCAAGCTTCGAAGATCCTAAAAGGAAGCTGGTCATCGTTATTTGGGATAAAACCAATAGGAAAATCTTCTTTCCTAAGTATCAAAAATATATCAGACCCAAGCACTTGGTATTATGGTATTTCTATACCCGATCCTCTTGTAGAGCATACTATTTCGACAATGGCTCTTACGCTGGTAGGAAAGTTCATGGGAATAAGACCCAATATTGAGCTAGTCAGGGAGTTTACTTACTATAAATGGAAACTCAAAGGATAGGTGGACATAGAAAAAATGCCAAAAGGGTTTTTTTCCTTTGTATTCTCAAATAGTGAAGATCTATCAAAAGTGTTGTGCACAGGACCCTAGATGTTTGGCAAGTCATCGCTGGCTCTCCAAAAATGGGTTACAAACCTGGATCTCAATGCTAAAATATTTGACTCCACCCCTGTCTAGGTGAGATTACCTAGTCTCCTGATGGAATATTGGCATGAGGATGTTTTTGTTGGTTTAGCAAGTGTGTTTGGGGAACTGTTGTCGATTGATCCAATGACAACTGCTAGATCTAGACTGGTCTACACGAGAATCAGTGTGAATATTCACCACAAAATAAATTTGCCAGAGGTCATTACCATGAATTCCAAATTGGGTAAGCACATCCAAGCTATTGAATATGAATCACTTCCTTTTCCTTGTTTTACTTGTAAAAAATCTGGTCACTGGGCTAAACAATGTCCTTTGAAAAAACAAAAAAACAAAAACTAGACCAAAAAAGTGAACTAGATCACAAAAGAGAACCTAAAGAGGTCTCAAAGTAGAAGGTAAGTCCTAATGAAAAAGATGCTAGAAAAGCTAACCAAGGTCAACAGGAGAACAAAATAGAGAAGTTAATCAGCAATGAGTTAGAGGGAGCTTTAATTCATGAAAACAAAATTAGTTTGGTAAAAGATAAATCAGACCATGAAATAAATAAAGAATCTAGTATTGAGAAGGGGCAACATAAAGAGAAGGAACCAGAAGACACCAATAAAGTCAATACAATGAATGGGCTAGGAGGTAGTTTTGAGTAGGGACAGCCAAAAGAGAAAGAACCAAAAGATATCAATAAAGCCAACACAATGAAAGGGTTGGAGGGTATATCCACCTCAAGGGAACTCCCCACTATTGAGGGAAATGAGGAGTAAGAAAATTATTCAGAAGAAAGTAATGATGACTTCATCTCACCTATATCATCTCTATGGAGTGAAGAAAGCATGGAGACAAATCTGAACCCAAAAAAGCACTCTAAAAATCAAGAAGCCCCTTTGTCACAGATTAAGACAAATAAAATCTTCATCAAAAACCCAAGCAAGAAGGATGATCATAACAGCTCTCTATTGTTTGACTTAGGGAGAAAACATGAAAGTATCATTCAAGGGGGAGTCCAAACGAGAAGGCAATTTAAGGCTGATGTGGGCACTCCCAAAAGCAAAAAAGGGGGAATCACAGAAGAAAAAAAAGAGAAAATGAAGCAAAGCATAACATAGCGGATGGTAAACAAAGAACCATCCATGAGATATGCTCCCCAGGTCTTTAATATGAAATTTATCTCATGAAATATAAGAGGGCTTAACAGCCTCCATAAATAGGATGTTCTTAGGAACATGATAAGAGATAGAAAACCTGATATTTTATTAATTCAAGAAACCAAGATGACCAAGGAAAAATTGGAAAAGATTCATATAGAAAAAGACTATGGTAGTATTGGAGGTGATTTGGAGGGAGCTTCAGATGGAATTGGCATATTTTGGAATACTAAAAATGTTATGTATAAGTTGATAGTCAGTGAAAAGAACATTTTAGTGGTTAATATTAACTATCTCAAGGAGAATCTTTGTTGGAATCTTATCAATGTTTATGCACCTAATACTAGAGGTGGTAGGGAGAATTATATGCAGAGATTGAAAGATATCTGCATCAACAACCAAGAAACTTGTTGGATGATTATGGGAGATTTCAATACACCTCTTAAAAATGAAGAAAAAAAGGGAGGAAATATTTCCCACATTGACAGCAGATCTGATCTTATGGAATTCATCAGTGAGGAAGCCCTATTAGATATTGAGCTTTAAGGTATTAACTATACTTGGTCGAATAGACACATAGGGAAAGACTTGATCCAATTCAAATTGGATAGAGCTCTGTTAACCTTTGACTGGTTGACTAGTCACTATTGTACTCTTTCATTAGAACTCTGTGTTGGTTCTGACCACTATCCCATATCTCTGAATATTAATAAGATTAATGCAGGAAAAACATCCCTTTCAGATTTGAAAGAATGTGGTTAGCTCACCCTAACTTAAAAGCTAAGGTAGAGGAATGGTGGAAGCCTACTATTGAAGGGGAAGCAATGTATAGAATGATAAAGAAACTGAACAATATTAAAAACAAACTTAAAAAGTGGAATAAAGATGTATTTGGGGACATTTTTATCACAAAAGGGAATTTACAGAATGAAATCAAAGAGATCTAGGATAGTATATAGAAGGAGGGCCTTTCGGAGGAAACTAGAAATAAGGAAAATAAACTATTGGTGGATTACCACAATGTTATCACTAAGGAGGAATCCTTTTGGAGACAAAGATCTAAAGCTCTCTAGCTTAAAGCTGGGAATAAAAATACCAAATTTTTCCATATGACAGCCATGAAACACAAAGAAATTAATAGCATTACTAATCTTCATTCAAAAGGAAAAACAATGAGGAAGGAGGAAGAAATCAGATCTGAGATGGTAAATTATTTCTTAGTTCTTTTGACTCAGGAGAAAGATTTGAACAGCTCTAATCAGGATGAAATTTTAGCAGTTATTCCTAAAATTGTTGAGGATCACTCTAACAAAATGCTCAAATCAATTCCTTCCAACATTGAAATCAAGAATGTTGTTTTTTCCTTCGAAGGAGAAAAATCTCCAGGCTCGGATGGTTTTCCAATGTTTTTCTTCTAGCAGTTCTAGGAGATTATTGGTCAAGATGTTTAGGATGCGGTTAAAGAATTCTTTGGGACCAAATGTCTTCTTAGGGAATTAAATGCTACTTTTTTTTTTCTTATTCCCAAGAAACCTAGAGCTAATACTATGGAGGATTTTAGACCTATCAGCTTGTGTAATTCTCTGTACAAGATTATCTCTAAAGTCACTACATCTAGACTACTTAAGTTTCTCCCTTCTCTAATTCCCCCCAACAAAATGGCTTTGTTCCTGGGAGACAAATCCTTGATTCTATCATTGTGGCTCATGAGAATCTCCACTCTCTAGAAAAGGCTAAAAAATAGGGATTTATGATGAAGTTGGACCTCTCTAAGATATATGATAGAGTTGATTGGCACTTCCTGAGGAAGGTGCTGAATGCTTTTGGCTTTAGCAAAAACATTATTAAAATCATTATGCAACCTCTAACTACTATTTCCTCTTCTATTATTGTGAATGGGGGAACTTCCTCCTTCTTTAAACCTTCTAGAGGGTTAAGACAAGGAGATCCCATTTCTCCCATCCTTTTTGCTATCCTTGCTAAATGCTTGGGGAGGTACATTCAAAGTTTGGTGGAAAAGGGGGATATAAAGGGTATTAATCCTTGTTTTGCAAGACTTATATGCTCCCATGAGCAATTTTTGGATGATACTCTCTTAATGGGAGAGTCGACCATAAAAGAAGCTAAAAATCTCAAGAAAGGCCTCACTACCTATACCTTGGCGACTGGCTAATTAATCAATTGGAATAAAAATTCCATATTCTTCTTAAACACTCTGAAAGAGAGACAAAAGAAAATGTCCAATATTCTTGGTTGCTCTATAGGGAATCTTCCATCTTCTTATTTAGGTCTTCCTCTTTGTGTCATTCCTCTTGAAAGCTTCTGGTATAAATTAATTGACAGATATAACAATAAGTTTGTAGACTGGAAAGGGGCTCTCCTTAGCAATGCAGGAAAGCTCCAACTCTTGAAATCAACTCTTCAGAATCTCCCTGTCTATGCTATGAGCTTGTTTAAAATTCCCCAAAAAATTGCTATGGAGATTGAGAAAATTCAAAAAAGATTCCTTTGGTCTAGGGTGGAGGAAAAGAAAATACTTAGCCTGGTCTCTTGGGAGAAAGTGTGCAAGCCTAGAAAACAAGGTCTTGGGTTGTGAACCATCAAAAATATGAACCAATCCCTCATGGCTAAATAGTTATGGAGAATTTATGGAGATCAAAAGGAATGGAATAGCATAATTAAAAGCAAGTATATTTTTCCCTACAATACCTTGGAGGCTTTTATAGGTGGTGATAATTACACTAATGGATCCTACATATGGAATAGTATAAAGTCTACTAAAGAGCTTATAGTTAAAGGGAAAAGATGGAAGCTAGGAGATGGTAGAAGAATTGATTTCTGGGATGATGAGTAGATTCAACCTGAGCCTCTATCTAGCAACATTGATTGGAATCAAAGCATTGAGAGATGCAAAGAAAATATTGGATTGAAAGTTGTTGGCTACTGGTAGGACAACAAATGGAAGAATCTGGGAGAAATTGATAATAGATTTATTTCCCTCCAGCATGATCTTCAAACCTGGTATATTAAAGATAACATCCAATATTTGATAGTTTGGAATCCTTCATTGGATGGTAAGTATATTGTGGCTTCTGTGAATCACTTCATCACTAAAAGAGAGGAAAGGCCTCTTTGCTCCTTTGTTTTTGTATAAATTTCTTATACCTAAAATTAATTTCTTCTTTTGGCTTTTGATTCAAAACAAACCTCTTACCCTTGATAATCTGTCTAGAAAATGGATTTATTTGGTAAATAGGTGCAATCTTTGTTTAGAAAATGTTGAGTCCTATGATCACATCATGCTGCATTGTCCTTTTACTCACAAAGTGTGGGATATTATTTTCCAAAAATGGAATTTATGCTGGTGTTTTCCTTCTTCTTGGCAGGATTTTATCACCCAATGGAGCTACCCTCCAAAGAACTTAATGGAAAAAGATATCTGGATTCTCATTCCCCCTCACTTCTGCTGGAGGATTTGGAAAGAAGGAAATAATAGAATTTTTAGAGATTCTCTGGCTTCTCCTGAAGTGATTGGTAACCAGATAAGTAGAGTGATGGAAGAAAACTTTAATTGCACTAAATCAAAATTTAGTCTCAATAAAAAGGAAAGAGATAGAAACAACAGAGTTTTGAATCTTAGCAATCAGAGATCAATGGCTTCCTAGTGCTCCCCTCCTAAAGATTGGGTTAAAGCAAATTATAATGGGGCAGTTAAAGGCAACCCGAGAATTGCTGGAGGAGGAGGCATAATTAGAGACCATTATTGTAACTGTGTTGGTGCTATTGCTGCCCCTTTGGGAACCCAATCCAACCATAGGGTGGAGGCTATTGTAGCTCTCAATGTTATTAAGCTCACAGATGAAATGGGATATAGAAAAGTCTGGCTGGAAGGGGATTCCTTAAATATTATCAACAATATTAAACGCATTTGTAATGCATCTTGGACAATTTAACACATTATCGATAAGATAAAAAATATTGCATCAAATTTTTCTTCATTCCATGCAACTCATAATTTTAGGGAAACTGACCAAGTGGCAGCGATAGCCTTGCTAACTTGGGAGTTCAAAGTGACATCATCCTCAAGTGGCACGGGAACACTAAAATCAATGATGAAGTGGAATCACTGCTCAATTATGATAGGATCAATCATAAAATAGGTGATATTATTCACATTAATCATTTTGATTAATGATGATAAGACATATGGTACGGTGATGACCTTTAACATCAGGAGTGGTAGCATTGGTGTTTATTTCCTTTACATGAAAGTTAACTGGGTTTTCATTAATAATTCTATGTTATCTAATATCTGCAACCACTGTAAGAAAAACATTAGTATGAAATAGAGTTGCAAGGGAAATTACACTAAGACTGAAGAGATTGAAGATATGGGCAGTGATTTGAAGAGAGAAGAACCTGCAGTTTGCAGTTGGAGGAATGAAAAAGAAGTGTGGAGCATCCTCAAGAAGGGAAAAGTCCATATATACATGAAGCATCTTCACGGTAATAACAAAGATATAATGAAGGCCTTTGTCAATAGGTGGGATAATGGTAAGGTGAATATCCTTGGCAAATATGTTAATCTTACTCTGGATTGTTTGGATGATATCACGGGCCTTCCTCTGGAGGGAATGCAATTTATTAAAGATAAAAAAGAGGGCAACAAAGGGTACAAAAAATTCCCCAAAACTGACGAGGAAAGAGCAATTTTGGTGAAGAACAAGCTAGACAACGTCAATTTGTCTAACATTAAATGCATTTAGGCATTTGTGATAAGGGAAATCATGGAATACTTTACTCTGGATGATAGATTTTCCAAGGTATATAACTATCATTTTGTCTTGGAAAATCACTTTCGTCATGACATTAGGGTCTACTTTCCTTTCTTTCTATTAAGTTCGCTCAACCAGAGCATAATTGATCATAGGGTAAATTCTTCCCCTATTCTTCATGAAAGTCTTATATTGCTAATAACAGATTATATTAAAGGTCACATCCCTGATCCTATCCCCAAGAGCATTGAGCATGTCAAAAGGAAAAACTTGAATACACCCACTGGTAAGAGCCCTAGTAAGCCGAAAGCTAAAAAAAGTTGTAATAGCCCTGTTGAGCCTGATATCTCCTTATCTATCTATGATGATATTAAGGGTATGAAGAAAGATGATGAACAGGATGTTGTCTCTTCTAAGGATGATGGTTTCATGATAAACCTAGGAAAAAAGGATAATAATAAAAATACCAAAGTTAAGCAGCTGGAGGGTAAAGGCCAAAAAGCAGATGACCAGAAGACTGAGAACACGGTTGATACTAGGAATAGCAATGAAACCAACATTGAGGATACCACTACCAATTCTAAGGTGGACAAGGTGTAGGAACATGAAAACAAAGACTCTTACAGGGAGTCAGGGGATAAGAATATATGTATTCAGAATAGTGATGGTAAAATTGTTGAGATGGAGGAACAAAACCAAGATTGTCATAAAAATATGGAGGAACAAATGGATGTTTCTGGGATGAATGAAGAGGATACCACTATCCCTGATGAAGAAACTAATAAATATGTCAATGAAGAGCACAGCCATGAAACCCTGAGTGATAAAGGAGAGGTGAAGAATGATTAGAAAAATAGAAGTCTTAACGGTGAGATTCGTGCGAGGGATGTCAACATTAAAAGCATGGCTTCTCTTACCTTCCTTCAAATGGATAGAAACAAAGCGGAGAATAGCTCCAATATGGATAAGTGGATTCAGGAAGATATGAACCAGATGAAAGCTAACCATAAAAGTATGGAAGATAGAATTTCTTTGCTGGAGCATATTGTGGATAAAATCCAAAATGACTCTATTATGTATCAGCAAGGTAATGATGTTTTTGAAAAGGCTAACAACATGGATAAAAAGATAAGTATTCTGGTTGATAACAAGCTTAAAAATGTCACTGATAAGATAAACAACAACAAATCACTTCTGAAAAAACTTTCCAACATTAGCAAAATTGGCATGAAAAACTCAGTGGATAATCTTAATTCTCTGTATAATCTCCTTGAAAGTAACTACAATGATAAGGATAAGATTGAGAATGAAGATTTCCAAGAAATTCAGACTTCTGGTCCTGGAACTAGGACACGCTCAAGCACAAAAAGGAAGACCGACATCCAGACCAAAGATATTACCAAGATGAAGGATTCAATCTAGTGTCTGGAACTATAGATGGTCAAAGTTCAGATGCTAGAAGACCAGATGGAAAATGTTTAGTTGTTTGGCTGGAAGTTTTTTGCTCTTCGTCTATCGGGAGTTTTTTTCTATTTTTTGTGTTTTGATTTATTCTAAACTCTATGATCTATCTGGGTGTTAGCCCTTTCTTGGTGTGCTATCATGCTTGATAGCTTGTTTTTTTTCTTGTTACTTCCTATTTATCTTAATTCTTTAATGTAAAGGCTTTTGGGGCCACTTCAAAACTTGTTGTTACCTTAATCAAAAACTATCAAGAGTAACTGTATTGTTTTCTACTGCTCTCATTTCTTGAATGGTAGAAACTCTAATAGAATATATAGGTAGTAAGGTTCTTAAGATTTTACTTACCACTATCTCATCTTCTAGTACACCTCCGACTCCTCGTATAGCATTGACTACTTTTATTCTTGTGTTGTACTGTGTGATATTTTATCCTTCTTTCATTCTGAGATCATCAAATTTTCCTCTAAGTCTTTATGCCTTAGCTCTCAGAACTTTTATATCACCTCCATATACAAGCTTCAGTTTTTCCCACATCTTCTTTTTAGTTTTGTAATCCTTGACATCTTCAAATTCAGCATCAGAGAGTGACGAAGAAAGGTCTATAACCATGCAGTTGTGTTCATGCTTCTCTCTCAATTGATCTACTATCAATACTCCTGTAGGAAACACATATTCAGTATCTAGGAATTGAGTAACATCATTACCAATACCTGATAAGTGGAGTCTTATCCTACTTTTCCATGAAGCAAATTTGTCTTTGTTCAACTTGGGCACATCTCATTTGTTCATCTTTTGATCTTAACTTAGGTCTTGAAGCCTTTATTTCTAAGCACACAAGATCTGATACCAATTGTTAGTAATAATTGAGGGAGGGGGTGAATCAGTGGCCTCAAAAATTTATCCTTCAAAAATTAACCACCAATCAAATAAACCTCAGATTATTAAGTCCTACAAGATGCATGCCATGAAATACTTATAATGAATAACTGTCTGTTGATTTTCCTTTTCTGTCCTTATTCTCCTTGATTACTGATATGTAGTATAACTATTTACCAAAACTCAGTAAATAAGCAGAGTATACCGGTCAACCCAGTGTTAACTATGTCAGATACAAAACAATAAAGAAATGAATCATACACACATAACACATGAATTTGTAACGTGGAAACCCTGTTAAGGGAAAAACCACTAGGACCGGTACCACAAATTTTCACTCTTCTAAAGTGAGCCCTGTTAGGAGCCAACCCTATTAAAGGTTACAAACAAACTATGAAGTGTGACCTTGTTAGAGGATTTTATACATAGAGGTTGTCACTTATTATAGGGCATCTATTGCTACCATCCTTGAATCAACCTCCTTCTTAGACTCTCAATAGGTATCGGGCAAGTCCAATGCTACTTTCATGAATCAACCTTTTTGCCACTTCTTGGGATGTACCTCAATATATAGAAGACTGTTAAGTCCTACTCTATTAAGAGACTTGATGCTTCAATGGTTAAATTGAAACACTATGACCTATTTCTATTGCAACTTTGAATTGCATATTTTTAGATCTATTTAAGCACATTACCTCTCTGATCAATGTATCAATTCAATTCTTTGTGCTCCACACTTTCTACTCTATGATGCTATGCTTCACTGTTCATCGGTGTCTGCTCAATGATTAGGACTATATGAAATTCTTACCTCTCTAATCAATGTATCAATTAAATTCTTTATCTCTCCTTTAGCTTGATTGATTAGGACTATATGAAGTTCTTCTTCATCAATTTTTCTTCAGCATCCTATTTTCATTCACTTCCCTTAATCCTCTTTCCATGAATGTGATCATACGAAAATGAATTAAGCTTATCTCTTATATAGACATGATTCTCACCTTTTCTTGATTCTTAATTCTTTGACATGAAAAACAATTCAACCAATTTGATTTAAAGCATAACTCCTTATTTATCTCATAGTTATCTTCTTACCAAATGTACAAATATTCTTAAAATCAATTACTTAACTTTGGTCAAATAAAACAAATAAAACAACCAGTTAAGTCTATCTTTAGCTCTTGCCAGTTAGATATTTTGTCATTTTCTAAACTCTTTGTTCCGACAGTCAATTCTTTAGTTAGTTGTTGGTGACAACTGAAATTTCCATAGGCATGACTCCAGTTAGCTTCAGGATCTCTGTCCGTCAGGCATCATTAGATTTTTACTCGTCGGGGAGCTCTTTTTTTAGCTTGTCGTGCATCATGTGGTTTTGCTTCATTGGGCAACACTTTCTTCTTCTTGTTGGGTATCATTGTGACTTTTCTTCTTTGCCTTTACCAATGGTGTGCACTCTGTCGGTGTTATCTGTCACTTAGTGAATACTTGACATTTATGCATTGCTGAAAGTATAACCTTTGTTCTATAGATTCTCTGAAGTCTTTGGCATTATGTACATGACCGTACAGATGATATCAAGTTGACATCAATGACAATACAAACCATTAACTGATTTAATTCTTTACATTATCTTCAACTTAACATTATCAAACATTTAATCAGTTACATGTCATCATAACCAACAAGTGAGATAGCATCTCTATGCTTCGCAAATATGTCATCAAGACATTTATCCATGTCTTCCCTCTCTCTCCGAGTCATTGTGTAGCTCATATCCATAGAAGAGTGACAAGATACTAAGGGGGTACCCAACTCACTAAGGAGACTCTTGGAAATTAACCACACCTCCGAGTTGTTCCTAGGTGATTGATCAAATATGGGTTCTTTTCCCTTATGTTTTTGGCAAGTTTGTACTGAGGGTAATTGGTTAAAGACCACTTGATGTCATTTCCCTTGATTTACTTGATATCTTTTTCTAATTGGCATGAAAGAAAAGGTACTAGCTGACAAGATGAGCCTAAGAAATGTTGGTACCAAACTAGGATAGTAAAGGCATTAACTTGTCCAAAAAGATGTGATAAGATAGAATATTGCAATAAAAAAAAATGCGTAAGCCAACACTGCCACAGAGGTGCCCATGTTTCAGATAAGTATCCTATCACATATGGATTAGGAGGATGATCTTACCCAAGTTATATTGATTGAATTTGAATGTATGAAAATGAATGGACAAGAGACTACCAAAACTCTCCAAGTGTGTTATCAAAGAATTTAAAGGTTTATCTTTTCAACAAAGACAGTTTCTAACTCACCAAGCTACAAGCAAGTCACTTGTGAAATCAAAGATTGCTAATCAAAGAGGTCAAAATGCAAGAATCCAAAGCTAAACAAGCTCCAAACAACAGGGTAAGTAATCCAATCTGACCTGGATCAACCAGGGAAAACTAGAAAATGGCAGGACAACAGGTTAAGAAAGCTCAAAATTGACAGCAAACAACTTGTTGGTATACCTACAAAGGATAGATTTGCATGATGAAATGCTTGCTCGTGTGAATATTAGAATAGGACCACATGAATTTTTGTAGTCTTATGTGAGGAAAAAATAAATGGCCTGATAGGATGATAGCAATTTGACAGAATATCACGCGACGATTCTCATAGTACCGTGTGAAGAAACACAATGAGTCGCGCAAAGAAACAATTTTCTCGTGTGAGGGATGGGAACAAAACTCATCTTAGATTTGTTTTAATTGACCAACTAGATGCATTAATAGATTTTATCATGAATCAAGCACACAAGAAAGCAATCAGGGAGTTCAAGAAAACAATTGTCTTCAAACAATGAGCAAGGGACAAAGCAACCTTGCACATGATCATGGATAGTGTCATAGTATTCTACTCCCTTAATAATCTTACTTGTGTATGTTCTCAAAATGTTTTCCAATCACACACATACTCCTAGAAAATAAAAAGTTGGTTGCACTATGGTTCTTAGTAATGGTTTGACTCTGCAACTTTTGTTTATCTCAAGTGGGTGAAATCCAATCCTGACACACCGAGGTTTTGACAAAGTCTAAGAATTTAATCAATCAGGAGCTGCTGAGGAGATCTGACAACCCACAAGAAACAAAACCTGTGGAGATTTCTTCCACAAGGACATTTATATAGCATTTGTTGCTACCATGGCAAAAATAGCTATTACCGCTTGAGGTTCCATCCACACAGTTTACCCAATAAAGGGAGTGTCCACTACGGTTAACCCTCTCTAACAAGGAAGACTCACAATATGAACCACATGGGGACTTTGTTCGGATTTAAGGGTTCCAAGTTTCTAATTCTCCCAAAAGGGAAAAGATAATAATCTTCTAACCTCTTCACCTCACCCAAACATAGCAAAAAAGATTAATTGACCCACTAATTTGAAATCACCTCACCCAAGGTTCATCAACAACAATGACCACCAATCTCAAGAGAGAAAGTACCATCAAAATTTCGAGACCAAATCAAGTTAGATAATAACAAAATCTTCCCTACCTACAAGGGGATCTATCGTCAAGAAGAGTTTCGCATGTAAGACAAGAGAATGAAGCCCACTCTCTTAAGATCACCACAAATAGTGTTCATAGGACCTAATTACTATGTGAAACATATATGCAAGAAAGAAAATCTAGGTCCATTTTTAGAGCACCAATTGGAAATGTGATCTATGAAAGAAAGAAAACACTCAAGCTAAACACATGAGATGTTCATTTTTATTTCCAAAATCCAAATGTTATAGGGATGTAACAAAATACCTCAAGTCCAAAGCAACGCGACAATTTTTTTGTTTATCCACGCAAGTCCAAATCAGCAACAACAACAGAAATAGTAAATCAGAAACCACCAGAAATAGTAAACATTAGTGGTTAGCAAGAAACAAAGATATAAATATAGCAATGAAAAATAGATCTCTAGTGTGAAATCTTGTGAGAAGATTCTGACAGTGTCACGTGAAGATTCATATAGTGCCATGCAAAGAAGTGCACAGACAACAAGAAAATGCAAGAACAACAAATCAGATCAGATCACTCCCTGGTGTCGAATGTCGTGCAAAAATTCACATAGAGCTACACGATGAAACACAGAAATCTATTCAAAGAAACACATAGATCAGAAAAAATTCACTTACATACCTGCAAAATATCACACAAAATTTCCCTGCAAAAGTACAAAAAAATACAGAAATCCAAAAATAAATTATGAAAAATACATATAGTGATAGAAAATGAATGTTTTGCCCCACGGTGGGTGCCAAAAATGTGTGCTATAAATATGTCATGCTTCTATGTGTCATTCCATTCAAGGTTTCTCAAGAATGAGGCCTCAAATATTGACTCATAGCTCTCTAGTCATGGAGTGCAAAGGTTTGTAGTGGAGGCCCTCAGATTGACCTAGTTTGTGCCCATGCAAATACACCATGAAATGAGAGATTCAATGCATGAAAATAACAACTATTCTATATGATTGCAATGCATAAGAAGAAATTAATCTAAATGATAATAATGCATGATTATTCTATGAAAGGAAATATGAATCTAATCTACATGAATAGCCATGGATGAAGAAGAAGAAGACAAGAAGAGAGAATCTGTAATATCCAAGCCAAAGTGCTCAAATTCTCCTCCAAAATTGCTCTCCAAACCTGCAGCATAACAATACATAAAAAAACCTTAGATCTAAATGAGAAGGAGAGATTTCCTTATATAGGAAAGTGAACGGTTTAGATTAAGAGGCAAAAGAAATGAGCAATGGTGGAGATTAAATCTTGGTTGATCCATGTGCTCATTAAAGCAAAAAAGCCCACCACTTAGAAAGATGTGAAGAAAAAGGGATATTTATTTAATTTTTAATTAATTTATTTCCTTTTTCATCAAAAGAAGAGCTTTAAGTGGGGATTTTTATTTATTTAATTAAAAGAGGGGTTTTCTTTTAATTAAATAAATTAGAAGAATTTTATTTAATCAAATGGGAGGATTTTAATTTAATTAAATAAGATGAATTTTTTTTAATTAAAAGGGAGATTAAGTCTTTTAATTAAATAAAAATGATCAAACCTAAGGAAATATTGAAATAATTGAATTAATTACGATTTGATCAAGGAAATTGATTTGAATTGAAAATGTTGCAAAGCATTGATTCAAGAATTTGATAAAAAATGATAAATGGGGCCCATAGTCTAGCGACCATTTTAGGGTGCATACACACACCAGTAGTGATTTGATCGATGAACAAAGAGACAGACAAAAACCTAAAGGTGATATGATTGGTATTGGCTTCAATGAAGATGAATGTTCAAAAAATCAGGAAGAGAAATCTGATGCTGAAAAACCTACTATTGAAGATCCTAGAGAGAAAATATGACCTTTCAAAGGTAGATGCTTTGGTTGTAACAAGTTTGGATACATGAAAAGAGACTATAGAGGTAATGTTCCTTTTAAGACCTTTTCTTTTTATTGTTTTAATTGCAATGGATATGGGCACAAGAAAGAAGTACAGGATGAAGGTCAGAAAGAGCATGAAGAAAAAGATGAAACCAAAACTAAGGTAAACACATCTTCTATCTCATTGTTGGCAAGGAAAGACAATCCAACAGATTTTGATGTTGATTGCATCGATGAGGATGAGCTAGTAAAATTTGCTTTTACTGCACTTACTAAAGCAAAGGAGAGATCGGAGTAAAAAGGTGACAAAAAGGTTAAGATAATAACTAGAGCAATGGATACTATGAAAAAATTTCTTCTAGTACCTATCTTTTTCAGCATAGAGATGATATTGAAAACCTGAAGATAACACTTGATGAATTTGATGGTTATTATGAGAGTTTGATAAAGATTGCAGAGGAGAAGGCAGAAAAGAACTACTCGGAGAAAAAGCTATCCAAAGTTTGCAAGTCTTGTTTGAATAGTCACAAAGGATAACTGAGAGGGGGGGTGAATCAGTTATCAGTTACTTCAGTTACTTTTACTTCTTTAACATTAGTGTACAACAAAGTAAATGTATAATTAGATAACACAATACTCAACACACAATTTGATTACGGGGAAACCAAATGGTAAAAACCCCAGTGGGAATTAGCACCCACAATAAACTATACTTGTTTGTAGTAATCCTTGTTAGAAGATATTTCAACCCTATTAGGAGTTGTACAATACAATACAATAAGTATAGTGACCTGGTTAAGGGTCGGACCCTGTTAGGATCTTTTACAAATAACCCTGTTACGGGTGGTGGACTCACTATCCAAAAGCTCACTGCTTGATGGTGAAGGCTACAACCTTCTGAATAACAGATATGCACTATATCTGATGATGAACTATAGAGTAGACCTATTTTCTTGATTAGTTCCAGTGTATTACAATCTTTCACTTCTTCTTCACATAGACCCTTGATGAATGAACCAACTCTGATAATATGCTTTGTACATCTTTCTTCACTTTTCGTATCATTCACACTTAACGTATCACAATTGAACTACTATAAGTATCTTCTCCAAATTAGAAGGCCATGTTAGCTCTTATAAACACTTCATCAATATCTTAGTCAGCTTAACTAAGCATGCAAACAATATTAAGTCTGCATAAGTCAATGTTGAATAGACGCGACACTTCACAGAGTCGGCCTCACCAAATTAACCATAACTTTGCAATAATCTTGAAACACATTTGGAACCTTTGGATTTGTATCATAAACTCATAACTAAACATGAATATACACATGCATAACCTAAAGATAGGTGAAACTCATATAACACGTTATATACGTCGGCCCTAAACAGTTATACTTCTAGAACTGTAACTGCTAATAATAGAATTACATAACTTTACTAAAACATCATATCTGGGTCTGTGTGTATGAACATAACATAATAAACATGTCAACAACATGTATCTATCCATGCAAGTCTTCATGTCATCATTCAGATAAGTTCATACATAATTACTACTGTGTATTATATGTTGTCATCAATGACAAACATACAAACAATCAACTGCTCAGAATCAAATCTCCAACAATCTCCCCCTTTGACATTGATGGCAACATATGATATCAAAAACATCCTCTATTCATGGTGTCCTTTTTCTTTTACAATCTTCTCAATATCCTCATCAAAGATTCCTCTATACTGTTGCAGTTCCTATGTATAAGTTTTTTGTTCCATCTATATACTCCCCTAGAGTATATGCTCCCCCTTAGTACATTCTCCTCCTTACTATATACTACCCCTTTGACATCAATGGCAAAGGGTGCCATAGTTCTTTAGGCATAGGTACTACTCCAGAAGTAGAGTAGTCAACCATTCATCAGTCACATAATGACTGATGTCTTTATTTCTTCTTCTAAATAGACTTAGGAGAGGGAATTACTCCCAACTTCTCCCTGAGATACTCAAAAGTATCCTTTGATAAGGGCTTTGTGAAAATATCTGCCAACTGTTCTTTGGTGTTCACATAGTCTAATTTGACTTCTTTCTCTGCAACTTTTTCTCTTAAGAAATGGTATTTGATCTCTATGTGTTTTTTCTTTGCGTGCATCATAGGGTTCTTAGACATGTTGATAGTGCTAGTATTATCACAATGAATGACAATAGGATAATCAACCTGAATGCCAAAGTCTCTAACCATCTGCTTGATCCAAACCATAGTTGAACAATTTAGTGCTGCTGCAACATATTCAGCTTCTGCTATTGACTAAGAAATACAGTTTTGCTTCTTGCTTATCCAAGAAACCAACCTGTCTCCAAGGAATACTGCTCCTCTTGAAGTTCTCTTTATGTCATCAATACAAACTACCCAATCTACATCTGTATAAACATGAAGCTTTACATTCTTTGATTTAGGATACCATAAACCATAGTCTATAGTTCCCTTTAGATATCTAAATATCCTTTTTACTGCCATTAAGTGATTTTTCTTGGGTTCAGCTGCAAATCTTCCAACAATGCCAACTGCATTACATATGTCAGGTCTGGATTGAGTTAGATAAATGAGTTTACCAATCATAGATTTATACAATGTCTTATCAACTACTGTGGAGTCATCATCTTTTGAAAGCTTGCTTCCTGTTATCATGGGAGTGCATATTGGTTTGTAATCATCCATTTGAAAGGTCTTCAGTATTTCTTTCACATATTTAGACTGATTAATGAATATACCTTTATCTGTTTTCTTTACATTTAATCCCAAAAAGTATTTTATAGGACCAATCATACTCATTTCAAATTCACTCTGCATTTATTTTGCAAATGCTTCACTGAGCTTATCATTACCCCCAAAGATAATGTCTTCAAAAAATACAGCTACTAACAATAATCCATCAGGTGTTTCTCTTGTGAATAGGTTAAAATCTGCTGCTCCTTTCTTGAATCCAATCTTGGTAAGATAACCATCAAGTCTCTCATACAAAGCTCTTGGAGCCTGTTTAAGACCATAGAGTGCTTTCTTTAATTTGCATACCATGTTTGGTTCATCTGAAATACTAAATCCTTCAGGCTGTTCAATGTAGACTTCTTCATTCAAATCACCATTCAGAAAAGCTGATTTTACATCCATTTGATATACTTTAAAGTCTT